>JNEY01000011.1:1145248-1165306 GCA_020875895.1 Aphelenchus avenae
GTCAGCGTCATCGGAGGCGTCTCCTTCTTTGCCTCCATGGGTGCCGTCACGGGTATGCATCCTTCATTGCGCTTCTCATGGACCTATGACTTCAGAGAGGCTCTACTCGCAATCCGGTCTTGTCGGATCGCAGAATCTCAACTCGACCGTGGTCGGCCAGATGCTGCATTCGAAAATGGAGGTTCTCCTGCTGCACGGGCAGGCGCTCGTCCTGTCGTCGTTCCCGGATCAGATGTCGTCGAAGACGTGGGGTGCCGTCCCGACAGCTGCGCACTACTTCAACGTCGTGAAGCTCGGTCTGCCTAGCCTTGTAAGCGTTCGGAAGTGTTCAACACGATAACCTATATCATTTCAGGTCATCTTCCTCAGCGTGACGTTGCGGATCGTGTCGGATGGTTCCACGAGAATGTTCCGCTGTCGCTTCTGGCGCAACTGGAAATGTCGTCGCGCCATATGCCTCGCTCTTCTGACCGCCCTATCCGCCGGATGCAGCGTCGTCCTCGTATCTCCGTCCGGTGTGCTGCTTGCGCGACTGCTCGACAAGTACACGGGCATTGCTCTGCTCTTCATTGCCTTCTCGGAAGTTGTCGCCATCATCCACTGCTACGGCTTCAAGCGCTACATTTCGTAGGTGTCCCTCGGTGCTGACACTTGCAAGTAGGTAGGGACGTTTAGGAACATCTACACCATGCTCGGAATGCCGCTGAGCGCATGGCAAGTGCACACATTTGCCGGCCTTTACTACTTCGTTACGCCTGCGTTCTTGATCGTACGTTGTCGACGTGTACACGTCCTTGCTGTAAGGGCACGTTCAGATAGCGCTGATCCTGCAGTTCGTGTTCCACAAGCCGACTGTCGTCCACCTCTACATATTCCCGGCGTACTTCGATGGTTTCGGATGGTTCATTGCTGCAAGTTGTATGATGTACGTGAGTCAATTGCAACTATCTTTGCTTATGGCTGCTTTTAGCCTGATCCCAATTGGTTGGCTACGCAAGCTGATTCCAACGGTTGTGTGCAAATTACCGACGACGGACCTCTACGAACCGACGGGAAATTGGGGGCCTGTGGCACGCAAGAATCGAGAAGTCAGCCGCCATAACGAACGTGCCTTCCGAGCAAAGCATTAGCGTTAGTGTCAGTCGTAGTCGTAATTTCAAAGAATAAAGGCAATGTTTCTCAATGACGAATAAAGTCGTTTGCTTACATCCCGGTCATTCCCTTGGCCAATGACTACTCACGAGACACGTAGGTAGGATAGAGACTTCGTTACTTTAAAACTTGTTGGCACAAAGGAGACTAAGAATTTGGAATAGCTTCGGAATTATTGTTCACCCTAGGATTCGGCTGATTCTAAAATCAGCCCATCCCTTCTGCGGTTCACTAGGATATTATGAGCCGACGATAGCACGGCTTGTCCAGCATTAGCCCTTTGACGTAACGTGGCCACCGAGCACCTTTTCTTATGTTGTATCAACTTCCAGGGAACGGAAGGGACTCTATTGTCATAAACCAGCTGCGTACCGCTAGCGCATTATTATATGAACTAGATTCTAATCCACAGTCCGCAGGTATTATCCCGGTTCCTCACGAGCAGTCCTACGGACCATTTTTATCCGATTGGACGACTCCGAGAGTAATCCGACCCGTGTCCAGGTCCGGTTTTCACCTCGTCAACTCTAGCCTTAAGCGTTCTCCGTCCACAAAGACGGCGAGAGTCATTAATACGGGTGGAATGCACTGTCGGCGATGGGATATCCAGAAAGGATTCAGTGACAACGAAATCGACTGCGCTCAGTTCTCTGCGGCTTTCAATCCCGCGAGAGACCCACGTCTCACGGGAGTTTCGGCCTTGGAATCCACGCGGGCACTCTCGCACAGCAGGGGTCGCCTGACGGGGTGACAAACTTCCCGGAGGCGCCGCGCGGGATATCCGTTCAGCTGCCGATTGACGGTGATGACTTCGCAGCGCGGCGACAGCTGCTGCGCCTGGAATTCCCTCCAGGCGACGGAATTGAATGCGCCGAGAGAAATTTGACCAGCTGTGTGCGGACCGTGGTAGGCAATTTGAAATACGCGTTTCTCACTGCTAAGTACCTTGTTGAATGTGGTCACTGGTTTGATATTGTCTACACTGTTCATGAAACGATGTTCTTCCTCACCTAACTCCCCTATACTGTATGACAGAAAAAGCGTCACTTCCATGTTCCGCCACGTTTGAGCTAGGGCTGGGATGTCGTGCCGAAACAACTAGTGACTCGTCTAACTCGTTTCCTTCCTTTCACGTTCTCGCCCAGCTCGCAGAAGGGCGTTCGTTAACCCACTCACACTATGCTAGTGCGAGACTCCATGGACCCACGAATGTTGATTCCTTTGCCCAGATCATGGTACGTCTGCACTCGGCGTCTGCAGTGAACGAATGCGTAACTGCAGTTCGACCATGTTTTTTGTACTACAACCGTCTAGTTGGTTGCTCATACGACGCCTCGCTTCTCGATAACCGTATCGCAAAGGGCTTGATGCGAGCCGTGCAAAGCATGCGGGCATCTGAAACGTACCGCACTTTGTGTGCGCTTTGTCTGATTCTTCATCTCGTTTGTTTGTTTACGTTCGCTTCGTCTAAGGATTGTTTGCATCGTCTATCTGTAATTTAGGCCTATCTACCGACGCATGTGAACAGCGTAAGTGTTCTTCAAATGTCTATGTGCCTTGGGCACAATGTGGAATCGAAGGCTCCGATTTCCTTCACTATGGGCGATACTAAGTACGTTTTATCTGTATTCGGTCTACACTAAGTTCATCTCAGTTCGTTACCTTTTTCCGCTTTATTGTTTTCAGAATAAGGCAGAGGATGGATGCTTGCCAGCAGGGTCTCTCGCAGTTGGAGTCTCTGCGCATGAAGCACCGGCTTCTGATGGAGGTAAGTCGAACGGGGAAAAACAGATGCGCGTAGACAGGGACGAGATCAAAACTTGGAAATCCTTTTAATGGCACATGAGCATCGACACTGTGTTCGCGTCTGATCTTTGCTCTCTTGCCGTATACGTAGCTTTGCGGCGGTCTCTGAATAGCATCTCATTAATCTGTTTCAGCAACTACGTAGTGAGTACCCTGAGCTCGTCACTCGAAAGAAACCACGCATGGAGGATCCAGTTTGTCTTGATGAAGGGGCGTCACGCAATCAGGCAGCGCCAGAGGCCGGGAGGAAGCCTATTCAAGCAGAGGTGTCACCGGTGCGTGGTAATTCATCCATTTCAAAATCCTCCGTCCTGTGCCACTTGAAACGTGATATTTACAGAACTTTCGAGAGGATCTGCGTGTGGAAAGCCCCTCCAGCCTCTGCATAAGTCATCGGTCCTCGGTTAGCGGTGACTCGGGCTGTCTATCGCTCTCATCGGATCAAGTGCAGCAGCATCCGTAAGCAGCAAAGCGCGCTGCCGCGTCTAATACTGCCGTTTTAGAGCTGGCGCTGCACCCATGCCCTATAGCGCTTTTCGGAAAATATCAATAGAGGATCGCCTGAAGTCTGTGAACAACGAACTACCACCGCCTTCAGAAGAGGAGCACATTGTGGTAAGCTTAAGGCATGCGCGCAGGCTCCCACGTGTTTTCGGTGAGCGGTACGAGCAAGGTGTATGCCTTGTTACTGTCCACTTTGAGGCGGATCAGAACTTCCGGGTTGTGTCTGCCCGCACGCAGCTCTTCAAAGACTGAAGCGATCTTCGTAGTGCATGTCATTACTTTCTTCAGGCATCAGCCATTGAGAGCACCACATCCGTTAAGCCGTCCACTCTGCAAAAGCCCCGTCCGCGGTCCATGTATGCTTCACCGCAGCAGCGACACAATAGCGACCTCGACCCGGTGCCACCGTTCGGCAACGCATCTGCGAACAACACGATTGCGTCGAAGTCGCTTGAAACGAAGTTCCTCGACTCGTTGAGCTTCTCGCAGCTTACGCCTCCTCCAATCCAGCGCAAGTTCGCAACCGTTCAGGTATGCGTCATAGTTTTTGAGATGCAGTCCAATAGGAGAAGCGCCACTGCATGGTAGTCATCCTGTTTGGCATTTTAGCCCCCATCTCCGATGCGGCATACTTCTGAAGCGCGCCTTGTACTCAGCCGTCCGACGCAGCCTCACGAGCCACGTCCCGACGGTAGTGAGAGCCGATACGGAGTCGCTAGGAGCAGCCGCAATCCGCCAATACCTCCGTGTTCTTCAACCGAAAGCAACGCTCATTCGCGTGAAGCGTCCGCTGTAGCATTCGAAAGCCGATTGGGGCTTTCAAGGCCCGTTCAGAGCCAGCATATGTCAACGTCCACCGCAGCAAGCCAGCCGTTCAAGCCCGCGTCACCTCCGGTGGTTCCAGTAGCCCCCAGGCAGGCGACCGGCCGTCTTTGTTCGCCCGTCTACTCGAAGCCCCAGCGCTCACCGCAAGCCGTGTTCCGAGCGGCGCCCGTGTACATTGCTCGCAGTGGACAGAACTCAGCT
Organism: Aphelenchus avenae; assembly: GCA_020875895.1. NCBI lineage: Eukaryota > Metazoa > Nematoda > Chromadorea > Rhabditida > Aphelenchidae > Aphelenchus > Aphelenchus avenae. The sequence continues at coordinate 1,149,737 of JNEY01000011.1, forward strand.
TCATCGAATGAATCGTCGCCGGAAACGCTTCGACCAACGCGTTCACGCATGCTGAAGCCGACGGTGGGCAACGTGACGCCGATGGGCGAGCGCAGTCCTATGGCCACACATCATGCGCAGCCTGCGATGGTCTCCAGTCCCTATACGTAAGCAGTACTAGGTAGTTGCTTCTTCTAGCACGCCGGTAACGCTATTAGAACCTTGGTTACTTTAGCAGCCACCGACAGTCGAGCATGGCGAGCATTGTCGGCCGACAACGCAAGGAGAAAGGCTGGTTCGAATCAGAAGGACTCTAACCCGGACAGTTTCCGATGGCAATATAATACCTCTCAGCTTACATTTGTACCATTCTGTACCGCTAGCGCGTGGTCCTACAGATAGCTTTGCTTGCGTGCCACTCTGCTTCGAATACAATCACATACGTCCTACAAATGAATTGAAGACGTTGGTCTTCGTGAAGCCTTTGACACTAGGCGAAACCAGCTAGCATCATTATGACACCAAGTTTGTATTTGACTGATAGTGAGGACACAGATTTAATGAGAAACAACGACACGATGAGGTGCAGAACGACAAGAAATAAAGGAACCTTTCTAGCGTAGGTACCGCTAGCCACATACAATTAGGGTTCTGAAGGAACGGCATACGGCCGTTCGTTGGCAACAGTAACAAAGCATGGGAAACTAATATCATGTGTACTATCGACTGAAGAGGTCCGAGTTTAAGACACATCGTCCAAAGCCCGAGAAGGGTTGCCATCCGGTTGGGGTACAGCTCAACGCAGCGGTACCGTTGACGATGTAGCCGAGTTCGCAGTTGAGAATTGCCGTAGAACCGATTTCGTAGTTATTATTTTGGCCCGCTTGGATGTAGTTGATCTAAATATCGGAGAGTCGCATTTGAACTTGGCGCTTAGTCAGTTACCCGCCCGTTCAACGGTGTCGCAATTGGCTGACAACTACCAGGCCCTCGAAAATGCTGCTTGGCCTTCTTCACGTCCTCGTCTGATTCGGCCTCCCTTGACGCTTCTTCTTCACAAACGCCAACTTCGGGCGTCCACTTGCCGTCGACGCATTGTGCTTCGAAGGACTGCCCTCGACTGGCCTGCTTCGTGATTGGACAGCTCATTTGGAGGACAGTGCCGTTGGGGTAACCGCCCGACTTCAGGGTCTTGTTGAACTCCAGCTAAACATGGCGATGTTTTAGTAGACAGAAACTTGGTCGAAAAACTTGATGCTAGGTTACAATGGGAAACAGTTACCGTCGCGTTTGGCGAACGACTTTTGGGTGGCGGGCAGTCTCCTTCGCCGCTATCGGTCGGCCACACGATGGCGCTGAAGGTCGGTCGAAGGCGTTCGCATGTTCCCAGTTCCGGCGACCACTTTAATCCAACAATATTGTTTTAAGAGACTTTGGCCTGTGAAGCTAACCTTTCCGCGTTGACATACTGAAGCAACGGCTCCATTTTCGCTAACGGACCAGCCGCTGTCACAGGACAGCTTTGCGGTGGTGCCCTCAGTGACTGGGCCGTCTGGGTTGAACAGCTCGCTGTAGGTTACCTAAAGGTACTCAGAGTATGACTTGCATTGCTTTCAGCTAGTCGTATTTTCGCTTATGAAGCTAACCTTTCCACCTTGCATCTTCGGCAACGGCTCACAGGATCCTTCGTTCGCACCGCTCGCTGTAGTACAGATGCCAATCGACGGTGGTTCCCATACGCCACTTCGACAGGTCGTAATCTGAGGTCCTCGCGGCACGCTGCCGAGCTCGCAGACTAGCTGCGCCGTGGTGCCCGACGTGAACGGAGGTACCGGGCGGTTCTGGAATGCATGCATGAGACTTCCGATGTTTCTGGACAATGAATTGCCACGTACAGAATTGTAGACGACATGTCCGAACATCGGTGGTATGAGCATACGCGTGCATTCCGCTGCATCACCGCCCGCTTCATCCCTACTTTGAGGCTGGCACTTGGCCATGCTCTCAGCGCCCAGGAACCTCCCATTACGGCAGGTGACAGATGTTAAACCAATAGCCGCGTAACCATTGCGGCAGCTTATGTACGCCTCGGTGCCTTCCGGGAATGGCGCAGAGACGGAACCGTTCGGTGAGCGGAATCGAATCTCACCGTTTTCAGGCGAAAGTGGAGCGAAGAAACACACTGAAAGCGACTAATAGGTGCAGACGGGAAACTCGATTTTTATGGATCACTTAGCGTTTCACGAGGATCAGCGAAACGAAAACGAATGCATTGTGTTTACTCTGAGTATTTTTCGTTCCAAACGGTACGTATTACCCGCATAGACGCATACAAAAAATTAGAATTCGGCCAGTTCACCATCTCTTAGTAATTCGATTCTAGGTGAAGGCTAGTCTGATCTCTCTACAGGGCATTTTTACAACAATCTGCGCATACCAGCGGTGACACCCTACCGAGTTCACTTGAAAGCTTCTACGAATCGCTGAAATGCCGAGTCACATTCTTTTCTTCCCTTATCTTTGGAGGTATCATCAATACTTCTTTCAGATTGGCCGAGGAGCGTAGCTTAAACTGTCAGCGCTTGCTGCTAAAATGTGAACCAATCCTGTCGGTCCAACGTGCGTATAGACAGGCGTTACAAAAATCTTTATCATAGCCCTTTTGACGTGTAAATTGGCAGTGCAGATGCTGCGGACGCATGACGGAAGCGGGACAAAGGTTAATCAAGTACATTGGCCATTGCACGCGAGGTGAGGTTACGTGATCACTGAGTGGGTTAACCGATCGACTGAATGCAGCTTCCCATGGAGAAGCTACTCCATCCGGTGGCCTGACAAGAGGAGGTGGTCGGTCCGATTGGTTGGAAGCCGATGTTGCACGTGACCGTCGCGGTCGTGCCCGCAGGGTAGGAGCCGCCGAAGCCTGTCGGTGCCATCGAGTAGGTCAGCTGCCCGTTGGCGGGCTGCGGGAGTGCGTAGCAAGCGCCTGAAGTGAGCCTGGTGGTTAGGCCTATCTTCCTAATCTAAGTGCGCCACGTGATAATACTGCAAAATTACACGGCAAGCACAAAGTGAGGTGAAATTACGGACATATTAAACACATAATTCATCGATTGGTGAGTGCGCCTCAAATGTGAGGCATTTGCCAAAGGTAACCGTGACCTTACCACAGGTTACAAGCCAACGCATGATGCCAAGTGGTGCCCAAGTGCATGCTGTACGGTGAAAGTCATAATTTTGGTAGGGTCATGTAAACCTTAAGTTTCTGCCTCTGTCCGTACGCAAACATATTCCCTTAGAACAGCCGCGAACTTACTCGCTGTGCCAAACCCGCCGCCAAGTCCACCTAGACCACCGATGCCCGTGCCTCCGACACCGTTCATATTACACGGGCCGAGAGTCGGTGGGTTCCACTGGCCGTTTTGACAGGAGGCCGCCGATTGCCCGGCTGGTACGGAGCCGGGGTTGCAGACGAGCGTCGCGACCGTGTTCGCCGGATACGGTCCGAACATGCCCCCCTGGGAGTACTGAACGTTGCCGTTGATCACTCCCGCGATGCCGAAGCCACACTGGCCGCCGCCGATGCCACCAATGCCTCCACCGATACCGCCGATGCCTCCACCGATACCGCCGATGCCTCCACCGATACCGCCGAACCCGCCACCATTGCATCCGTTAACGAAACTCGGGGGATTCCACATGCCATTTTGACAGGTAGCGGTGTTCTGTCCTGAAAGTTGTAAGTGATCATAAAGTTGTTCTGCTCATGTCTTGAGGACTTTAGCGTTCCTCATGCATCATAGCGCTATCGCAGGAGTCTAGTGCTATCGTACGCATCAAATTGCATGCCGCATGCATCCTTGCGTTTCCGCATACATCATAGCGCTATCGCATGCATTATAAGTTTCCTGCGTGCATCACAACACGGCCACATGCATCCTAGCGCTACAACATGCTTTAGTATTCGAAACTTTGTTGGACACACCTTATACCATCGGATAGCGTGTAGAGGACGTGCATGACTTACCTACGCTCGGCGCTCCATTGCTGCACATAAGTGTTGCGGTAGTGCCCGGCGGATACGGCCCAAATACGCCGCCCTGGGTGTACTGAATTGTGCCACCGAGTACCGGAGGCATTCCCGCGATACACTGTCCGTAACCGCCACCAACGCCACCGATACCTCCGAGACCGCCGCCAAAGCCTCCACCCTGGCATTGCCCAAGCGGTGGATACCACTGGCCGTTTTGGCAAGTCGATGAGGCGGTTCCGTACACTGTTGAGCCTGAGAGTGAGAAAGATAATGCGCAAAGGGCACCTCAAGCATACCTGGATTGCAAATCAGCGTCGCAGTCGCGCCGTTCGGATACGTTCCGATACTTCCGAACTGGCCGCCGTACTGCACTTGCCCGTTCAGGGGCATTGGCACCGCAAAGCAGCTCGTTCCGGTGCCGATGCCATTACCAAACCCTCCACCCCAAAACCGCCCTGCATGCATTGTCCGAGGGTCGGTGGCGACCACTGACCTAGATTGTTAGTAGGCAAGTGAGGGCATGTGCAGCTAGTCGGACTAACCGTTGGTGCAGACAGCCGTCGGTGTACCGCTCACCGTGAATCCCGGGTTGCACATCACCGTCACGGAGGTGCCAGATGGATATGGGCCGAGCGTGCCGCCCTGCGTGTAGCTGAGTTGGCCGTTCAATGGGACACCCATGCCAAGACAGTTGACGCCTCCGAGGCCGCCAACTCCACCAACGCCACCGATACCACCAAATCCTCCGGTGCCGCCGAGCGTGCACTGACCTAAAAGTCAAAATATTTGTGAAGATCCCGTAGGCTAAGCGCTGCGGACCGGTTTGTATGCTTTACCATGGATCAGGCCCTCCCATGCATTGAGAACCTGTTCATATCACAATAGATTATGTGAACTAAGTCGTGTGAATATTCGCTATCCGAGTTAAAATACCGGGACACCTACCGATAGTGGGCGACCAGACGCTTCCGGAGCAGTAGGACGTTGTCGACCCCGAGGGCATGTAGCCGGCGTTGCAGACGAGCATGGCGGTGGTACCGCTTGAGTAGGGCACTTGGCCATTGGATTGGATGTAGTTCACCTGTCCGTTCAGTGCAAGGAGCGCGGGGCACTGACCAGCCGTTCCAAAGCCCTGAAAAGAGTGTTCAAAACACGTCGTGTGCCAAACGACAATTGCGTGGAAAATGGAAGGTATGAAGTCCTAATGGAGAGTACACGGAAGTAACCGCCTTCACTGACGAAGGTCGCCTTGAATGCGTATAGCGCACAGGATAGGCAACCGACAGGGACAGGAAAGGGTAAAGACAGCCTTTTAGCGCCAGATGCGCGTCATACCGTCTGCCTTTTGTGGCGAGTTATGGTTCCTTTGGTGATCTAAACGATTCAATGGCACCGTATAGGCTTAGAGTAGACACGGCACTAACGGACCTAATGGACACGTCTTGATTTTAGTCACATACTTGGAACGTAGGAAAATCGTTTTAACTGTCCGTGGCCCATACCTCTTCGCATTTCCCGAGCCCTGGGAACGGACCCCAACCGCCGGGTTCGCACGAGACTCGGTTGTTTCCGATGACGCTACTTCCAAGAGTGCAGGTCAGCTCGGCCACTGCACCATATCCAAACGGCCCATTACCGCCGGCAATGTAAGAGATCTGGGAGTGGCACAGTTAACTTCATTTCGATGGACGACACCGACCTGTCCATTGGTGATCTCCGGTATCGGAGGACACTGCTGTGCCACGGATGGCTGGCACAGCCCCAGATGGCCCCAGTTCCCATTCTCGCATTTCGTCGTGGTGCTACCCACGGGTGCGAATCCCAGGTTGCAGATGAGGTTGACGACTGTTCCGCTCTTGTATGGCGGGAGACCGAATGGCGAGTAGGTGACGAAGCCGTTCTCGATGTTCGTCAGCGGCACGCAACTCCTTGGTTCATCTGAAAAATTGCTGCTTTGCTTAATGCAAGTCATGACAAAGCAGGACGGCCAGGAAAACCTGTTTTTTAATCAAAACGGAGGATGACTTTCGGTACCCTCTAATGATTCAACACCCTTCATCACGCATCGAAACGAAGGATGTCACTTGTTATTGCCTTTGTCCTGTCCATGACTCACCTCGCGTGATAAGCCCTCGTGGCGGCTCATCGAGGTTGACACGGCACTCTCCGAGTGAGGCCGGTTCCCAGCCCTGATCCGTGCAAATTGCCTCGCGAACGTCGCCGTTTCGGCAGCGCAAAACCGCTACTGTATTCTGCGCAAGGCTCACTTCATCGTCCGGATCATAGGTGATCTAGAACAAGGGATTATTAATCATTCGGATGAGTGGTGTTGAAAACAATTTATGACCGATCATCGGGCAAGTTTTGCCTGCTACCGCTAATCCTTGACAAAAGTACGATTGTGTAGTCTGCTAAGTACCTATTGCAGTGGGAAACATACCACTCCTCCGTTGACGCCCTTGAAGTGGTCACATCGATGAGCAGCGCTGAGACACGACAAGGAGATGCTTATAACGGAAAGCACACAGTATGTGACTGTTCTCGTTTGCGACATATTCTCATTTGGGTGATCAAGTGGGTGCTAAAGGAGCGTGTTTAGAATAGAAGGATTTATTCAACAAGCTTAAGGGTATGCAGCCAAAAGGGTTGTGACGTTCGAATGGTCTTCTACTGAGCCACGACAAGGATAGAAGGAGGACGGCTTGCAGGATCCTAGCCTGATACAAATACAGGTAGGTTGCGCTGCGAACTGCCTGCCTTAGGCCGCAAGCGAAAACGAGGGTGGTGCTGCAGAGAGACTTAGGTGCAACGCTGGAGCAACAATAGGTCTGTCCGCTGTGCTGGAGTCAGCAGTAGCGTAAGAAGTTGCCAGAGAGCCGGGATGTATTAGTGTATTAGTAGTTCTAAGCATATTCTAACGAGTACTACTGCATGGTTTCGCGGAAAATGCAATTGCTTCGTGCCCTTTTTGTGAGGCTGCTGTAACCGCGAGTAGCCCTGGCAACGTCCACTTGTTGCCGCGTTTTCGCGAAACTCATTTCGATGGTCATTAGGCGCGCAACAACGTTAACTACCTGGCAAGCACAGGTGGACAAGCGAGTATCGATGCAACGGCCGGATATGGCGAGCTGAAAGAACCGCTAGCTATACGTCCAGAGCTGAAATTAGACCCAGGACGAACCAGAAGTTATCGTCCACGAGAAATTACGGACGTAGTAACCCGCTGTGAAAAGCTAGACAAGCAATTAGTTTGTCATGCGAGAGCTTAGGACATCCGATGATGTCTGTTTGAGTCATACGTTGAATGATCAGCTGGCTAACGTCCAGATCCCGAACTTAACGACGATGACGCGCGACAAAGTGAGTCAGTGTTCGCGCAGTCTGAAAGTGAAAAGTTCCGATCAGCAGCTGAGCTCCTTATGGTCATCGAGAATGCAAAAAATCGGAATAAGCCCTTACGGATAAACATGTGTTAGGCCGTTATAGACCAAATACTGTAAGAACACTTTCTGAGGACCTTATACCCAAAATATAGGCACAGTGGCGTACCGACCCTTGGGGCAGGGGGGGGGGCATGCCCCCTCCCCCCAAGATTCGGAGAGTCCGAAAAAGTAGTAAAGGGGGGGGGGCCGGAGGCCGCCGAAAAATTCAGGTAAGGGGGGACCAAGGGAGATTTTTCGAAGCTCAAAATCTCGGCCGACCCTAAGCTCTTGGCCCCTCCTAAATTCGGATGCTCGGTACGCCATTGTATAGGCATCAGCCTACCAAACCGTTCATGTATAGCTTGCTAAGCGAATTTGAACTTAAAGGTTATTCCGCGTAATAAAGGATAGGACAGGATAGAAATCATCCATAGTCACCATTTGCGCGGCGACGGATGCATACTAGGAAGGGCCTAAGTATGATCAAAAACTGTCTGCCTACAGCGTACAAGGAAACAGCCGGGTATCACACGCTTGAGCGGCTGCACATACAACGGAGAAGGTCTTTGTTTTTGTAGAGACTACTCCCAGGCGGTGATCAAACAACAATCGCAAGCCGTCGGGTGAAAGTTGCATACCGGCGCGCGCGGATTTCACTCGTGAGTGCGCGAAAAACACGCGTCGGCAATTACTGGGCCGGCGACATCCGCCCTCACCTCCGTCTGCCGGTACGTCTGCTGATGCCGGCGGACCGTTACTCGAGGTAAACAGGAAACGGAAGGCTGGGATGGGCGATGAGTAAAGCCGCGGATCAAAAGACGATCCTTTGCGCATCAGTGATTCAAAAACCGGAAGCTCGAACGGCGCGCTGCGGCGGTGGGCCTGACCCATATCCATAAGCGGATGCGACTGCTACTTCACTGTGCCGCGGGGCGCATCTGCCTCGCTTTTTGTTTACGACTAAAGCCGCTCGACGAGGGCACAACAAATACGTGAAAGTGAAAGTAGCGTAAGTCCTTCGAGGCGCACGCCCCGAAAAGCACCATTTCCTTGACCCTCCATTCAAGAAGGGCACTCGTCCACAGTGTCCCTTCATGCATTTAAACCGGTTAACTTGCAACATGTGCTAGTAAATTTGTTCTTCCTCATGTCTCATTTTTTAAACCTTCGAAAGAAGCATGCGGCTGACACACTTCCTAATACTCTATGGCCGGCAAACAATGCATCTGTACGAATCAAACCCTAAGCATTGCGTAGGGATACTCCATCGGTGCCTGAAACCGAGCAAGTGCGACTTGCATCGTGCAAAAGACCAACGTTTTGTCCGGAGCTGACCAGCGTGACGTCATAGTTGTAGGCTTAATGATCCAACGGTCGCATGTATTGAATCATGACCGCAGGTCCTTAAAGCCAACGGCTAGCAGGGAGGTTGTAGGCGAAGGGTAACAATTATGACAGGGCTGGAATTACGAAGTATACGGTACTCACATTTTCTTGATCTTAGCCTACTGCTACCCAAGCTCACCGATTCCAGTTAAGAGCGATGAAGAATATACTATTTATTGCTTCGGCATAAGAATAAATGCTTCATTCAGCGGGCAAATCTAGCCTTGGCCGACATAGCCTGCTTATACATATGAGCCACATACATTCATACAGAAAATAGTTCGCTATGACCATATCGCATGCAGGAAGGTGAGGAACAAGAAAATATGGGACGGATGCAGCACGGAACCTGCATGGAGGTTATAGACATATTGTACGGCTGACTGAGCATCCGCTCAGTTAAAAAGACCCTCGGACCTTTAGAGCTCTACAAACAGGGAAATACAAAAACGGCAGTATAGAGGAAATCGATGGCTAGGCCAGCGACGACCAGAAGGTAGGACGTCTGACGAAATAATCTGGAGTCTATTGTAAGGCAGTTGTTGAATAAAGTTCCGCTTCTCGGGCACGAAAGCACGTAGGCGGAGTAAGCACGAGGCCATGGCGACCGCAAACGCGAACTGAGGGTTCAGTGGCCTAAACGACTTCTGTCACCGCTAGTTACTTCAGTCCGCTTCCACTACTCGCATTCGACAATGCGCCTCCTGCTACGACGAGGGGTTTTGATGAGACTGACCATGCTTTAGCGGAAAGCGGAAGGCATCGACAGGAACGACGGGCAGCTGAACCGGCAACGGTTTGAGTGACTTGGAACGTGTGATCGGTGTCTTGCCGAGTATGCGATCCTCAACCTGGGGATCTGGCTTGTAGGGCTTGTGACTCTTGGTCGAGACGATCTAGAAATTAAATTGAAAAACACGCTGGAGTGATGCCCAAGTCGCTAGTGAGACGGCATCGTTCGTTATTACCTGTCCCGGCGTGAGGAACGCATGTCCCTTTTTGGTTGGGTCCACTAGACGCGTCAATTTGTCTGCCTAAAATTGTCCTTCGTTAACATCTCCAGGAGGCAGAGTACACGCACCTTATAGGCGTCCATGCACGGCACCGTGTCTCCTGGCAAGACGTAGCCCTTCGGAGCCAGACGAAGATTCGCGCAGTGGCGGTCCATCAGATGCACACGCATGTCCCCGCAGAAGAAAGCGCCGGCATCACAGAGCGAGCAGATGAGACGCACCACGCGCATGTGGCTCATCATGTGAGCGCGACCATACTAAAGTTCAGTGTTGGAGCTCAGCAGGAGACCGCCTCGTCTCATGACGCGATAAAATTTGGGTGTCCCCTTAGGGTTAATCATTCACTTCGACAGGAACCACCTATTCAACTGATTTTGCGTCTTCCAATGTATCTTGATACGCTTGACGAGAAGGAACCTATGGTATCAAATGACGCGAAACTTACTGAAATGCTGGGTGAGATCTCGCCGCATTCACCGCACTTGTATTCGTTGCTATTTTCCGACAACCGATGCAAGCGAGAGAACAAGAGGTCGCACTCTGCTTCACTCAGCACCACTGGCACCTTCTTGAAGTTCACGTCCTCCTCTTCGACTTGAAGAAGGGAGGCCTGAAGCAGCAAACAGGGTTTCGTCATCTGCGTGTCCGCACGCAATATTGTCACTACGAATTAGGTTAGTAGCGGTTACAACTAACATTTGAAGCGACGAGAAGGTTGGCAACGGCGTCCGCTTTTGACCCACATCGATGCGACGTAGATGGTTCAGGCATCGTCACCGAACGTTCTTCAGATTCACTGCCTAAACGGTGACAACTTGGCTCAGTTAAAAATGCTGGTCGTACGCTTCTCGCTGTCGGCACCAGAAGACGGAGTCATGGCGTGAGTGACATTTCGCGTCCCACCCGGTGTCTGGCTGATGGCATCGGTCTTAGAGCTACTTGCGGCTTTTTCTTCTTTGATCCGGCCCATGTACCTAGAAGCACACCGTTTCAAAGATTTTTACCAACTCCTATCATTTACCCGCCGGGGACCGTTGGCACGATGGTTCGGAACGGATCCGCGACACGCTTCTGCGGGAGCTGAGAATCGAGCAAAGGTCCTGAGCGTACGCTACGCTTCACGGGGCTGGCCTCTTCCGAACCGGCAGTGGTTGAGTTATTTGTCGAAGAAGCAAAGGAAGCCGGGGCAGCGTTCTCCGCGTCAATCTAAACAGGCACACATACCTGTATGAGGAGTCAAGCAACTGCATACGTTAGGCTTCTGAAGCACGTTGGGCAGGGCATGTTTGCTCGAGCCATTGACAAGGCCCGATCCGTCAGCGTCTGGCATGATCTCTGATGCGTTCTTGCCGCTATTCGAACTATTCGATGCCTTCGCTGCGTCGACGTTCTCGGTCTCCGCGTGACTGATGGGTGCCGCGCCGAACTTCGAAGGAGACAGGCTGCAATCGCGACGTCGTATTAAAATATCTTGCTTCTGAAATACCTATCGTCTGCCAATGATATCTCGACAGAATCGATTGCATGTGCAGAGTCTTGTGCTCCTTTTAGCTTTTTGGCGTGCGGCTCGGCTACAGACGGCTTGGTTGCCGATGAAGCGCTTCGACTCCGTTTGTTCATAGCGCCCACCAAGGCACTAAGGTACGTCGATTTAGGCGCGCTCCTTGCCTAAATATCAGCCGTCTTTACTTGCCATATTCTAAGACTAGTGAACTTACTTGGGCAAGTGTGCGTCGGTGGCAACTGGACGTCCTTAGCGCCGGCTACTGCGCTAGGACTAACACGAGCCTCTTCAGAACCTGGTTGCTTCTTGAAAGCGTCAATGGGCGTCGTCAAAGCATGTTGCTTAGTCTCGAGATGGCGCGCATCTTCCCCGCCGCCTGAAGCTCGGTCTGCACTTGTCTCGATGATTTTCCTAAAGAAGCAAGCTTTATTTGCACTAACGCTACATGACACCACCTGGGCAGCGAGCCCTCCAGAGACTGACGCTCTAGTGCCTTTGAGCCGGCGATGTTGGCAGCACTCCATGCCAAAGCAGCGTCCCTCGCCGTTCCCGTGCGATGCAGGAGTAGCTCACCAGCTTCCGGCAAACTTGCTGTTTCGTGCACTTCGGTTGACTGTGTATACTTCTGGGTCTCAGTGAGCACCGAACTGCTAGCGGAAGACGATGGCGTGGTGGGGCCGCCTGCGTTACGCACTCGACGTCGGCCGCGTAGATCAGGAACTAAATGTCGAAAAGGCAGTTGAACGAAGTCGACCCGGTGGGTAGCATACCCTCACGTTCACGACTGTCAGCTTGTCCCACGGCGGCCGTGCGCTGGGCCTTCGGACACTCGTTACCCTTCGAAGCCGACGAAGACGACCGGTTCAACGGTCGATCCTCATCACGACCTTTCGCTTTTGACGATGCGGTTGTGACGTTGTCCGGCTTAGGCGTTGTTTGGCTCTTGGACTTCCGTGACCAGTTTGACTGGCTTGTTACCGGCTGTGGCAAGTCCTGGAAAGAGTAGTGTCGTTTAGCATTCAGTAATGCATCGCAGCGGCTATGGTCCATCAAGATTTCAACGTACTGCAAGTTCTGGCTCGAAAAGCACGCGATCGGTAGGAAGGTGCTTCTGGTACTCGGCCAAGCAGGTGCTGACGTAGTTCTGCACGTCGAAGACCTTCTGCTCTTCCATACTCTTTTGTTTCGTTGAAGCTGAAGAAAGACCTGTGCAGAGAAGTAACAGAAGACCGTGCTCACCGTGACTGGATGACTGTGCTTGGGCGGCCTCGTTGGCCGCTACGCTGAACTTCGAACCGCAGTAGAGACGTTTGTGCTCAACGAAGAGCTCTATACTGCGGAACACGCTGCGGCAAAAGCTGAAAACGACAAGCGTAAAGGTGCAGCGGAACATGGCTTGCTAGCTCATAGATGAACAATATTGGGTACCATGATTCCAGGGCAAAAAAGGACGCGCACTACAAAGGTGTAAGTTTGTTCAAATCTACGCATCTTGTGATGTCGGAATCTTTGCCCGCTCCTTCTGACATAGATTTGACTGTCATTTGTATTTGACCATGCTTAGATCCCCACCTTTATCTGCTGCTCATAATGTCTGCCCACAAAACTGTTTCTGAGAACAAAGGCTGCACCCCTACGATGTCACTGATGCGCTGATGCATGCTCGCCGTCGCAGGTACAATGGTTCTGTTTTGTTGATCTACTCTCGTAAGAAGTCCTAGCAAATCGCGCAAAGAGGCCTACGCGTTGATCCTTTCTAGAAGATTTTCGTCCGTCTCGTGTACCGTTATAAGTGGCAAACCCTTTGCATCTTTTCATCAAGCCACAGTTTCTTACTACTCTTCACACTCAGCTTACGAAAACCATGCACACTTACTTGCACTCGAAGATCGTCGCTACTTCACCGAGCAATAGCCCGCGGACTTCAGCGGTTCCGTCTTGGTATGCCTTGAGTGCGCCTGCAAAGCCGCCGATACCCATCTCCGCGGACGGGCCTGTGGTGGTGATGTCCTTCAGCGAACCGGCCGCCTTCCTGGCCATTTTCCCTGAATTTTTGCAGCGTGCACCATAATTTACTCGAAATGAATAAATAGAAAAGCTCATATCGAACCTACTTTAAACGAGCAAGAAGATATAATGTGAGAAAGCACAAAGTCTCACACAATGATGCGAATAAATGCCGACAGAGAGGACGACCTCTCTCTGCAGTGAGCTGAGGAGATATTTGAACACTCCGCCATTGCCTGACGATTCGCTGTGCAGTAACCCGTTGGGACTACGAATGGGCCCCTTGCGGGCTTGCAGGAAGCGCAGGCCGTGATGGCCATTTCGAAAGGAAGCCGAGTAGCGCCTGGAACCTGTAAACATTATCCTGCCTTTGGGCACGTGTGTCCCAAAAGCAGGATGGCACACCACATGCGCGGATGAACCCTAATGCAATTCCAGCCGATCCGTGTCGGTCTGATATGCGCAGCTGCAACAATAGGGAAAGTGAACATGGCTTGGCTTGCCGGAGAGAGAGTCCCGGTCCCCGATGTCTAGGTCTCGGTTCTCAGAATAACAAAGGTCCACCAGCCCTAGCAAGGCGGCGTTGAGTAATCTAGCGACGTTAGCTTTGTCTTAGTCTAGCTTTGTTTAAGATCGTGCAGCTAAGGCTAGACTGCAAGTAAAAATCTTGATTTTCAGGTTGATCCGTCACCGAAAACAGTCATTCAGCCCCCAAAATTATGCTTACATGCTATAGAGGCTATCGCATGCGCCCATAGCATGCAAGAAGAAGAACTTGGGAACATTGGGCCCTAAGGCTTTTCTGTACACGGAGAAGACAAAAATAACGATGTTATGAGGCTTGGAAAGCTTCGGCTTTTGGCATGTGGCTATGAGCCCCTATGCGCATGCTATAACGCTATGTTCAAGCCCATACTGTTATGCGCGCCATTCACAAGGTTTGTTCTTTTCTAAAGTAAGAAGTGATACGTACTAAATGATCCGTAACAATACACCGAGCTGAGTCTATCCCACCAAAATTGTCACATATGGCCCCGCTTGGTGCCCTTGGCTTGTGAAAAGCTGTCATCTTTGGCGTGCTCACATGGTGAAACATTCCTTCGCTCCCGTTGTTTGTGGCCATCCGCGATTCCCACCACTCTTGATCCAAACTGCACCACTCGCTCACTCTCACTCGCTCACCGCGTGGCTCATCTCAGTTTCATTTGCGCCATTTTTCCGCTCAATAAAATGGTAGCATTAATTCGTGATAAACTGATGCTATTTTCAGGCTTTAACTAACCACCACGAATGCGGCGCATTTCCGTCGACTTTTCGGGACTCGATGGTCATGTCAATCAAGCGCTTCCTCCTTGCCAGCGCAACGCTCAGTCCAGATGTTTGTGCGGATTGTTGCACGTGAAGGTACGTAAGAACTCGAAGCTCACGCAGAACTCCCATTAGCTCCATGAATCGTGAACTTAGGTCCTTTTAATCCGGTATTGAAACTATTGTTTAGACGGCCACCGCCCTGCTGACAACTGGATACTTGGGCGCACTTGCCTTCCTCGACTGGCTTGCCTACAACGTTCCCCTCACCGAAGTGGACCGTGGCTTAGTCTCAGCCGCCTCCATCAAGCTCATTCTCGTCGTGCTCACGGCTCAGCTCGGTCTCTTCAGAGAGCGATACGCACTCCTGGTGCCGCTGATTGTCAGTCAGGTTCACTTTCGCCGTGTGTAGGGCGGACATGAACAACGTCCTTTTAGCTAATTATTGGCTTCATCCTTCTCGTCGCGTGCGGTTACGTGATCGTCATTCAAATCGCGTACGCGTGCGCTCACGCCAACGTTGCGGGTACGTACTTCCGCGACTCTCTCGGTTAGGTAATACCGCTGCTTCAGGCCAGGTTGCCGCGCTGGTAGCGATTGAAGGTGGAGTCATCGTCATCCATGGCTATGCTGTGCTGATTGTCTACCGCTGTATGCGCTATCTCAAGACCCGAGTAAGATTCCGTTGTGCGTTATGGACCTCTCCTGTTTAACTGATTCTTTATCCAGAGTTTAGGAGCCGCAAGCTTCCGAGGAGTGCTCGGTGAACCAGTCGTTCCTCAACAACCTCCTGCACAGTCCCTTCAGGGCTCTGAAGACGCAGACCAAGGACGACGACAAAGTCCTGCTGCTCGAGACCTCGCCGAATAAGCCTATTTTCGGTGCCGGCGTAATGCGTGAGCCCCAGCAGACCTCGAC
>JNEY01000011.1:1169903-1216359 GCA_020875895.1 Aphelenchus avenae
GTTTGTTTCGAAGGTCGTCGAGTGCGATGCGTCCCTTCAGGAAGAGTATTCTGCGGTGTTGGGTGCCGTCGGCATGACGCACTGCAGAGAGAAGTTCCCCAGTGTGAGCGTTCCGGTACATGTGGACCCGCGTCGTCACCTCGGTTCCATAGCGGCTATGCCTAAAGTTACAGTTACACGGTAACGCCGTGGGCAATATTGTACCTGAATTGTTTCATGCAGTCAGTTGGCGGCAGGTCGGCGAACGCCGGAGCTTTGGACCCGGTCAGAACCAAACAAAATTTGCCAATGACCTTGACGGTGTCCTTCGCCTCGAGGAATCTCTAAACGAAGAAAGTTGTGATACATGGCCAAACTCGCCGGCTTACCTGTACGAACCTAGCTGGGAAGTTAAGTAGGGTAGTCGGTGGAAGTGGCATATGAGCCCTGTGGCGCAGCTGCAGCTCGATCGCTGGAGTCGTCGTCGAAAAGAGGTAGCCCTCTAACATCGAGTAGTCAGCGGAGTCTGGCGTCCACTAAACACCTCGTCAAGCACCTCCATATTTCTGCAGTTCCATACCGTCTCCACAAGGATTTTGTCTGACGCAACTGCTGTTGGATCGCGCAGGAGATCGACCACTTCACGCAGGGCGACTGCATCATAATCGAGGTGAGTGAGCAGGGCAAAGGTGCCGACGCGACAGGAGAAACGGGCCGCCTTCATCAGCGCCGGAAGGTTGTCGATTCCGAAAAGAACCGAGTGTAGTAGCACGCTTTACACCTGAGTGCGCTTGAGAGACTGGAAGAAACGGATGGTCCAGTCGACGGTCTTCGATTGATCGCAGCGAAACATAGCGCTTTGTGGTGAATGACGGAATTCGTCAGTGCGAAAGAAGCGAAGATTCACAACCGCATCGCGTAGGTGTGCGCACAGCATCCTGGACAGTTGCTCTGGGCTGTGCAGGACCAGCACGCGTCGCAATTGCACGTATTCGCCATTCCAGCGCGACATAAGCACAATAACGACGGTAGGATCGTCGCCATGAAACTAAATGTTCAATTCTCATTGCTAGCGGGAACGTCTGATCCATCGAAAAAATGCGGGAAGTGAAAATAATTACCCAAATGTCAACAAGAACTTTGCGTCGCGTGAGAGATCTCTTGTGTCGGTCGATGGTTGCGTCCCAACCTTGACTCACGACCCGCAGATTGTCGAGTCCCTCCGGGTTGACCTCTTGTAAGACTGCGAAGGAGATGTCGAACTGCGTGAGGAGCTTCTGGCTAGAGCAAACGGATTACCAGTAACATAAAAAGGTGACAAACCTTGGTCGAGCAAAAGGGGCCGGCTGGCAACTTTCGCTCCAGTATACTTTCACTCTGCTGTCGGAAGTGGAAATGTTGTCCCTGCTGAACACTCTGCAAAGGGTAACAATGCAACAGGTTCGCCTGGTGTGAGACTCACTCGGCAGACATGTGAAAGGACACTGTAGCGCAGACAGATGTGTCGTTGCGGTTCGTGAAGTGGAATACTTCGACGAACATGTGGTAGGCCTCATTCTCTGTCCTGTAGCCTGTGCAAAGGGCGCATGGAAAGATCGTGTCGTAGGCTTGGGGCAAGTGGAACGATGCCGATGTGCCTACGAGCTCGGTCGCTTCCGAAATCAGCAAGACCTGGCGAAGGCTGCGCGGATTCTCAGATGCCACGAACTTCTAAATGTTTAAGTTGCCCAGTTTCGCTTCAATCAGCCGTACCTCGACTAGCTGCTGCAGGAATTCTGGATGGGGGAACGTCGCGCGGAACACCAGCTGCTCTCGGGATTCGTCGAAGGCCGCTTCCAGCGCAGCTTCGAAGCCGCCTGACAGTTGTGCGTCGAGGGTCATGCAAAGCTCGTCCGACTGGAGGTACCGTTGGCCGTCTGGTGAATCGAAAAAGAACAGGTTCTCGTGCAAATATGAGTAATCTGGTCCGGCTAGCTCAAGCTCGTTAAGCGTTTCTGGCACGTCGGATTCCCAAAGCGAGGATATGATGCCTGCTTTAGCCGCTGGTGAAAGGTCGATGGCTGTCCCGTGTTGTTCGTTGTCCTCGATGGATGCTTCCGCCACCATAATGAGAATCGTTGGACTGCTTTCGTTCTGCTAAAAGGCGACTGAAGGTTAAGCGTTAAATGTAAAACCCCACCAGCGAAAGGATTAGCGTCCGATGACACGGCGGAAAGCGTTATTGGTACTAATAAATGACCTTAGCTTTACCGAAACATCGATGAAGGTTAGGCATAATTTGCATAATCGAAATCAGACAGACGGTGGAAATCAGAAAACTCCGGCAAGAGCGGGACGGCACAGTTACAACGACGGCTAGAGGAAACTTATGCTGACTACGCCGGCCGGTTTGTCCGCGCATGACACGCTAATGAAGTATGACCTCGAGTTTAAACCTCGTTCAAGCTCTGAACTAGAGATAGGGACCCGTACCGTATTACGGGCCGTACCCGTACCCGTACCCGTATAATACGGGTACGGGTACGGTACGGGGAGGTCCAGTTCGGTACGGCATACGGCACGGCTACCAATTTGAGGTACGGTACGGGCCGTACTAGTAGTAAAGTACGGGTACGGGTACGGTACGGAGGGGTCCAGTACGGTACGGCATACGGTACGGGGGTGTCCAGTACGGTACGGCATACGGTACGGGTGGCCATCCCCTATCTCTACTCTGAACCGTCTGTCTTTATGCTCAGACGACATTTTTCCGGTAGCGTAGAAAGTTACACAGTGGAAATGGCAACTGACAATTGCCTGCTTCTTGTCTTTCGTAATCCCTTCAGGTTCAAAGGCGACGCAGAATCATTCTGTGCTCTCCCCGCCTAAGCAGGTATAGCGGCTGGACTGGGCCACCTCCCCCAATTCCCATGGCACACCACCTAGAGAGACGGGCGTTGTTTCAGAATCTCATGTGCGGAAACCCCTTATAGGTCCGTTTGGGCGAAATAATACCTTCCTACCCGCTATATTCAATGCGTGCATAGCGCTCGCTATCACATGGAAGCAGGACCTTTGCCACTCATCCCGACCCCCAGAGACCCTGTCTTAAAAAACGGGCGTTATTTTTAGAATCTCCATGCTTGAAAACCCCGTAGAGCTCAGTTTGTGCGGAATAATTCCTTCTTGCCCGCTATGCGCATGCTTCCATAGCGCTCGCTACCGCATGAAAGCAGGATCCCTGCCCCTCATATGAAACCTTGAAAAATCACCATTTTTTGGGGGGTTTGACCCCTTTTATGGAGTCGAAGGCGGGTTTGAGGCGAAAATGAAGAACGATTTGTAGTCAGCTCACGAAGAGCTTTCAGTTGAGGTATAGCGTGATGTGTTTAAACAAGACCTTAGCTATGCGCTTCCATGCCATACCGCTCGCTATCGCATGGAAGCAGGAGTCAGGTACCGAAAATTTGATCGGTCATAAATGTTTTTTCTAGACAACCGATTGGGCTGAAACATTCCAGTTTTTCACAACTTTAGAAGCCCTATCGAATGGCACCAAACATGAGTCGCCAGCGGAAACTTTTTTGGCGACGGAGATACACCAGCCCTTTAGTGTACAAGGATGTCTGTTCAGCGTACTTAGTGTTGTACTTGCTCTTGCGCAATACTTTTATGTAGTCCACTCACTGCATGCACCCGTTGGCCGTGACACACATTCAGGTTTGTGCTGGTTGTCGTGGACGCATACCGCAGTTTACCATAAGTGTCGCATGAGAACTCATCGGATACCAGTACGCATTACGACAACCCGTGCCGTGAACCCATGCAAAACAGATACCGATACGACCAAGGTCCTAAATTTGGTATTTGTCGCCGTTCAACACTAAAGGGCTGATGTGTCTGTGAAAACTTCAGTCTTCGTATCGCAGCCGAATTTGGTTCCGAGTGCTTATATGCTAAAGCGAGCCCGCTATAGCATGCATCCCATCTCAGACAAGAAGGAAAATACACTAATAGCGTCGGTAAGCTTACAATGTTTCGAAGTTTGGAAGCTCGTTATGAGCATTCTCTACCGCAATGCGATGCTATACCATGGCGCTATGGCTCATGTGGTGCTGGCAGCAACGCTACGATGCATGGGTTGTAGAAAGCATCGAGAACTTTGCATGATATGTTGGTTTTATGACACACCGGCTACCGAGGAAATAACGCCTTTTAAGAGCAACCGTGTCTGCTTAGTACAAGTATTCACAGATAGCTGCGCCGGCCGCGCGAAGCGCTGATCGGCCGCTTGTAGACGTAGAAAAGGATCAGTGGACCCCAAGCCAAGCAGGTACCGTCTTCGAGTACCCGGGCACCTGATTAGAGTAGTTAGCAAACAGGCTCTATCCGGATCAAAACTGTTCCGTTTTCAGTTTGCTTGAGGCAAAGTTCAGTTTTAGGTGCCCTAGTTTGACCCGCCGCTAGCCGCCTCCAGAGGCATTTTTCGCTAAAATTGTGAAAATTTTCACAAAAGTTGCTTGATTCCGCCTGCGGCGAGCAGGTATTTATAAAAAATGCGGTCTGCTCAAGGCCCGCCAGCACTAACTTGACACTTTAGACGTAAATTTGACACTTTTGTATGATTGAGCTATTTGACTTATCGGCCAAGTTAAACCACTTTTCTTGCCACACACGAATGTAGGTTTTTTACGAGTCGAGTTTCAACAGTTCATCGAGTACCAACAGTGCGTTAAGCAACAGTCTAACAGGTACGACGACAAATTATACGACTATGCCGAGCACGCCAGTCATGCGAAATTTACGCTGATTTTTATTTCAACTGTGTCGAACAGATTACATTAGCAGCATAGAGGTTTTCTGGCTTCCAGTTCCTCGACGATTTCCTTCAAGTGCTTCGCCTTTGTTTCGGGCACGTAGTAGACGACGAACGCGATGCTCATGGCTAGGAACCCTGCGAAAACGAAGAATGTGTACTCTCCAATGGCGGTCTATAAGTTCCAGCTCGTGTCGGGACAGCAGGTCTGAGCGCTACCTGCATGGATGGAAAGCTCAGCCCGATGGTGAACGCACAGCTCCTGTTCACGGCGACAGAGAGCGCAGCAGCGCTTGCCCGGGCGTCCGTGGCGAATATTTCGCTGACGTAGAACATCGGAATAGAACCTAGAATGACATGAGGCCGTGTTTCCATTCCGTCCCACCTGGTCCGCTAGCGAAAGAGATGACGAAGAGAGCGACGAAGACGACCGCCACGTAGCCGAAAGCAGTCCTAACTTCCGGGACGTTGTTCTAAACGGATGTTTAAAACATGCGGTGACACTTGCCCACCCCGACACATACCATTATGATGAGCGATATCGACAGAAGGACCATCGAGACGAGCATACCAGCGTTTCCGAACAGGAGAAGCGACCGCCGACCAAGGCGGGGATGCTCTACCTGGAACCGTGGGACTAGCTTAAACAAAGAGTTTGACGGGCTAGTCACGTACCAGGCGCATCGAGACGCACGTCGTGATGACGTTCACCGCGCCGATGGCGACCGTAGCGTAGACGGCGTTCTCATGCGAGTCTCTGAAGACGCTATTGTGAAAGACGTCCGTCGAGTAGAACATGATCGCTGAACGCTTGGGAGCATAAAGCAAGTTGATGCGTTCGATTACCGCTGAATCCCGAGAACTGCTGGCCCATCATGAGGAAGCAGGTCACCGTCGTACGCCATCGCAGCTTCTGTGCGAATAGGTGCCGGAAGCCGATCCTCTTGCCGTCCTAAAGCTGTCACGGCGTAATCGTCTATTCCTTGCGGAACTACCTTATCCGTCTCCGATTGTAACAAGTCAAGCTCGGCTTCGATGTCCGTTGTGTCGCCACCCTCGCTGCCACGGAGACGAGCCAAGTCCGCAAACGCCAGATGTCTGTTCCCGCGGCAAGACAAGGTGTATTTCGGCGACTCGGGAACGAAGAAGAGGAACACGATGTGTATCGCTGCGGGCATCAACCCAACGGCTAAATCAGGTTACCTTTGGTACACACGCGATTAAATGCCTTACTGAAGATGAACGGCCAGCGCGTTTCGTTCCCGAGCAGTTCTGGAAGGCCGACAACTTCGGACACAAGGATCGCGAGGGTCGCCATAACACGCGGAACACTGCCGATGGCACCTCGAACCCGAATCGGGCTCAGCTCCGTGACGTAGAGGGGAGCAACGCTCGAGGCAATACCTACAAATACGGCCATTAGTCGCGTTTAGCACCTTTGCATACCGGAGTTAATGCCGACAAGGAGCCGCCCGAAGTGGAAGAGTGGGTAGAAGCCGGTCGACCCGATGAACTTCGCGGACGTCATCGCTGCAGCGGCAGCGATGGCGAGTGCGTTGTTCACGTGTAGCGTCCGACGGCGTCCGTAGCTGTCGGCACAGTAGCCGGCAACGAGCGCGCCCAATAGAGCACCGAACGGGACTATCGAAGCGGCGGTCCCCCAGGCGATGTCCATCGACGACTCGTCCATATAGCTTCCCGACAGTGAGTGATGGCTGAGATTGATCATGCCCTTGATGTGCTAAATCTCCGCAATGAGTAGCGGCACAGACTGGCCACTTACCTCAGCGGGAGCATTGATGGAGCCGATGGCGAAGCCGAACTGGAAGTGACTACCGAAAGTGATTACCAGCACCGAGAAGAGTAAGTAGAGCGTTAAAGTGCCCTAACACGTAAATAGCGTTAAGCGTGCCCGCACTGACGACGACTTACCGTTTTGGTCAGCTCGTCCGCACTTGGTGTCTGGCAAGATGCAGACTCTTGGGTTACGTCCGTGACCAACTCGGAATGCGAACAAGTCGAAGACAGGTCGCTTGAGGAAGACATGGGTGGAAAAAAGGAGTGTAAATGGATATGTTATCCATTTCGTGGGTATCTGAAGCATTTCTGTGATGCAAATTGAGTGGCTGCGTTGCCTGTTAGAGACGTCAGTGCCTAATTAGGACGGCGTTACTTTTAAAAGGACAGACTTAACGTAGACCTGAATGGTTGCCTAGGCTGCGGTTGTGCGTCAAATTCCTTGCAACTTTGGGTGCTTTCTTTAAGTCTGGTAGATTTTATTCAGGCAGAGAGTTTAGGTTCTCGGCATCTTGATGCAATGTTGATGGACCCTCAATGCTCGGCCTCATTGACACCAACAATGTACTTTTGAACTAATGCCTTCGCCCATTGCGCGACGCAGGTACTTGGCATGAATGTTGTTAGTGAATGCTAACAATGGGCAATGTCTAGGAGCTGCTGACACGCTATGATCCTAGAACGTTTGCCTGGTATCGAATTGAGGTCAGGCCTCCATCGGTGTAAGTTTTAAGTCAGTGTCTGCGCCAACAACACGACGTCGGTTCGTAAAATGAACGATGTTGTAAAATGTTAACAAGCGGTGCAGTGCCTAGGAACTGCCGACTCGATAGGGCCCTAGAACGTGGATTGGTGGTCCTAGAGTGCCTACCGGGTATGGTGGTCCTAGACTAAAGTTGACTCCGTACAGACAAAGTTCATTCCTCTTCGAAGAGCGAGTCGCAGTCTCATTTGACTCGACGACAGGGAT
The DNA here is from genome assembly GCA_020875895.1 of Aphelenchus avenae. Lineage (NCBI taxonomy): Eukaryota > Metazoa > Nematoda > Chromadorea > Rhabditida > Aphelenchidae > Aphelenchus > Aphelenchus avenae. The sequence goes on from JNEY01000011.1 coordinate 1,177,445, forward strand.
AGTGCGTCAACACGTCTCAGCAAGATTTTCGAAGGAATTTTTCCGCGGTCCATCTTTTCCAAAGCCGTTTTTAGAGTAGGAAGCGTTCGCTGAGACCTGCCAGTGACGACGATATCAAGGAAAGGATATTTCAGAAAACAAAGTAAACAGAGATGACGTATTAGTGAAGTTGACAGGTGAGGTCATCGAGAAATAGATAATATGAAAGAGGATAATAATGAAGGGGCTAATTAGCCTGACGAGGTGTATGGCGGATGAAGAATAACGAAGAAGAAAAATATGGCGCCGTTGAGCATTGCGCATGTTCCGCTAGATCCCTCGCGCTAGTGGCGGACCTAAAACGTTAAAATGATGGTGGCCGATGTTGCTTTTGAGGTAGCGTAATTGCTAACAGAAGGCCTTACCTGCTTGGTCTTCCGCTGCGACGTGCCCGGAAGGTGCGGCAAGTCGTCGTCGCTCAGCAAGTCCGACGAGTCGCGCACGGACGAGTGCCGTTTCTTAGCGCCCTTCTTCGGCTGAGCGATCGCGTGCTTGGTGGGCTTGGCCGGCAGGCTAAAGAGCTTCGGTTACATCCGATATTTATGCCAGAGTAGGTCCTGCCTGTGCTTCGACGTGCCAGGAAGCTGCGCATCGTCGTTGGCCTTCTTCAATGCCTTCTTCGGCTTTTCTTCTTGACTAAACTGCGTCAATTTTCGGGCACGCTCGTAAGCAGGGTAACTTGCCCCTTCGGGTGCTCCTTGTCGTACTTGTCCTTCATCTTCTTGCACTTCTGAACAAGCTGACGAGTCATTAGGTTCTCTGTAGCGCGTACCTCGAGGTAGGCCTCCGTCTCCCAGGTGTTGTCCTCCTCCGGCCAGCTCTTCCACTTGACGAGGTATTCGTGGCGGTTCTCCGCGGCGTTCCATCGACGGTTGCGGATGGCCTCGACGACGAAGCACTTCGGCTCGGTCTCGCTCACGGCCACCTGCTTCGCGTACGGCCTGCTAAATGTGAAGTGCCGTCATGTAAAGAAGTTCGCTGATGCCCGTTAGTTACCTCGCATTGACGTGGTCGAACTTGTCCTTGAGGAACTGGCACTGCTGAACGATTTTAGTTATGCATCGGCACAAGGATAAAAGGTCATTAGCCCGTGGCCTACCTTGAGGTTCTCGCTGCCCTCCCAGGAGTTGGCGGACTCCGGCCAGTGCCGCCACTTGATCAGGTACTTGTAGGCCTTCTCTTCCGGGTCCCAGCGGCGCTTGCGGATCTCCTCCACTATGAAGTAAGGAGTCGTCTTGTCGTTGTTCAGGAAGACTGGCTCTTGCAGGGTCGACATTTCGCACGAGGAACACGTGGAACTAAATGAACAGGGAGTGAAGAATATTCTGGTGATGTACGGCAGTTTAGGAGCACACGCTTCAGCACACTGCTACAGGTCAGTGAGAGGGGCTAGGCCTTTGGCAGAAACCTTCCATTCCAAACAGACTAACACGATGGGGGTCGCTATTTTTTCGTTTTCGCCAGTAGCGCCCGATGCTCGATCACTCCTCACATAACGTCCGATTGCGAAAACGCCCGACAGGCGAAATGGGACGGGGATGGGACTTATCGGCACCTATTGGTGTGACGAACCAGCAGTAGCAAGTCGGTGCCAGCCACTTCTGTGGCTAAACATTTCAGCTGGCTGTCCCCAAGAGAGTAAACACGCGCACTGCGTGGCTAGAAACGCACGGTCTGCGAAGAGTTTGCGCTGAGGCAGGTTTGAGACGGAATGCGGACATTGAAAAAGCGAGCCGGCAGGGCGGCTCGCTCACATGAGGAAGGGAACTTTTTTGCTAAAGAGACGCTGCAACTGAGAACTGAAACTGAAGTCGATATGGCCTCTCGACGATGGCAGTGAAACGCAAATGCGCACCAACGAGCTGAAAAGCTGGAACAACGTTCAAAAAGAATGATTGAGTAGCATGTCATCAATCGACATGGATACTCGACGCATGTGGAGCAAGGCCCTCCGCTAAGAAGGAATTGTATCCAGTTCTCAGGGCCCAGTGCTGCTTATACGGCACTTAACCGCAACTTTCGCACAGAGAACTTCGAAATTCAAAATATGTCAGACCTGTTTGACGTTAGAGCCGCCTTCAGGGCAACATGGATGTATGGAGGCTCGCGGAGAAGCTTTTGGTCTACCGTGCAAAGCTCCCGGTTTTACGTGGCCGTCCCTTTGTACGTTAAAGACCAAAATTACGCTTGTCACGCCTGCGATCGCGCAGGTGGTATGGAGGATTTTGGGGATTATGCGACAGCGCTTCCCAGTCAGTACTTGGCAAGGGGAGCATGTAGCTGGTATGACATTCTTCGTAAGTGATGCTTTGTTGCATGCATTCTTTACCAGCGTTTTATTGCATGAGGTCCATATTTCGCTGGAATAGCACGCGCTAGCATACATCACTTCAACGGGGCACGCACACTTAATTCCGACAAGAATCGTTCCCAAGTAGGCGTCCACATGATCTTGGCCCTGGTCTACTTCATGAAAACGTCGTAGGCCTGGATCTTCGATGTCGGGTTTGTTCTTCCGGACACCACCCTTTGAGCTCCGTTTCGCGGGTAATCCGTGCGTTCTGTGCCTACGGTGCGATCGAATTCTTGCTTAGCAAGTCGGGCTAACGACGCATCTACGTTAGTCCTCTCTTTTTCAGTTAACTGTTTACAGCCACGCTTTAACAAAGGACTGGTCGAAAGGAAAGGCTTTGTCGCATCTGGTTAGTTTGAGTCGTGACCCATAACAGCGTTTGCTAGAGCGCATCAAAATTCGAAATTTCGCTCAATGGACGGACGCTGGTGGATGCGGAAATTAACGATAATTTATTCCCGGCAAAGTCGAGCCCTCTCAATGAGGTTAAAACGCTCCAATCGGTTGCTTCCCCAGTCTTGTTTCCGCCGTTTCCATCAAGGCTAATCACGTCGGCGGCCGTCGATATGCCTTTCCCAGGCTCGGCTTTTCTTTGTCTGCAACCGAACAAAGCGCGTTTGCTTCGGTGTTCGCCGCAGAAAGGGTTTGCCTTTGAACGTTTACACCGCCGATCGGGTGCACTGATATGGGGTTGGTACCCGGGGCACTCTCCTTACACTGATTGCGCCGATATTCGTCCGCTTCGGAAAATACACTTGAGGCAAGGAATCAGCGCTTAAGCCAAACCCGGACAAGCAAAGGCGAGTCTCGGGCAAAGCGTAGAAGCCACAGGTACTTGTCGTCCCACAGTCACATCCTACTTTTGGCGAAATGCGTGAAACAGGCTGATGAGTTAATGCGCCAGGCAAGGGCATTCGTGGGGTAACCATTGTTTCATTCCCGTTCTTTCGCGTGTGTACTTGTTCGGTTCCAATCCTTGCTGCCATGCGACATCCCTACGTCCCATTCGCGTCTCGTCTTCGTTCATTCTCCACTAGAGTTGTTTTGAAACTGAGTAAACATGATGACCTTGTTTACGAGGAATGGTGAACATGACAACCTCAAAGTCGGCAGATGGCTTCTGACTGTGAATGTTTACTTTTTTTTGAAATCACGAGTGCCCGACAACAGACGGAGAGATTACAAGCTGATAGGACATTGAAGGCCGGCGGCACCCGGCCTTTTTTATTTCCGACACACGCAAGGATAGTTACAGCACGGGCTCGTTCCCAGAGCGACACCCCGGAGATGTTGTGGGGTTTTTGCTGAGTTTCTCTTTGTCCACGCCGAACAAAGAAAAGTTGTTGACTGTGTCGGTCTTATCTTGTTTACAACGCAAAGTGTCGAAATCACATGATCGGCCAGCCGCGAAGGGCAAAGTACTGCGCACAGTACAGTAGGTTTAAAGGCGATCGCCACTTTTGCCAGGTTTCGAAATCACCGGAGCAAACAAATGGCAACGGGTTTCACAATTCGTTCATCGTGCAGTTGCTCGTCGAAAGCAGATAAGTCATGCATGCATCCTCAAAACTAGGACAGAAACATAGAGACATAGCGACCCTTCGTAGATTACGGCTGCGATGGCGTCATTCAGAAAGAGGGTAATGGTACCGTAATTCACCTAAGGTGACTTCATGACTTCCCTTTCCCAGTAGTGACCCTTTGTAATGCCACGTCTGCTAGTAAACGGATCGGTTTGTCAGGCTCCTAGTTTAAAGTCGATGTCGATCAACTTGCTTAGAGCGCTCAGAAAATTTCATGCAATCACAAACCATATGCAAGCTAAAAAAGTTGTTCGGATTTAAGTATTTTTGCCGAAAAGGCATGTTATTCATCCCGCTTCAGTATCCGTGCATATGTATTGCGTCTGCATCCCGCAAATTGTTTTACCGTCGAAGAAGGTGACTGTAAGCTTCCTGTCTGCACAATCACGCATTCACAGTGCAATACACTGCATGCTAGGATGGTTTCCGTTTCCAACAATAGTGTCATGCGCTTACTTGCCGCTGTGTCTCTGGAACGTTTGTCAGACCGACCACTGCCGAATTGACCTTGCTGACATAGTACTCCAGTACCTTACGCGTATGTTCCGGGAGCTTTGCGGGGAGCACGCAGTGTTGCATGACCGCATTCGTTGCGTACGTAAAAATCAGCCTGCTTCCTAGCGCCTTCATCTAGTTCCGTGTGTCTTGCATGCATGTTAATTACTTGCGATGCATGCGGTGCCCGTATTCGTTGCCGCGCATTTACCGTGTATGGTTCTCTAGTTCTTTTGGAGCGAATGCGCATGCCTGGAAGTCGTGAGGTGAATGCGAAAAATTCAAGGTTTATTCGCTTTTTCACTTTTTACGTTATTACTCTCTGATGCGTACTATTTTGGGCAGGTCTTGTAGTTTGCTCATAGTGCTACTGAGGTGGTAGCAGTGGATCTTCTTGGGGTGACACAAAGTCCCCTTCGTCCTTTGAATTTGTCCCCACAAAGGCGTGCTCTCAACATTCCGACCGCTTAGACAACAAGAGCCCAGTTCTTCCAAACGCGCAACCGAGACCTGTGACCGAAGCTCCGCCCCAAATGCTTCCAGCTACGCCGCCTTTGACCGCATGCCTTCATTCTGTTCTCCGCGGTTACGCGGATAGGTGTCCCGGCTGGCTGTGTCCGCCACCTAGTTGGCTACTTGGAGTCCAGGAAACCGGCGCACAAGCCTGACAGACCTTTTCGACTCTTCCTGGTAGCATTGTGCGCCCGTTTAATTGAAGCGCTTCATTTAGCTCTATTTCGCTTATCTTAATGGCTGCGTTATTTAGTTTCATTTGCCTTGTTGTATCTCCCACTTTCAGCATAACCATCGCCACCACCAAAACAACGTACCAAATGGCTGCAGCGCGTATGGCCGAACGGGCCGGCGTCGAGGCAGAGGATCTGCGCATTTCAACTCGCATTGAGATGGAATCGCTGGAGCTCCTTCGAAAGCACCACGTAAGTTCTTTTTTAGCTCAAGCACAGTAGATGCGTTCGGAACAGACGCGTTTTGTTTCAGGTGGACGCTCGCGAGCCGGTCGTCGCGCCAAAACTCGATCCGGGCAAACTCGCGGCAGAAGGACAGAGCGAAGTGATCTTCCAGACGAACGTCCATAGCATGAACCTGGACGAGCAGTTGCGCGTGTACCTCTACGACGTGAAGATCACCGGCATCGTCCACAAGCAGGGCCGATCCAAGCCGGTTGAGGTCGAGATCACGAAGAAGACCAAGGAGGAGTAAGTGTTTCTCAGCGCCTCTGTTGACTGCCTGGGATGTCCCTCTAACACGTACATTTCAGCGTGCTCACGCAGCTGCGTAAGGAAAAGGCGCGCCAGCTGTTCAAGAAGATGCTAGAAGTGCACGCGGCTTTCTTCATCAATCCGCATGCAATCTTCTACGACCTGCAGTCGCTGCTCTACGCCACAGTCCGTCTTCCGCTCGAACAGGCAAGTAGCACTTGGCGGTACAGAGTTCCTAGGCGGAGATCGGATATCTGGAACAATGGTGAAATCTTTAGACCGTGCACAAGCTGAATCTCCAGGGCCAGCACTTCCCGGCGTCGTGGAAGTTCGACTACGTGCAGATCCAGCTGCGCGAGGCGAACCCCGACGACTTCCGCCTCCATCTCGGTGACCTGGGTGCGTTCCTCCACGACAACCTGGAGGAGAAGAACGTCACGCTGAAGACCTTCCTCGAGATCGCCACCAGCCAGTACGCCCTCATGAACCCGTACGTTCACGAAGCTGGAGATCAGTCTGATGACCTACGACCCTTTAGGGACCACCATCTGTGCTTCGGCAACGGCCGCAACTACCTGATGGCACCGGAAGAGTGAGTTTTCTCTATGGCTCTGTTCGCAGACTTTGAATGCTTTTTTTTCCAACTTGTAATTTCCAGCTACCACTTCAAAGAGGCCGAGCTGCCAATGCTTTCGGACGACGTCTACCTGGGCGTGGGCGCACACAAGGCCGTGCGCTGCATCGAAGGCCAGCGAGGAGCCGGAAACGCATCGCTCGCGGTCGTCGTCGAGAGTATGTTTCTTCCCGATAATGTAACTCGTTCCGGAGGCCTTGACTCCATAAAGCATCATTAAGTTGTGGATTTTAGCGAAGAAAACGCCCTTCTACGCGGCGGTCTCGGTCCTCTCCGTCGCTCGCAAGCTTGTGCCGCAACTGGAGCGCGCGACCGAAGATGACCTCCGTAGGCTCACCGGCCGTTTCCGAGGTAAGGAGGGCTTTTTTCTAAGTACGCCTGCATAAAGGGCCTTCGCTTTAGGCCTCTTCGTCACTGCACAGCACACTCAAGCCATCCACAAGATCAAGCGCGTCTCCAACGAGACCGCTCGCAGGCACTCGTTCCCGGGCCGTGAAGGTACGACATTCCGCGTGCATGTATCATACGATGTGGCTTTAGGTGACACCCAGAACATGACCGACTACTTCAAGAACAAGTACGGCGAGCGCTTCGTGATCCAGCATCAGGACGTGCCGCTCATGCAGCTGGAAGGCCGTCGACCGGGCGAGACCGTAAGTGGCCGTAGCTTGGTTGACAACCTCATACAGCCACCTTTAGATCCACCTGCCCATGGAGTTCCTCGACATTTCGGACGGACAGCCGCTGGACACCCGCAACCAGAACCCGGCCATGGTCCAGAGGATGATCAAGGTAAGCCGCTGTCAGCGTCATCTTGAAGAAAGGAGCTTCATGTTTAGCACTGCGCAGTGGCGCCTGCCGTTCGCATTGAGCACAACCGCCGCAACGTCCAGGCTCTGCACTTCCGCGAGCCGCACCTCATCGAGAACGGCATCAACGTCAGCGTGCGACCCATGCTGGTAACCACTAGCTCTCAAATTCGCGATTGCGCTCTTCTGTTTAGGTCACCGGACGAATTCTTCCCGCGCCGCCGCTCAGCTTCAAGAACAAGAACGTCGTTCCGGACCCGGGCAAGGGTATGCGCTTACTTTACTGGGACTTGTAAACAGGGTTTAGTTTAGGCTGCAAGTGGGAGACGCGTGGAATCAAGTACCTCATCCCGGCCGTCATCAACGAATGGGGTAGGCCTGAAGAGCTTCGTCATCGAGTAGGGAGATTAACCTTGCCCGTTTAGGTGTCATCTTCGTCACCGCCGGTCCGTCGGACCGCATCGGCGACCCAGAGATCAAGTAAGATCTTGGCATGCGACCCTTTGCAACAACGAAGATGACACTTTAGGCCGTTCGTGGATCGCTTTATCCAGGAGTGCCGCACGCGTGGCATGACGATCAACCACCCGCGCTTCACCGCCACCACGCCGACGCATCTCGGCAAGTTCGAGGAGGTGATGAAGGCAGTGCGCAGTCAGCGCCTCCAGTACTGCCTCATCATTCACACCGACAACGACACCGCCGTCCACGGTACGTTTCGTCTGAAGCTTCCTTTAGTCTTCGTTGCAGTCTAACGGATGCTTTTCCATTTAGACGCCATGAAGATGTACGAGACCATGTTCCACGTGGTCACTCAGGGCGTCCGCGTTAAGACCGTGATCGACGTCGTGCGCAACGGCAAGCCGCAGACGATGGAGAACATCGTCAACAAGACCAACGTCAAGCTCGGTGGTAAGTACTTTGGCAAAATCATGATTGGCATAGGAAACAGGAGGATTACGCTCGTAGAGCACAAGATAGTGTCACTTTACAGGCCTCAACTACAGCCTCAACATGAGCGATCCCAAGGCCAAGTACATGCTCAGCGACGACATCCTCGTAAGTTTCATTTGCTCATGGCCGGGCACTTTAAGCTTAGTTCTCTTTTAGTTCATCGGCTTCGGAGCGGAACATCCGGGCGGCCATCCGGCGCGCACCGACGAAGAGCGAGCCAACGGCCCGCCATCGATCGTCGGCGTATGTTTTCTTGCACCTGTGCTTTTCTGACGAACCCGCATTTAGTACGCAGCGAACACGAACAAGCATCCGTTCGAGTTCGTCGGCGACTACAAGCTTCAGGAGAGCCGTCGCGACGAGAAGACGAAGATCATCGTCAAGATCATCACGACCTGCATCGAAGAGGTAACCGAGCTAGGTCCTTTGTAGCTAATGATGTTGTTTTAGTTCGAGAACAACCGTCGCGAGCTGCCAAAATACGTCATCGTTTACCGCAACGGATGCTCCGAGGGTCAGTTCGCCAACGTAAGTTTCGTGAATGTCCTACTGACTCCTCCTTGAAACTACCTGCTTAATCTGCTCAGCGTTCCTCTTGCAGATCATCAAGTACGAAGTGCCGCTGATCTATGCGGCTCTTCTCGAGAAAGACTGCGCGGCCAAGGTCACCATGTTGGGTAAGTAGCCGTTGTACTTCGATCTTCCAAAGCTAGGATGCTTTAGTGCCGAACAAGCAGCAGCAGGACATTCGCCTCTTCCAGCAGCGCGTAAGTTGATGCCCAATAGGCAGACCCGTTGCGAACATCCTCCTGGTTAAGATCTCGCCGCAGGACAAGCCGACGGCGCAGAACATCAAGCCGGGCTCGGTCGTCGACACGCAGATTGTGCACCCGCGCGTCACGGAGTTCTACCTGAACAGGTATGGCGTGGCCTGTACGTTCTTTCCTGACGACTGCGCATTACAGCCACGTGGCCCTGCAGGGTAGCGCGAAGACGCCGCGCTACACTGTCCTCGTCAACGACGGCGACCTCTCGATCGACAAGCTCGAGGCGATGACCTACTGGTAAGTCCATTATTGTCGCACTTTACCCCATGCGTACCCATTTGACGAACTCTTTTAGGCTGTGCTATGGGCATCAAATTGTCAACATGCCCACCAGCCTTCCTTCACCGGTGTACATCGCATTGCGTAAGTTCAGCTGTACACAGCCTACCCTAATTTCATGCATTTCAGAGTACGCCAAGCGGGGCCGTGAGATCTACAACGCGCACGTGTACGTTTACTTACACCGTTTCCGTTATTTAGCACCCATTTTTAGCATCCGCTCGTCGTCCAGCTCGGGATCGGGCAGCCAGACCGGCAACAGCAGCGACGACCCTGGCAGCAGCAACGCCAGCGGACGAAGTCGCAACTTCGACTTCCTCTCCGAGGTAAGCCCAACCTTTCATCGGTCCTTCCTCAGCTAACCCTCCGCGTCTTGGTTTAGCGGCTCGGCTACGCGAACACCCCGCTGGCCAACAAGCGCGTGAACGCCTGAGCGCCCGCCAGCACACCGAGGGCGTTCCCATCCCCTACCCCCCCCTCTCCCTTTGTAGAGTAGTCCCTTTTGTGGGCTTAACCCCTCTCAGAAGTCCCCGCATATATTTGTAACACTCATTTCGCACATATATTTGTAACTGCCAGTTTTGTCTTGTAGTTCTGCTCAGCCTTTTGCCAAATATATGTAAGCCGTTCGAACCTGCACTCCTTATTTGGATCTGTAACTGCCTGCAATAAATATTTATTTGGGTCTTTGACTTGCCACTGACAAGCTAAACTTAAGCTTTTGTAGAAGATTGCCTAGATGGGAGTTGCCGAATAGTCCTCGTTAAAACAAAGAAGGCAAGACTTCCTCACAACTTGTGCGCTATGGGACTCTTCGTGATATGGACCCAATATGTGACAGAATCATGCCAATCTCATGTAGGAACAGAACTAGAAGCTGAGTCTTGAGAGACGCGTGGTCATTGTGCATGGCACGCTTAATGTTACACCCGAAGACTCTACCTCAACATTGTGTGCATGCATGCTTTGAAACCAAAAAGATGTAGCTATTGGTCCGGACGTTGATGTAACTCAGTATCACGTCCTGAAGAGTCATGCTGTTGACTGGTAGTGCTTTTCAGCAGCGTTCGTCCGACTAGGATCACGTAAATTGCCAGGCATTTACACCCTAGACAAGTTATATTCCCCCACCACGAAGTACGCCACTTTGAATGATGTCGGCCTTTGAAACGCCAAGGGACAGTTTCTGATTGCTCTGCTGATTGATCCACTGACTAAGTGCGTTCATGTGACGCAGGCGGAAACGATAAAATTTATTCAATATCTATGCCAGTCCAGATCATCGTATCGAGTCATAGTCATTCGGAGTCAGTGCGGCCGTGATGGAGGCGGATCAGTTCACAGAGCACAACGCCATTCGACACCGAGAAGGTGGCTCCGAGGAAGGGATGAGGAGAAGGGCCAGATCACCATACTCACACGATTGCTCTGACGCTATGATAATTAGTGACCTCGGTGGGTCGGTAAGTATTTGCCTTGAACACTCGGCTGGGATGCGAACGGGGAACATGTGTGATGGGGAGCGAGGGTCGGGGACAAGTTGAAGCAGTGCAGGAGCGAGTGGAACTTCGGAACAAGAAATGGAATAAGTCAAAACGAACGACACAACTACGCAGATGGGTGGGAGGGCAAGGCGAAGAAAATTATGACCAGCAGGCAAAATGTTCGAAGATGGGATTGCAAAATTATGCTGGTGCGCCTGCTGGTGACTGAATGAAACGGGCTACGATCCAACGATGTCATCATTTTGGAAAACTTGGGCCATTCAGAAAAAAAAACTAAAGGTAGTAGGTTCCTGGTTTGTGCATCTATGCTTTTCAAGTGTCACCAAAACGTCTGGGAGGAAAAGCTTAGTCATGCGCAAACAGGTAGAAGTCACCAAAATTCATATCGGCTAAGCGTTGTCTGATCTGGCCCCAAAGTGACTCCAGAATGACTGAACTTTGGGCCAGTTCCTACGACAGTTACGTCGACGAGGGCATAAGACGTTTGGGCAAATATGGGGCACACAACTATTAGAGAGCTAATAAGTATTTGCTGGCTCGTGAGAGCAGAGCTACGTCACCGGACTTAAATTACTGGAACGGAAACGGGTTTGTAGAGGCCGGCTGCTGCGGAGCCTGTGAGTATTGCTGTTGCGGCATTCCACCCATGCCGTTGGCGGCAGTCGAGAACGGCGGCTGCTGCTGCGCGTACATCGGCGGCATCTGACCTCCGTACATGCCCTGTGGCGGCTGCTGCTGCATCTGCCCGTACGGGTTGTACATCGCTGAAAGCAGAAGAAGAATTGCATTCAACGACGAACGCGAGCCCTACCTTGTTGCGGCATTCCATATCCGCTCATCGCTCCAGGCTGCGCCCAGCCCTGCTGTTGCGGCGCCATTTGCATGGGTGCGTAGTTAGGCGGCGCTGCGGCCATCGGTGGCTGGTATGACGACGTCGCCGCTTGCGTCTGATCCTTCACGCCCCAGTTGATGGGACCGCTAAACAAACAGGTGACCACATGGGTCTTCTATGCTGGTTCTCCTACGTTTGGTTGGATGAGGGCGCAATGGACAAGTTGTCCACCAGAGACGACAACGCGGTGTCCACGTCCTTGCCGAACTTGCCGTTCGCAGCGGCAGCCTGCTGCTGCTGGTGGCCCGGAGCGCCGACCTGGCTCTGCTCGAAACCTGCAATCGCAGAGTCATTAATGTGCCTTCCACCACTATGCTAGAAGCGAAGTGCACATCTGTCCAAGGGCTTCACATGGGGTTCGGATTTAGAAAGTTCAAACCAGGTGCGCCACCTTGCTGCGCTTGCATCTGTTGAGGCAGGTTGGACGGCGAGGTGTAGCTGCCATCCAGCGACGCTAAAATACTAGACGTTAGAGAGAAATTCGTCGCTTTCTCTACTAGTGCTGTCGCCATCAATCAGGGGCTACTCTTACGGAAAAGATATGATGCGTGCTTAGTTTCCATATCAGTTAACTGGCCTCCACAGACTTAGCGTGCGGTTGCAAGTGTATCCGACCATGCGTTTTAGAGGTGTTCGATCATATTGTGACCAGTTGCCGAAAAGGTCATAGCCTCACACGGACAACACGGCGGTAAATTTCTGGAGATATTTAACGCGAATAATTCGATAAGGCCCGTGAAGGCGAACGAAATAAATTACTATCGGCAAGAATGCTATTAGGGATAAGGTAGTTGATAAGCGATAAAAGCCCTTACTAAAAGGTGTCTGGTCGTAGATGCCCAAGCGGTTACTACCACCGTTCTCAGAGCTCGGTTGCGACGGGATGTCTCTAGGTGTTGATTGCGCGTACGGACCACTCGGAGCTAGAACACCTGATATTCTCCACACAATGGGCTTGACAACGAACCTTGTGAGATCGTTGGTACCGGGCCGAACGGATTCCCGCCAGCGGCTGCCGACGCATCCGGCGGCGCAGCGTTGCCAAACGGCGAAGCGCCGTAGGCACTAGGCTGTGGCGGTGGGGGAGCTCCAGCTGGCCGATGGTTCCAGCCCTGCGGTTCGGCAGCCGACGATTGCAAGAACGGGTTGATCGCTTGGGCGGCTAAAGTTTAAAATGAGTGAACCTCGCACTTGCATATTTTGACTCTCCGCTAAAAGATGTTTAACAACAACTTACATTTTCAACAACATGACATCGAACGCTCCACAAACACTACTGCGATTCTGAACTCAAGTGAAAGAGCTAACAGTGTTAACAACGACAACGGGGCCCCGGACAGGTGTGCACTCCATTTGCGGACGTTCGCCGAGCAACTTACGCTTCTGCTGCTGCGAGAAATCGGTGAACACTGGCGCAGCGTTGGTCAGCGTGAAGGGCGTGGGCACTCCACCGACTGGCGGTCGTGAGGAGGAGCCGTTAGTTGATGTGTAGAGAGGCGTCAAAGGAGGACCTACAAGGCGCACAACGATAAACGTGGAACCACAACGACCACAAACGGCACAACGGTTTGACGTAGGTAGCACATTTTTTACCACAAATGATTGGTAAACTTGTGGTTGCAATACTATGGGTGCAGCTTGAGGTTTACGCTTACCCGGCGGATAGTAGGACTGCTGAGGCTGAGGCATGATGGGCGCTGGAGCTTGTTGCTGGTACAAGCTGGCAAACGGATTCGATGGGTCAGACGTAGCTGGCTGACCGCCGCCAGAGGAATCGAAGAGACCCATGAGGTCGGGCTGGTCTGGCTTTTGAGGCGGAGCGGCGCCAGCGAACGGATTGAATGACGCGCCTACGAGCAATTGGTTAGAGAGTAGCGCATGGTTGCGGATTACCTTGACCGCCCTGCGGCTGCTGCGGCATCTGTTGTCGTCGCTGTTGCTCATACTGCTTGAGACGCTCCATCTCCTCCTGCAGATATTTCTGCTTCTGCGCCTCGTCGATGTTCGCGGCCATGTTCGTCGCGGTGAACGGCTGCGGCTGCTGACTGTACAACTGTTGGGTCACAATCTACAAGGGCATTGACAATGACGCCAACCTCGTATAACGGATCGAACCTGTTGATTGGACGTAGGCGCAGGACCCTTGCCACCTTCGAGGTGCCACAAGTGCGACTCAAGGGCTTCAAGAAGCGAAGCAGGAGCTCGGGTAAGATCGGGGATCTCTCCACGGTCGATGCCCACGGACTCAGCGACGCGCAGGAACTCAGACACTTTGTCCAGACGAAGCTAAAAAGGACGGTAATATCGGATTCTGTACTTCGTATTTCACGACATGTTTTGGATTGGCACATGTGCGAGAACAGGCTTAGGTTGCGCTTTAGTCTTTTTCCGTCCTTGTGTTTCTGCTGCAGAGTAGCAAGCACTGACCAAGAAAGACTTGTAGGTATCGAGTGCGTCGCGGCACTGCTTCTTGTTCATGTCGAAGTACTTCTCCAACAGGTTGATGATTCCGTCGTTGTAGCAGGCGAACAGCCTAATCAGGTCCCGGAAGAGCAGGATGAACGAACAGTTGATCACGCCGTTGTTGAGTTCCGAACTCAGCACCTGCAACGGGAGAAATTGAGTCGTGGCTACTTGCAAAGCTGCAACGTACTTGGAATTCCAGAAGGGCATCGATTTGCTTCTGCAGAATCGGCAGAGTCTTGAGCAACTAAATGAATCCACTAAGCAATGGAAGTTATTCTGCATTGTAATTCTCATGCAGGTAGATTCGAATACTTCTATGCCTACGTCTTTCCGCACCACCGTTTCAGGCAGGAGCTCAATAATTACAATCCTTTTTTGAGAATCTAAAGCGAACCTTGTCGACGTTCATGGTGCGGAGAAGGCCGTCCTCACGGCCGCGCTTAACCTTGCAGAAGTCGAACGCGCACAGACGGTAGGTGGCAATCTTCTCGGAGATGTAGTTGCCGTAGCGGCGCACGTGCAACGACATGTCGTAACCTGAACTCACTAATTATCCCGGCTACACTTCTCTGATGCGTACCCTGCGAAACGTTGACCTTGTCCATGAAGTTGGTGAGGTTAAAGGTCGTATTGCACGAAGCGAGATACTGCGAGAAACGCTAAAACTTCACGTTAGGAGAAGTATGTATGGAACAGACAGCAGTTGATTGCCAAGAACGGACCTCATTGCCGTAGCACATAACGTTGTGGATGGTGATGAGCGCCTTGTAGACCACTACCCAGTTCGGGTTCTGCGTTCGCTCGATGAGCAGGTTCGCCATCGACGGAATCGAGACGTTGGGCTCGTTGGTGCAGTGGAGAAGGTCTAAGTTTGGGAGGTTAACCATATGCCTGCAGCGACTAAAGCTTACAATCCAAGTGCTTCTTCTTAGGCGCCATCAACTCCTCCGTGGTGGCCTTGCAGATCGTCTTCGCCAGCTGAGAGCCGGCCAGCGCATGCTTGGCCGCCGTGAGCCGGTCGGTCAGCGTCTGACCGCCGGTGGTGAACGGCAGTGGCTGATGGAGAGCCTTCTCGATGGTCTGCATCGTGTCCTCTGAAGTTGGCGAGCTGAGGTCACTTGCGACGCGATGTCACTGCCTCATGCAGTGCCTGGAGAAGGTACCTGCGAGAGACGACTAAGTAGCGATGGCCGTTGCCTAAAACGCATGTAAGACTGTGTAAAAATAAAATTGTTCACACGTTATTCATCCGCGAAATAGCATTTTCAGTGGGGCGTAAAACCCACTTGAAATCGTCAATATTTCCGGCCCACGGCATAACAAAACGCCACAGAGCAGCTGTCAATCAGACGAGAAGGAAAAAGTTGAATCCATAAACTCGAAATTTCACTTAGATGTAGCTAATTATAATTATTCGATGTTGCACAATGGAGGTGTTCAGAATTATGGGCCTTCAAACTTTCGATAGGCAATTGCGAGGCTTGTTGTGCCGGCCTTATTTGCATGCGTCGCACCGTGCTCTGATCGTTTTTGTTTGCTGAATGCAGCCATGGGAAATAGCAGCGGGATGAATTAAACAGTTAGATGCGCTTGTTTGTGGATAAGAACAGCGGAGGACACATTGCAGGAAAGACACTTCGCAACTTAGTGGCTAAGTCTACAAATGTCTGTGCACAGCGTAAAACGCAGGACTAGCGTCATTTGGTTTTTGTTTTCCTTCCAACGTGACACACACGCAAGCTATCTTAAGATGGTGGCATCCGACAAAAAGCGCAACGTGGCCCCGAGAAGAAGTCGCGCATAGACGCGTGTGTAATTATCCAATTTCGCGGACCAAGGAGTGCTCACTTCCGGACAAGTTTGCCCGTCTCAGGCATTTGTAGCGTCTTGGCACGTGAAGCAGGGATAACTCTCAGAATATGAAGCGCGAAGCACTAGAAAAATGAGCGAAGAACCGAACTGACAAGGAATTTAGGCTCTTGGCAACGTGAGCCTTTCAGGATTATTACAGGATGACACGCCAGCCGAGACATAAAAAGATGATTGGTAGCGGGGCTCGTGGGCGAGCGGGATGAGGCGTCCATTAGTGAGCGAACACAAATGCTCGGCAGGATATTAACAAATTATATCAAGGACGGCTTTGAGTTGCCAGTTGCCAGTTGCCAGTTAGCCACGCATTTGGCACAGTTTATCTACAGTTTACCCTAAGTATTACGGGCCGCGTAGTCGACCCTCCATACGTGCTTTACCAGCCTTTACCAGGCAGCTTGTTAACCATAGCCTAAAAACAGGTCCACAAAGAATTTGTTTGAACTGCAAAGCAAGAACGAATTCGACTTTAGCGATTGGGAAGCTACGTGCAATTGAGCTAGACAGTTTTCACAATGCAAGACGCTGACACGCACTCAGGGCCAGACCTAAACTACTTCACAGTGCGCTGTCGCTTGAGATTCGTGTGTGGGATTTAGGTCTTAGAATAAAATTCACAATGGCTGCCTTAAAATTTCGCCGACACGGGCGAAAACAGTTATTGGACTAGAAATCCTTGTTTGCTTTAAAGTGCATCGTTGGAGTTAGGTCTAACTTCAGGAGGGAGGGAGTTAATGGTTCTAAGTTATCAGTGCCAGCACACGTGCTGCTCACGTCAATCGGAAAACAATCAAGCCGAAAAGGGCAGCTGTTTCACGCAATAACAGAAAACAGTCGCAAATACAAGGCGAGACGAATAAACGGAAACTCCCTCATGTCATAAACTCCCGAGAGCTGCCGGTGGGACTGTCCGCTAGGCATAGCATCCACCGCTAGCAGCCCTCTAAACGCACAGCCGCAGCGCAGCAGTAAACAAATGCTTTCACCCGCCACCGCCGCTAAACGGGTCATTCCGCTGCGCGGAACGCAAGAAAAAGCGGTGAAATGAACGGCGGCTGACGTCAACCCAATAGCCAGCAATGTTTAGCCAGCGCCCATTATTGACAGGAAAAGCGCCTTAGGAATCCGTGCACGCCGCCGACAAAATTGCCTATGGAAGTAAGCGGCGCCCGCCGGGACGGCGGTAGAGCGCCGCCACTCACGGGAGCAATCGACGGCGCGACGAGATTGTCTTCGAAGCGCTTTCGGCACCCGCGCTAGGGCCGCCTAGAGCCGGCCGCCATCGATCCCTTGGAGGTTCCTCCCTTGAGCGCACTGCGAGTACGGCGCGCTGCATATGCGATGAGGAGCCGTGTGGCATGTCGATTTCCGAAAGTCGAACAGCACTGCATAAAAGCGGCGAGTGGCGATGAACATGCATGAACTGGTGGAAGCGTGTGGAGTCGTCTGGCCGAGGGCATTACGGGAGCACAAGAAAATCTGGGTGTTGAAGAAGTGAAGCACACTATTGTGAGATGAATGTCGTTCAGGACATCACATACATGATACAGGACATGATCCAGTGACGCGCACTGTTCAAAACGAAGAATTGTTCATGCAGGGAAAATGAGGTTATAAAGCGAAAGTCCAAAATGGAGGCCCTGAAGGTAGCTACTCGAAGCCTACAAAAATTGAAATAAAACAGCTGAATCTCGCTCCAATAATCACCACACCCAAATGACCGCTCTCGGTGTGCACTCTTGAAATCGAGACGACGGCTAGCTTGATTCATCCTTCCCGAACAGGCCCGCTGGTGTTCGACGAACTCCGGTCTCATCGAAGTTTTTGCGTCCAAGCAATCACAGATGATTGGCGCGCTAGATTAGGGATCTGTGTAAACGAGGTAGCGTGGCCAACCTCCGGGATAAACTAAGAGGTCGTACCGCTCTAATAAGGAGCTAGCTGCAGGTTAATGAGGAGTTCGGAGTTCCAACGTCCTTTGCGGTTCGAAGCAGTGTAGAAATGTCATGACATTCAATGTCATTCGAAAAGATCTATATGCTGAGAAGACACCTGGGTATTTTGGTAAATTCTGCTTCAGCCACTCCTGGCAGCGAAAAATTGGGGACAAGTTCACGCGCTAAGTCCATCCGTCTAGAGGCTGCTACTAATAACCGAACTCGTCACATGTGCTGAACCACAAAAACTAGCAGAATTAACGAGCAAGCGATAACACCAAAATTGGAAATTTTCAGAAATCGCAGTCCGGAAATGATCGATCGCGTGGGTTTTTCCGCGGGCGACTGGATGGCGGGCGTTTGGTCAAACACCGCCTCGTGGAATCGGAAGAAGACGGGCGCGTCGGAATCCATTGTCATGCGCGAGTACGCGGGCTAAACCGCAAGTCATCCGGGAGTTGTTGGATAGCGCCATGACAAATGTTCTCGCAATCGCTTCGAGACCGCTGACAGTTTGGAAAAAAAGCAATGTCCGGTAAACATTTTGCTGCTGTTTGTCGATGCTCTTGAACAAACTTTCAGTGAAAGCTTGGATGGAACAGCTGTTAAAATATAAAATTGGGTACCGTAAAACCTCTAATATAAGACGCCCGTCTTTTAATTTTCGATGGTCAAATTTTCGAGGTTTTTGTGAAAGTCGTAAAGGGTCCCCCCTATGGATTTATCAACATTTTTCGAAAATTTGGTGACAAAAAGTTCTCGTCTAGAACGAATAGTTATGGCCTAAAACGTATTCTAATCGTGTCTCTGGGACAAGTCAACTTTGAAATTTTTGACACCCGTCTTCTATTAGGGGCCGTCTTGTATTAGAACACGTCTTATATTAGGGCTTTTACGGTAAATTTCAATGCTTATTATCTCAAGCATTCTGCAGGTGATTTCCGCTTCGTGAAGGCCCAGACTGAACCGCGGTCTCTTTTTCTTCGCTATGGGCACAACAAGGCCTGTCATTAATGCTGAAAGGGTGGGTTTGAGCAGCCAAAATAACGTTAAGAAGGGCCAGTTTGCTTCACCCTTGAACATGCAAATCTTGGGTCTTGCTCATGCGCGTCAGATACATGTCGATCTCTGTAACTTGAACCACGGCTACGGAAGACAGCACCGGCCTACCTAGTCCTCACACAAGCGCGATTTGCAGCCTTTAGCACATCACATTTACTGAAGTCTTTGACACACGTCGGCTGCTTTAGGCTCCAATGCTTACTGCTCAGTCTATTCGTTTTGGCTGCAGATGTATGGCCACTACGTCTACATCCTACACGTACAAGCAAGGGCACTACGTGGGAAAGACTCGCGAGTACTTCTACTACATCGACCATAATGGCCAGCTCTTCATGGATGATGCGAGAATGAAGAACTTCACCAGCTGCTTCAAGGGTATGTCGTTGGTCAACTGCTTCTCGTCTCCACTAACTTGCTTCAGACAAGAAGTTCCTTGACTTCTTCTTCGCTCGAGTGCGACACAACGAAACCGGACGCTACGAGGACGAGTTTCCGTACGTGAGTCCGTGCGGACGTGAGATGAACTACGTTCGGTGCGACGACCGGCCAATAGTCTTCACGCAGCTGGAGAAGGATCAGGAGCTCTGGCATATATGCAACTCGAACCGGACCTATCCGTTTACGGTACGATCAGCTTGCTTTGATGATGCTTTAAAAGGACGGTCTAGCCGACGAAGCTGTGCATGTTGCCGAACGGACGCCTCTACCACAGCGCACCAGTGGACAACTACGGCCTCGTGAAGTCCGCGTTGGCAGACGAGCTGTTCCCGCGGTTCGTCTTCGACGACGACGGCAAACCAACGCACTTCCGGTGGCGAGATGAGCTTGTTGAACTGGAAAATGAGCTTTTACAGTTTGTTGGAAGCCCGAGCAGGCAATAAACTTTATGAGCTAGACAAGTCGAGTATAGTATTCGACTGCTTGTCAGGTAGGGTAAGGTACTCCAATTGTGGATCGGTGCCGCTGTTCAAAGGACTGCGCTAGCTGGCATAGCAGCAAGGCCCTTGACAAGAGACCGGATCCCAAGTTCAGCACATTCTGTACCGCCAATATCCCAAAATACCGTAAGTTCTGACATTGAAAAATTCTGCCTCGTTGCACCTACCACAACAACAGTTGCCTATAACTAAGGAAGTGCCTTCGTCTTTTGGCTGATGTAACGGAATTCATAAAGCTCTAAAATAGCAAGGCCGCTTTAGGCGGTCCCTCCTCTAGTCATTTCTTACGTAGCACTACCAAACTAAGCGAGTGCTTTCGTTATGTTGCTGTCAGCCATAGTTTTTCTATCGCCTCGAAGTGTCTGTAAACCTTCGCTACAGGGCTCGCTCAAAGTTTCGGACAAAGACAGATCGCTTTACTACTAATTTCACAAGTATGTATGTTCCTCCGCGAAGTAAAGAACGTAGGAAACAAGACATGTATACAACGAGGGTAAAACCACGTGGAGGTGACATGAATCATTAAGGTACCTTAAAGCACTTGCATGGCGTGAAAGAGCTGTCGGGTGTCAGGCGCAGGATGGGGGCCTCTAGACAT
Source organism: Aphelenchus avenae (assembly GCA_020875895.1). Taxonomy (NCBI): domain Eukaryota; kingdom Metazoa; phylum Nematoda; class Chromadorea; order Rhabditida; family Aphelenchidae; genus Aphelenchus; species Aphelenchus avenae. Next base: position 1,197,905 of record JNEY01000011.1, read on the forward strand.
ACATAGGTACCCGGAGTCTTCGAGGAGTGAAAAGAGGTAATGCACAGCTGGATACTAGGCATTAGGACGGAAGACGGGAACGCAAAGCACAGAACTGAATGATGGAGACGTGCGAAACTTAAGTCATTAGATAAAGAGGTAGTGAACACGCAGGGAAAACAGAGGGATTAATGCCCGTCGAAAAATGAGAGATGGAGCGCTCTGGATACTTGACTCTAACGGACGGGCTACTTCTGCTCATCCATATACTCGAGAACCCAGTGACCGGTGGGCTCGTTGCCGTCGTAGTGGTATCGGATGGTTGCCGCGTAGGCTCCCGCGGGCTTCTCGTTCGCGACGCCGTATGGGTCACGGACCTAAGAACAGCGGTGTTAGAGACCGAAACGGGGAACAGAACCGTACCTCCTGGGCGAAGGTAGATCCCAGACGCAGCTCACCTTCCGCAGGACGCCTCTCCGGAATTTCGACCTCACATTCCACCTGAATGGTGTGCTAAATGAACGGGGAACGGTACATTCTGTGCTTACCCTAATAGCACAGAACGCTGTCTGAGAGCTTACCGCGGCCGAGCGCCACATGGGCACTACGTGGAAGACTTCGGGCACGATCTGGGCCTCCACCGCGACCAAGCATTGGGCGTCCAGCGGATCGACGACACTAAAATGAGGCGATATTTGATCGCAAACGCTAAACGATTTTTTCTAACTGAGTCATCAACGCTTACACATTGAACTTGAGCCATTTGCCCGTCCGAATGCCGGCGGGCGGTTCGAAGACACCCGCCTCGATGCCAGCCTCAGGCGAGTAGACGTAGTACTGATCTACGGTCTTGTCCCGATTATGATAGCATACGACTCCGGTCACGTTTCGGCACACGACATTCGATAGGAGCGCTTCCAGTGTGACAGCTCCCGTGTTCGTGGTCCTGAACGCAACTTTGTTAAAATCATCACTTGAAGGATAGGAGAAGGATGAAGGATAGGATAGCATACGCGGAAGCGAAGTTCTCTTACCCTTCCGAAATATTCGCGTTATCTTGGGCTGCTTTAGCGCTTGGTTCGCTCGTTGCGCCCGCGCTTGCGTTTGATGCGGTCGTAGCGTCACGCGTGTCCGGGATTGTCACTGCCACTGTCGGCAACGGTTTGCTCTGCTGCGCCTCATCCTTTATGGGCTAAAATACAACAGGTAAAACACAGCTGAAGTTTTCGGACCTGCGACGAGTGATCCGGTGTCTCGACGCGCTCATGATGACCAGTGCTGCTCGTGTCGGGACTGGTCGGCAGCTCATTCGCATGACCCTAAACTAGGCGACAAATATACTGTGTTCTGGAGCACGACCAGCCTTAATATTGATGTCGGACATGTCCTCTTCCAGGTGGGCCGTCTTGGTTTCGAGGGTCGGCGGCTCAACACATTCCAGCGAGTTGCTGCTGCTTCGAGCGGAGGTGGCAATGGTTGACGTCGTCTGCGTCTCCTCGGTGCTTTCAGCGAACGACGACTTCCGCGAGGCGTCTTGCTCTGATGACGAGGAAGAGGGCATGCCTATGGCCGTCGGCGGTGGAGACTTCGGAGGTGGTGGCATAACGGCGGAGAATTCCACCGAACCTCGCTCTAGGTTCAGATCCAAGTGAAAAGGGATACTCTTCTGGCCCTCGGTGCGCTCCTCGAACTCCGCCTGCACCGCAATCGCACCCAGGTAGGGCAGAAGGATGAATCCATTGACAAGCATGATGGGAGGCAGGAGAAGCACCTAGAGACCAGTGGTGCGGTAGCTTAGGGAAATGCACTCGATACCTGATCGCCGTCCTGGCAGAACACCATACGATCCTGTGGGCGACATCCAGCCGCGAATTGCACGGACGCGTTAAATCCAACATCGCTAAACCAACGTGATTGGGAAAGACATGACTAGTGTTCTTACATGGCGTAGAAGCTCACATGCTGCCCGAAACTCAGACTGTCGTCGCGCGCAACGCAAAGACGCCGACTGCCGTCCTCGGTCTCGTAGCCGATCACGTGGCTGTTGCCCGTTGACTTCAGCACCACACCGTTTCGCCTCGAGCGTCCCCAACGGCCGAGCACCATTTCGTACTTTTCCTAGAGAAGGAAAACGTTACATGTCCATTGCACAACTAGGTAATGGCTAACGCTGGGTAAAGGGTTGCAAGAGGCAAGCATGTGGTACAAGCATAACAAACGTTACGCATCGCTAGGCGCAAGGTCCAAGACTTGAACTGCTGCAGACAGGATTTGAAGCTGGAGGTATACGTGAACGCTTGTAAAAATGTGTAGCCTGACATACACTCCCGACGTCAGATTGCGTTGGAAAAAAGCTACGATATACTGGTCCGCAAGGTACAAGTTTTTTTATGCTCGAACCAAAACGTTTCCGGATGCCTTCTAGGCTCGGCTTTCATTCGAGCGTTGGAAAAGCAGACGATGGTGGCAATTATGTGACCGGATGCTCTCACATTTCCTACCTCAGCTTCAGAAGTCACAGGCGGTGCCGCCTGCTTCAATCCGTATAGCCAGTTGGGCGCGACTCCGAAGTTCTTGTGCACCACGTTCTTCATGTGATCGCTACATCTGAAACCAGAGTGTAGACAGCGAGAACTACATACGTGAGACTCACTTGCAAACTTCCATCTCTAGCAAGACGTTCTCCGGGAAACCGCTAGCGCCCTCAAAGTTGTCGACGGGACCGACCACGGGCGAGAAGAATCTTTTGTTGCGGTCCACGGCCGTCGAAAGGCCGAATGCAGCGTGGAAGTCGGGCACGCGAATCACGGGCACAATGGCCTAAAAGGCGTGAATATTACCGCTTTGACCCGTCAATGTACCTTGACGGGCACTAGTTCTGCTGAACCATTTGACGACGCCACGAGTGGTTGTTCAGTCAGCCGCGTTATGCGGCCATCGTCGTCCTTCTGGATCCAGTCGCCGACTTTCCACTCCGCCTTTGTTCCGTCCACTGACTGGTCCAGTTCGGTGCGCATGGCATTGAAGTTCCATGCTCGCAGCTTTCCCGGTGTCGCTTCGTAGACAATTAAGTCGGTGGGCATGTCTGGAAAAAACTTTTTGAATGGTCCAAAGTGGCTCGTCATCCGAATGCATAACTCGCACAAAGTTGCAGTAAACTGAATTCGAAGCAATAAAAGTTAGACAGGCAGCCCAATTCTTAGCTGGAGGTTTCATGTTTGTCTTTTTTGCAAGCATTTTGATACTGAGATACTGAGCTGCCGAGCTCTATTTCGTTCAAGGTGATCCAGAAAAATGACCAGGTAAAAGAAATTTTTTCCGTAGTATATAAAAGTCAAGTCGAGTAAGGCTTTATCTTATCCGACCGGCGTAAGTCTTTTGTTTAATTGAACAAAGAGTGGACCGGATGCCAAGGGCGTTCGAAACGATTTAAGAATTCCTGGTGCGATACCAGCTGGCCGGTCGCTTGCGAAGGCCGGGTAAATGTCCACGTACGGTGCCCGAAACTTGCAAAATCATAGCATACTATGCGGAATGAGTCAGAGTTCCGGAAGTGAACACAGAAACGACGTAGCGGGCTATGCACGCACGGACCGACTGTTGGCAGATACGAGCCAATCGAATAAAACCGGGACGATGAAGTCCTAGCGACCACTGTTATGCTTACTCGCCTCGATGTGCGAAGAAGGTAACGAGTTCCAGCCGGGTCGGATACGAAACTAGCAAGAGAGCAACTCCATACGCCATGGCATGTCAAAGTGGAAATGTGAAGAAATGAACGAACATTACCTTCGGCGAGGTGCGCAGTGAGCTGTTTGCATACAAAAGTACGACTTAACGTTGGATAGTGCTCAGTTTCCAGCGCCTGATGTCCTCTAAAACGCTTACTTCGCCATTCAGTTGCTGATTAACTTAGCGTCACACTAATTGGCTTCAGCTTAATACGACCCCACAGATTAGAGCCATAAGTTGGCTAAGGTTGCGTAACTCGCACATTCCTGTCATACTGGACAGCCGCCTTGGCGTGACCTCCGAGCAAAGTGTTGCATGCGTAGGGTTAACGATGAGGTCGTAATCCATCAACAATAAATATTTATTCCGTGAATAAGCATCAACTTGAACTAAACGTAAACGTACGGTTTTTAAAGACATTATCTGGCATACACTCTTAAAACACCGAGGAAGAAGTCATCCTTTGAAGGCAACAGCAAACCCGCTCGAGGAAACGGATGTAAGGCAAGTAATACCGGACATGGTGACAGAGATATCACCAAGACCTTCCAATGCACCGGTGTTCTTTGAAGTAGAATTATTGGAGGAGGCACACTCGTGAGACGTCATTTCTGAAAAAAACTTTTCTGAAAAAAATAAAACGACATTTCTGCAAAACTTTTCTGAAAAACTTTTCTGAAAAACGACCCAAAACGACACTTCTGAAAAATTTTTCAGAAATGTCGTTTCGACGACATTTCTGAAAAACTTTTCCGAAAAATTTTTTCAGAGAAGTCGTACTTTTCTGAAAAATAGGTATTTTTCTGAAAAAAACAGTTTTTTTCTGAAAACACAATATTTAGCCGCGTTCGAATTTCGCTCATTCCGAAAGCATGCTTATGTCAAGCGGGTTAGTACAATGCTGTTCTCTAAGCAAGACACGGCAGTAAAAGGCGCAAGCTCAAGAATATCATAGCTTTCTCTTTAGCCTTAGCCCTTTTTTGAGCGCCTAAGCTACCATTTAAGACTCAGTAAATGCTGGGCGACTAAGCGCCTTTAGCTTAAGGGTTGAAAAGTCAAAAGCGTATCTTATACGGCTTGTAAACTGCGGTTGGCCTAGGCGCATTTAGCTTAGCTGAGGCTTAGACATGCCAAAGAACTCGAGGGTATCGCTCGACTTAGTAAACTGCCAGGACCAAGCTCGGTTAGCTTAGGCTTAGTCGCCGCGAAAAGCGTGAGGACCATCAGCCGGTTTAGTAAACTTTGCGATGTGACTTTCCGCAAGCCATAAAACCACCAATGAGACCGGGTGATGCAAAAGAGTGCAAAGCAACGGCTCCATATCGGAAAATTGATGTGCAACTTTTCTGAAAAAAGGACTTTTCTGAAAAAAGCTACTTTTCTGAAAAAAATTATTTTTCAGAAAAGTCGAACTTTTTTCAGAAAAGTTGTACTTTTCTGCAAAATTTTTTTTCCAGAAAAATTTTTTCAGAAAAGGACGTTACTTTTCTGCAAAACTTTTTTTTCAGAAAAGTTTTTTCAGAAAAAAACATTTTTCAGAAAAGTTTTTTTCAGAAAAGTCGAGGGGGTCGGTTTTTTTCAGAAAAGTTTTTTTCAGAAATGACGCCCGACCTGCTGCAGCTGCAAGAATGCATGCTGTGCAAGACCACTGAACGTCGAGTTAAACAGCATTTGCTGCTGCAAAAGTCGGAGGTACTCAGCGGGACCGAGCGGAGGAAGGCTGCCCGAAACAGCCGCAGCAAGGCTCTGAGACGCCAGTTTGCCCATCGGAGGCCAGTTTGGTAGAAGAGCTTGCTGGGAGTGCGGCTGAAAAAATCTGGTTTATCAAATGATATAAGGGGAACTTTTTCACTAGATTGCCAAACATTTGTAAGAATACTTGCCCCTGTCGTCGCATTGCCAAACACTTGTTGCTGCTGTGCAATCTGCGGTTGGTTACGAAGGACGGCCGCTGCCACCTCCCGGTTTATCTTCTCATGCTGAATCATGATCTTGCGCTGCCTGATCAACTCTCGCTTCTCCCGTCGGAGCTCGTCGAGGCGGCGCTGAGACTTCTCCATGTCCTTCCATGCCTCCGCGAGTTCGTCCTCGGCACTGCGTACCTTCACATGCGTGGCGTGTTTTTCCGCGTTCTCGCGCCGCTTGTGCGAAACGTAGTCGCTGCGTAGCCGGGCATATTCCATGAGAATGCGAGCCCGACGCACGGGACTCGCCTGCAGGAGCGTTGTTGATGGTCGCTCCTGAAACAAATGTTGACTATTGGTGTGAGGAAAGAGGTGTAACCTTCTCATCCTCGGACGCCGCTACTCGTCCAGGGCTTGTTGCGTTTGCCGGTCGTTCGGTTTCCGCATTAGTCCGGGTGTCCGCTTGATCGCTGTCCACATTGGACCATGCTTTGTCATCTGACTCAGACTCCATCTAAAATAATAGGTTGTAAGGTGGTATCTTGGCCGTACAAAGGACGTGTAGGTATGTTCGTAAAAGTGTACACGCATCCTTAGGACAGCGGTCGCCACAGCTTCTTTAAGGGAAGCTGCTTCGGATGATCTTTTCCTGTTTTGTTGTTTTCGATTGCAAATATTAGTTTCGCGTGCCCACAAAACGCATTACGGATGAGCTGTTTAGATCAAGGCTTGAGTTATGTTTTGTAACAATAGTGGAACCCTGATGGAATAGTCAAGGTGAAGCGTATGCTTTTGGCCATGGACCCCAGTGGCGTTCCCTATCCATTCTAGCTCCGGACGGGACTTGGCCGAAAACTACTGAAGGGGAGATCACGCTGGAGTTCAGCCACCGTTTACGGTTAAGAGCCTGTGTCGTACGACGAACACTAGTCATCTTGACTGATGGCTCCCTACTTAGTTTTCTCTAATAATATTTGGTTACACCTAGCAGCCCCCAAGCGAATAAGCCTCAGTGACTGATTCTTAGGACCCTCGCTGTTATTTTTGCCCACTTAGTTACGTTAGTACGAAGACTGCGATGGTTGATTAACTAGAACCGGTTTATTCATGTCGTTCACAAACTATTCGTGCCGTCCCGTCGTTGCTCACAAATGTCTGTTGAGATAGTCAGCCATTTCACACTGCGACAACTTTGTTTGTAATCTCATTTCTTTACAATTCCTACGCACGTGTGTGCACTTTAATCCCCTGTTCAGCTATCCTGTCATCCAATCTCGTTTTTTAGCTGCAAAAATGCACACCATAGAACACTCAAATACGAAATAGCAATGCTCATAGGACGCCTTCCCACAAGCCTTGCAAACTGCGCTTGTTTACTCTTGGTAAATAAACTGAGTTTAGCGTTTCGAATTAAGTACCGTACACGTGATGCTCACTTTTCTCAGCTCCACGGTCTCTAGCCCGTTCTCTGCGCATTCGTTTTTGACGAACTGGATCACTACGCTTGTCAAAAGTTCGTCCGGCTGAACCCTGGACTCCTTGCTTATAAAGCCGTTGTTTTCATAGCGTTTATGCAACGAAGGTGCCGACAGGCTTCGTCCATCTCCTCTGTGACTTCGAATCGCGGCCTCACCGAGGCTCAGCGAATCGGTTCAAGTTTCGCAACCACGATGGTTTGTGCTGTACTTTATTCTCACTTTTTTTTTTGCTAAAATCCGCGTTTCTTGTCGTGATTATATTATGCCAACCAAGTACCGCAAATGCGGTGAAACGGTCGCCACGTTGGAACTGCTAAGTACCTCAAGCAGTACCTCAAACGCGGAGTATAAACCAACAAATTTGACCGAACCATAGTGGATGAATTCCTACTTTTTTCAAGCATACCTAAATTCCCTAGAAATTTTGAAACTGCCGCTTTTTCTTCTTCAACCTTCATAATTTCAAGAAAGTGCCTCGCAAAGTACCTCAAACAAGGGTTATAAACCATGGTTGTGCAATTTTCCAGCTACGAAATGTTTTTAGAGCGCCAGAAAATCACAAGTGAGCGATAGCGATGTGCGTGCCGTGCTCGAGGACCCTGATCTCGAATTCGACGTGGCCGATGACAACGCACTTCTCTTACCTGAGGACGATCCTCACAAGGACCTCATCGACGAGGTAAGCTTACGTGCAACCTATAACATTTGTTCAGTGATTCTTAATACCTTTCCAGATCAAGAAAAATATCGAATCTGAAGAAGCCGACTGCATGGAATCCGAGAAACTGTTGCTGGATGTCCGAACAAAGTATTCAAGTCAGATGCAGGCACTGAATGCGACGATAGTGAAGGTACGAGATCTCTTCTTTAAGCTTCTGCTGACACTGACCTTTAGGCTTCTCGGAGTGCAGTTTGCTTTCTCTGTGGCGACGCATACGAAGACGAAGATCGACTCAGGTCTCATATGGCTGTGGTCCACCTGGGACAGGTATGCCTTGTAGGTCGCTTTTCCATTCTAGCGCCCACAAGTTTAGAAGACGGATCAATGGAAGAGCGGTACACCGAATGAGATGCCGCCAACTGCGGACGATTACAGGTAGGTCCTTTTAGTCGAGTAGAGTGTTATCTGCCCCCCGCTTAGCAAGAGATTTCCCCAGTTACCGTGAGATACGCTGCGTAGTGTTGTCGTTTAGCGCCAACACAGCCAACGACCACCAAGTACTGTCTCCCGCACATAGGGACTCCGCTTTGATGCGTGAAGCCTCACCGGAGCGCCCACCGTCCACAGCGTCGACTGCTACAACAAGCACGACGTCGCTGAGTCGTCTTCGACCCGAGAAGATGTGCCCCGTTTGCGAGCAGACGTTCGCCAGCGTACAATCGATGCGACGGCACGTACAGCGCAAGCATCCCGACAGGCTCGATGAATGCCAAGAGCGAGGCCTACAGGAGGATAAGGTAAGCTACTGTCAGAAAGCAGGCATCGGTATCGCTGTGTGCTTACTATGATTTCGTTTCAGAGATCTCTGCCGTTCGTCTGCGACACTTGCTCGAAGTCCTTCGCCACCCAGCCCTACCTGCAGAGCCACATCCGTCGCATGCACACCGTCGGCAAGCGCTTCCCCTGCGACCTCTGCCAGCGCGCCTACCCGTTGATGTCTGAGCTACGCAAGCACAAAAAGCGCGTGCACGGCGAAGGATCCACCGGTGCGCCTTCGGTGATCTCGGAGAACGAATCTCCTCCATCTTCGCAACCGTTGGCCGGATTCGACGACATCGAGGACATGCCCATGCACCTGTGACGAATGCTTCTCCAAATCTTGTTTGTATCTATCTTGGTAGTGTTTGTACATTGAGATCTATTGTTACGGGTATTACAGTTGCTCATCCCTAATAAACAGAACCGTCCTGATGCGCGCTAACGCCTAAGCCTACCGTTGCCAACCTCAGTATCGATCTGTGTAAGTTAGGGCAACCGCCCCAAAAAGTAAAAGGTCTGTAAGCAGTTTGCCTACAAGAAACGTGTTGCAAAACAGCATAGCAGAGATAACAGAGATTTATGTTTGCTCGCCTCTCCACATGAGACTGTAACCTTGGCTTCCATTCGTAACTGCCATAATTCAGACATGGCAGCCCGGTCGCTAGTCACGCGAGTCCGCCCTGCCGACACGGCACTGCTCATCTGTGACATGCAGGACAAGTTCAGGTTAATCACGTATCAAGGCGAGTGTTGCATCAGTTTCTAATTTAGAAACAACATCAAGTATTTCCCGCAGATTGCCAACGTCGCGAACCGCCTGCTAAGCGCTGCCAAGATCCTCGACATGAAGGTGGTTGCCACCGAGCAGTACCCGAAAGGTATGTCCTGTCAAAGCTCAATTTTCCCCGCTCCGACATGGCAGAAAGCAAAGACGTTTTGTTCTTTTTAAAGCCGAGCCAGGTGGCGTCGACAGTTGGATAATGGAAGACCGGCGCTCACTGTTTTTGATCTCAGGCCTCGGACACACCGTCCCGGAGATCGCGCTGAAGGAGCACAACGTGCCGGTGTTCGAGAAGACAAAGTTCTCCATGTGCCTGCCGGACGTGAGCCAGGTGCTCGGCAACGACACCAAGACCATCGTGCTCTGCGGCATTGAGGCGCACGTCTGCGTCTACCAGACGGCACTCGACTTTCTCGAGAAGGGACTCGGCGTGCACGTCGTCGTTGACGCCACCTCCTCTCGCTCCATGACCGACCGGTAAGCTGCGGTCAGCAGAGAAACCCTGAGATCTGGCTACATTCTTTTAAGCCTTTGTTCATTTAGCATTTTCGCCTTCAAGCAACTCGAACGTGCGGGCGCCGTGCTGACCACTTCCGAATGCGTCATCCTGGGCCTTGTGGGCGACTCTAAGCACGAAAAGTTCCGCGAAGTGCAGAAGGTCATCATGGAATCCGCTCCGGATACCGGACTGCTCTCCACCGTCTCTCACATCTAACGGATATTTCGATGACTCGGGGGTGTGAATCTATTTATCACAATGCGTTTGTTCGATGAATGCCGCATAGGATACCGGTAATAAATGTTCGACTCGAAGTGCGTGTCTGATTATTTGCGGGCGAAGGGCCTTCACATTTTCCAAGCACGTAGCTTGAAAATACGTGGGTCCTATGCGTTGTACTGGCCAACACCAACATGCAAGGCTGTGTTAAAGCAACGGATTTGTTGTCATTGTCTGCTTGCTTCTTGTGGGCCTCCTTCGTTGATCCATCTCTGAGGAATGGCACTTCTGCGATACTAGACTGTTTCCTGGCACCTAATTTTGTTATCGGGTTACTGAAGCGAATTTGGCGCAAGCCGGACCCAACGAATGAGCTTCATTTTGATCACTTCAATCCAATGGGCCCCGAGCGTAAACAAAGCCGTAAATAATCGTGAACGTATAATTCCCCTGAGCACGCACTTATGGAATTGCGGCAGTAGGCTAGGTGCACGGTGTTTTCGAGTAGGGTTATATAGTGAACTCGTAGTCCTACTGGTACGCGCTGGCCAATGTATCGCGTCTGTCTAACTCTTGCTAAAAAGCGCAGTAACGATGCTTTTCAGATTCCTAACGCTCACTTCTTCGATATTTTCGTATATCCGCTAAAAACACAAGGCATGTCTGTGGCTGCAAACGGGTCCGGCGAGTTGGCCGGCAACGGGAATGCGACGGAGGCAAATGAAGAACAGGTAAAAAGACAGTAAGCCCGATCCGGAAGTTTCGATGAGTTTAGGCAGCATCGCAGGAACTGGTTGAAGATACGCCTCCTCAAATGTCGCAAGACTCCGACCTTTACGTGCGTCTGATGGGCCTTCCGTACAAGGCTGACGAACAAGCGGTGCGCGACTGGCTAGGAGGTACGATGAAGAATTTGGTTGGCAAGTCGCACTTTGCTTTGCAACAAATTCACGTTGACAGCTCTCACGGGCCCTGTGCATAACGAGCTAAGCTAATCGTTGTTTAGGCCTTTCTGTGGTTTCGGTGAAGCTGCTTGCCGACATTGATCCTCGTCTGGCCGTGAAGGGTGAGGCGTACGTGCAGTGCGCGACCGCCGAAGACGCAAAGGAGGCGCTGAAGAAGAACCGCGAGTATCTTCAGAATCGTTACATCGAGGGTTTGCACAATTCCCGGTTCCCTGCTAAGCTGACATTTAGTCTTCTCGGTGCCGCCTTCCGAGCTCTCCGTCTTCCTCAAGCGCTTGGATGAGAAGCAGACGGCGGAGAACAAGGGCTATCTCCGCCTTGGCGGCCTGCCTTTCAACGCTACCGGGAAGACGTCGAGAAGTTCTTCGAAGGTGTGTTTTCTGCTTACCTATTCATGTACTTTGCTAAACGGACTCAGTTGGAGGGAAACGGTAGCTGGATGTTCAGCAAATAGGACTGCTTAGGCGTATACGCACTGAGAAGGACACTACCAAGTAAACGTGGAAAACGAAGGAAAATTCGTTAAATGAGCGTTTATCACGTTCGAAGCTTGATTTCGGGAATTTATCTACCGTTCAGAACCTGACTTACGTTGTTTAACGTTGCTATTGTCTGACGTCCGGCCGGTTGGTATTGGGTTAACCCATCGGTGCTTTCCTAGGCTACTCCCTGGAAGACGTGATATTCGGTCGAGACGTCGGCGGGAAGCCCTGGTCCGGTTTCGTCAAATTCTCCTCGCGCGAGGAGGCAGAGAAGGCAATGGAGTTGAACGGGAAGCACATGGGCAAAAGGTACGGTTGCGACTGACGTCGTCGAGATATGCTCTAGCGCGGCCAGGGAATTGTCATTCGGGATACTTCCTGAGGTGCAATGGCTATCGAAAAACCCAGGTGGATCCTGCGAGAACTGCTTCCTGGTGGATTGTGTATTTTATGGCCTGAACTCTTTCTGCGATGACATAAACATGTTGATGCGTGTGCAAATGATGATGAGGCTAAAGGACGCAAAACATCTTTTGCTTCCAGGTGGGTAGACCTCACGATGTCGGATATTGTGAGCTATACGAAGTACAAGCAGCGCCTGGATCGACCTGCGCCTGGGCTGCTGGACCAGCCGGCATCGTACAGGCCGCCTCATCCGCTGCACTACGGGGGACCGATGCCACCGCCTGCTCCTCGTGGCTACGGGTAAGTTCGGTCCATCGTAATCGTCAGTAGAAAAATGCTTAGGTACGACCCCTACGACGGTGGATACGCTCAAGGTTATGGCGGCGGACCGGCTCCTCGTGGACGTCCGGGGCATGGCGGTGGACCCGCTCACGCTCGTTACGCACCCTATGGTAAGAAGCCTTTTCACGAATGCACGAAGCCCTTCGAACGCCTGAACCTCCTGAAGTGTTTAATTATAACCCTTAGGCCCTCCGGCTGGTGGACTCCGTTCTCTTGCTGCTGCGCCCGCTCCGTATCACGACCAATATGGCTCGTACGGAGGCGGCGGCTACGACGCGGGCCCGCCAGCGACTCCTGCTCCTTACGGAGGCCGTCCCTACGACGCCTACAGTGCTCAGCCGCCCGCCCCGGACTACGGCCAGGCCGGAGGCGACAGCGAGAACGTCGGTCCGACGAAGGTGTTCATGCGCGGCCTGCCGTTCCGGGTCAGTGCACAGGAGGTGGAGCAGTTCTTCGCGCCCATCGTGTGCGTGGACGTGAAGTTCGGTGTCCGTCAGGATGGGCGCGCTTCCGGCGACGGTGTGGTGGTCTTCCGCACGGCTGGTGAGGCGCGTAAGGCGCTGGAGAAGGACCGCAGCTCTATCCAAAATCGGTAAGCGATAATGAGGATTTAAGTGTCCGTCTAATAACAAGTTCTCAGGTACGTCGAGCTATACCCAACAACGCAGATGCCACCGCCGCGCAACACCAGCTACTATTCGGCCATCCAGGACGACAGCGACTACGGCACCCAAGCGCCGCCTGTTCCTGCCGCCTACAATGCTCCCACGGACTACGGCGCGAGCTACGCTTCTGCCGCAGGCACCGGTTACACTCCTCAAGCCAGCTACGGCCCTGCGTCTGCGCCTCAGAACAGCTACGCTCCTCCGTCTGGATACGCTCCTCAGGACACCTACTCTGCTCCGCAGCAGCCGCCAGGAGGCCCACGCTACGGTGGGAAGCCCGGTCGTCAGGCTCAGCCTCCTCCTCCTCCGCCCGGCCAGCCGGCTCCGCCCGCCCAGGAGTATTCCTCCTACCCGTCTTACTCTGCTGCCGATGCTTCCTACGGATACGGCTACGGCTATTAGGCGGCAATGCCTAGCGGTGCGCCTCCCAAATTGCACTATTTAGCTTTTGTTCTTTTATTTTTTAACCTCGTTGTTCTATACTAACGCATTTTCCTGCGTCGAGCAAAAAGTCGTTTTTTTGTGTTGCTCCCCTCGTATTTTACATTTCACTTGTTACGGCCCGAATCGTACCCGATCTCAGTTGTGTCGCGTTGTACGGTTTCATTCACGCGTCGTTTCCGAGTAAACTTCTTACAAAGAACATTTGGCTACGACCTATGAAAGTGCGTTGTTGTTCAGCAAATGTTATGAACCTCTTGGCTGCGTCAAAAACATTTTGACCCGAGTTTCATCGGATTCGTCGAGCTTTCTACGAAGCACAAAATTTCTGACAAAAACGAGCATCTAAGAGTAAATCCAGTTAAATGCCACAAATGCGGAGAGCCGGGTCACATTCGACCGAGGTGCCCAAACTAAGTCGTGGATACTTCGCGCGCACCAACTGTATGACAAATTCGTGAAGTGCTCCAGTAGTCGTCGAGCAGCAAAAACTTGGCGATGCGGGTTCCATCGTTAGCATGGGCGTGAGCCATACGACGGAGGAACTGTTGACAGGTATCGTTGGTAGTCAGTGTGTAGCACCGATCTGGATCAACGGAACTGCGTCTAAGGCACTATGGGTCACCGGTTTACAGGTGGAAATCATCAGCAAAGTGTCATCTTCAAAACGTTCTTCGGAAGTCGCCGGGAAAGGCTAAAAAGTGCCTCACGGTTCATCCTCCAGGTGTTCGTATTAAGGATGCTTTGGGGAAGGAGATGCCGTTCTTAGGCTTGGTTCAGTTGGAGATACGGGCAAACGAGTCCGATCCTGCCGAGTTGCACAATTTCCTGGTACAGGAAGGTCCAATAAATTTTGATGTCGTCATGGGCACGCCGTCGCTCCTTGGTAGTTTTCGGTTGTGCGAGCACCTCGTCAAGTTGGTGAAAGGCTGAAGTAGAACGTCAAAGCCGCATGAAAGCAAAGATGCCAGCTCGAATGGATACTCCATGCGTGTTGCTGTGGAATCAAATGTGTGATCCGAAGTGGCAGTGGCACGGAGCTGCTACTTGCGTCCTGGATCGCAGAAGACGGTTCGATTGAGTTGTGACTTGAAGGACGTTGAAGCTCTACTAGTGGGCGATGGTGTTTCTTTGAGTAGTGTCGACGGAACCGGACAGCTGCTAGCTACCGTGGTGAGTGAGGGCAATGAAACATTGTGCTTGCTGAAGGGCAAGAAACTTGCCAAGTGCGTTGATGCCGGGAGGGTATCTCTCGAGGAAGTCTAGCAGGCAGCTGATGCTGAAGGTCATATAATGGCAGTTGGTTCCAATGATGACGCAGCCAAGTGTTTGCAGCTGAGATATAGCTGGTGTCGGTGTGTTGGAAGGTTCTCAAGGCAAATCAGTGCTGAGTGAGAACAAGGAGAAGATGATCATGCTGTTCGAGCGTTCAATGACTTTTTCGCATTGTCGAACTTTAAGCTGGGAACGACCCATGTGTTCAAACATGAGACGGTACGAAGCTTGAGTTGCTGACGGCACGAAGCCAATTGCACAGCCTGGACGTCTACTTCCATTAGTTTTCCGAAAACCTCTACAGGAAATGATTGATCTGTACAAGCAGATGGGCGTAATCAAGTCCAGTAAAAGTGACGCTTCGAGTTCGGTCGTGCTAGTCCGCAAGAAGGACGGGTCGCTACGCATGTACGGTCGCGGAAGTACGGGCATAGGCCCTCGCTTTAGTTAAGTAGGATAAATTTTCGATTTCCAAAAAGTGTCTCAGAATGGAAAACTAAAAGCGGCATCGGCTTCCGGATGTCAAAAAACACACACATGCCAACAATAACGGCCGCTGGAGAACAGGACAGGGTTCAAGCGGTCACGGAGGTACGGACATAGACCAGGTCATCACACCCTTCTTTAGCACAAGCTGTTTCGGACGATGTTTCCTGTTTAAAAAAAATACATATTTTACTTTCGCATCACTAAAAAGTGCGTTATAGGTTAGCCGTATTGCGCGTACTTAGATCACGGCTTGAGTTCTGCTTTGTAACGGTAGAGGAGCCCGGATGGAATAGTCAAGCTGAAAGGTAGGCTTTTGGCCATGGACACCGTGGCGTTCCATGTCCGTTCTTACACCGGGCTGGACTGCCCGAACACTACGGAAGGTGTAGACGGGGTTCATTCAACGTTTACCGTTAAGGGCCTGTGTCCAAGGATGAATATTAGTCAACTAGACTGATGGTTCTGAGCGAGTGGTTCTTAGATCTCTCCGCTATTATTTTTGCGCCAGAGCTATACGACTGAATGCGTGCAAATAAATACTTTTTATTCTTCGTGAAATAGAGTACACGAACAGGGGGAGCTCTCACTAACCGGAAATAACTACTTTAAGGGGCAGGACTTGTTCTGGAAGGACAACGATACAGAAATCCCTTCACGATTTCATTAACGGTCATTAGCGGGAGGTTCCAGGCTCTTCGATCGAACAACAGAAGTCCTCGTAGAGCTCAGCGCAGTTCGGCTTCAGCAGAGCACGAGCAGCGGTTTCAAGGTCATGGTCACGTGCCTCGGTCAGCAACAAAGTCTGACGCTTCTCAGCCTACAAAAAGTGCCATAGACTATTTATATGCACCAAAGGGACGAGGGCGAATGACCTACCGAAGGGAAGTCGGACTGCTGGAACATGTCAAGCACAATCTCGAGGGACATTTCCTCAACCATCGTATGCATGTCGTCCAGAACCATGTAGCGCACGCTCTCGACAGTAGCCTGAACTACCCCATGTTAAAATCGGTTATGTTTCGTAATGAACGGCTTTACGAAAGAAGGAAGCCGACTGACCACTTTGAGCAGGTCGAAGAGCAGATGGGCACGCTGAAACGTGGTGCAGAGCACGTGGCAGCCCTTCGCGAGGTCCTCCATTTCTCGAGAGAACTGATCGCTGCTATTCACGAAATGCGAAATGCGCACCTTCATCTTGCTGCCTAAAGACTCTAAGAATGGTAGAATCGAACGTTAGTCACTTTAGCAACCGGTAGATAGCAGTATTTTGGAAGGCTTACTTCTGGCCAGGCCGCAAGCGACGCTGTAAACGCGTTGACAGGCGGCAGCGTCGCCGCTGAGCACGACCAAACGCGGTGCTGCGAGCTCGTCCTTCACGCCGCCCAAGCCGCCCTTGTCGGCTATGTCCTGCGAGAGCTTCCACATCAGCGGGATGAGGAAGTCCTCCGGCGCGGCGCCCGGTCGGATGATTGCCTTCACGTCGTAGCCTTAATTTCGACTTGTACGTAGCGCAAAAGAACAAGGTTACCGTCGAGAATCAGCGGCGCAAGAAACGACCCAAGCGGAGACACCTTCTGCGGATCCGTCACGCGCGCGATGGCCTTGTACATGCGAGCATTGAACGGAAGACTGGCCCATCTCCTAAAACGAGGTGGGTTACACTTGAAGAGCTCGTATAGCTCACTCAGCGCGGCTGATCTTAGCATTGCGCACGCGCAGATTCGGCCGTTCGTTGTAGACGATGACGGGCTGAACTTCCGGTGGCTTGTGGGAGCCTGCGCCTTTCTCGCTAGCGTCGCCTGAATACCACGGTTCGCAAACAGGTTCAATGCGCTCGGAAGCAATATGCTTCGGATTTGCTGCGACGTACCTGCCGCATTCAATCCGGAAGTGACCGAGCGCCTGCCACGCATCCCGCTTCCGAATCCAGATCTGGGCTTTCTACCAAAGCTCGACGCAGCACTTCCAGAAGGAGGAACGTCACGGTTGCTCGAAAGGTTGCTCTTGCCGCCGCGACCAATGCCGCGGACAGCCTTGGGCGGCTGAGGCCAGTTGCGCGAAGCCGAGCCGTTGTCGTCCTCGGGGTTGCTCCAGTCCTTGATGGGCGGGATGTTCAAGTCGATGGTCACAGGCTTGGTAGTTGTGAGCGTGTCTAAAAGAATTGAGCAGAAAGACCTTGGATGCAAAATAGTTAATGAAAATTTGTCGAATCGGGAGCCAACACACCTTTGTCGCCTATGTCCTTCTTCCCAAAGGTCTGTTTGCTCCTGGCATCACCCGTCTTGGCGTCTAAAACAATGATGATTTCGGTCGTCTCTGAGTGAACTCACTGTTCCACCGCTGTCCAGACCCATATCCCTGTTTAGCGGTGGTGTCCTTTCGAGGAGGCAGGTCGACGCCTGCAAATTGTGTCCTATGATCGCACAAATGCGAAAAACACAATGCAAAACATACGCCCAATAGCGCCGTCCTTCGCAAAATCGATTTCTGGTTTTGCTTGTTGCGCTGCGGATAGACCTAAGATGCACCTGTATCGTCGTGGCATTTAGGTCCAGGGAAATGTGGCATTGTTAAGTCCGTACGGCAAGTCGCAAAGGAATAATTAACACACTTTATGACAGAAAGCTTTACACTGACTAGACATAAATCTCTTGGTCTACGACAGTGACTAGTTCGGAGGGGTTATTTCCGGAACGATCTGACCTCCGACATGGTCGAAGCCACCGCAGCCCGACTGAGCGTTGTTGTTGCCGTCGGTGGGACGCGAGTCCTTCTGGACATTCGTAGCGGGTTCCACTGCACTGTTTGTACCGTCGTTGGGGACTGGCCGGGCATCTTTCGCAGGAGCAGCGCTCGGAGGAACTGGCTTCTGAGGACCACCATCTAAACATCCGCTTTAAGGGTCCAACTTTTGATAGTATGAATGGCCTCGAAAAACACCTACCTAAACCGAAACGAGCACGCGTTGACGCAGCCCGCTCACGAAACGAGGCCATCACTTGATTTTCGGTCGGTTTCCTAAACAGCAAACTAAAGGTCTACTTTGTGGCAAATCGATAAGTAGTGAACCACTACGATCAGTACGCACTCTTGCGGCTTCATGCATGAGACCCACGTCAAGACGAAGCCACCGCTGGGTCCCGGTTGCGTTAACAGTGAAGCGCTGTGAGAAAGCGGCGGCTTAAATGCCTACGCCGAGACTGTTGTAATGGTACCCACCGTGCTCCGCCCCTTATCAAGAGACGGATCAGGTGCATAAACCGTTATTGCCGCTGTCCGCTATTTGCAAACCTGGCAGCGAAGATGTCTCTGAGACTGC
>JNEY01000011.1:1218666-1257693 GCA_020875895.1 Aphelenchus avenae
GAGAAGCAGTTCATCGTCCTTCCGCTCTATCGTGGCGTGGTGGTACGTATTATTGTTGTTGTTCTCGATTCGCAGCGTTCTCGAACTTAACCATGCTTCTTCAGATTGACTGCAGGATCCACTTGCGCACTTACGACCCGCAGGCGCGCACTGTGCAGACGGACTTGGGGCCGCAGGTGCTCGATAAGTACGGTCTCCTTCATGCGGGCATGCGTGGCTACCGTCAGGGCACCGTCCGCTACGTCTTCGATGAGGAGGTTGAGGCCGGCACCTGGATCCTCGAGTACATCGACCTGCCGGACTCGGCCTGAGCTTCTCGGTCCGTCATGCTGGGCATTCTTCATTTCTTTATATTTTTATCTTGCTCTTAACGCTTCACTCCGACTTCTATCTTTAAGACATAATGTACCATACCGCCGACTTACGGCCGCGACCCATAAATGTAAAATAAAGTTTCATGGTCCCTTCAGCGGTCCGTTTTAGTGCACATGAAACTTATTAATAGTTGCGCGTAGCTTTGTTAGCAGCATTCGTATGAGGAAGAACTAAACAGTGACGTGGTGGCAGCTGCTAGCTAAGACGAGCCACTACCTTAAGCACCGAGACGGGATGTATGTCGGAAAATATTCTCCAAGAAGACGTAACATTCGTCGACTTGTCTTTGCGAAACCCTTTCTTGACACTCGTCTTCTTGCCCTACCCTTAGAGTTATGCACGTTTTGATCTTGTGGTTCTACGAGTTCCAACGGCAAGCCAATAAGCTGATAAAGTTTATTAGCGACCAAACAAACTGACCCGTGCCGTTCCTGAGGAGCCTCGGAAAGGGGCGCCCATCCGTTGCCTCGAACCAACTACCAACTGGCATGCTCTCCGCTGGCACGGAGAGCGGCCGCTACGCTAACGGGTCTCCCTCGCTCCTCAGGGCGGCACGTGCATGCATACGTCATTCCAAAGTACGTTCCTTCAAAGCATGATATCACAACGTCAAGAATCTCATGATCTGCATGGCAGCTTTAAGGGCGTCTGTTTATGCATGTCATACTGCAACCACCCTGTTTCGCATTTCCGCAATTCCCCTTCAATATTAAGTTGCGCCATATAAGGACATAACTTTATTACATTAAATGAAGTAGTAACAAACGGCGAATGGCAACAAGTACAGGCCTATATACGCTGAGCGACACGAGGTTCAGCAAGTGACATTTAGGGACATCCCTCAGGGCGGTAACAGCTGCAGAAGAAGTACTTCCAGTTCGGAGCGATGTTCACGTTGTAGCCCGAAATGCAGACGCAGTGGTACCACTTGTGGCAGGCATCGCACTAAAGCACGCTGGAATGTGAGCAGAAGCGCCATGGGGGTTCGGAACACACCTGAATCCAAACGAGGTCTTCGACGTCGGAGTACGGACAGTTCGGCTCAGTGCATCGTCCGATATCTGAGGTGAGGCGCTCTTCGTCGGGGTTCAGGTTTGCGGGAACCGTCGCCGCAGCTTCTACGATGATGCTTTGCGATGGCAAGTCAGATGAAGTCTTGGCGGCGGTTGCCTCCGACTTGTTCACTTTCGGCATTTGGGGCCCTAAATACGGAGATAAGCACCAGTCCAACGAAATATGGAATGTTCCTCCCTTCCTTCTTAGTAGTTGGCAGTAAACGGGTAGGGATGCAAAGTATACCTCCAACGCGGTAGAGACGACCATCACGACCTCGTTTGACCATGACGATGAGCTCGCGATCGCGTGGCACACTTGCTTGCTCCGCATTCAGCTCCGTTTCCGCGGCGCTCCGCATCCTTAAATCGGCGGCGAGGCGTTCTACAACTAGATTTTGTTGACCGTTTACGCTTTAGCGAAACTCTTCGGAGGGGTGCGCGATATGTAACTCATTAACAACAAGGTTATTGCTTCGGTGGAACCTCTGGCGGATCGGGTAACATAGGACGAAACGTGAAATGTGATACCCTACAAGCGAAAGGATTAGCATCCCTTCACACCGCGGACAGTGTCATCGGTGCAAATAATTTCCTTACCTTCTGAAAGAGCAGTGAAGGAACAGAGAGAATTTGCATAATTCGAACGACAGGCGATCAAAATCGGAAAACACCGGCCAAGAGCGGAACGGCGCAAGGCAAGGAATGCGAATGAGAACTGAGCCGCAGTCGAAGAAAAGCGAGTGGGCAGCACGTGTTGATGCATGACAACGGGGAGAGCATCGCGCTTTTAACAACAGGATGATACTGGTGCCTTCTGATGTATGGGAAGTGATACCCGGTGCTCAGTACGAGAGTGCTGGGGGCCGATATTATCGATGTCTTAGCCTTGATCTCGACCGACCAACAATGTGGCGGGAAACGGCCCTTTTTTTTGGCTTGCCGCCACGCTCATGAAACATATTTTTTCTCCGAATGACCAAAATTGTGCAAGCGTTGCCTGCGACAAGTAGTGAGACGTGACCTTCGCTGGCCCAGTCCATCACTCACACTTATTTGCCCGGAAAGTCGGGTCTCAGCCTCGACACCGAGAGTCTCGATGTTTCGTTCTCGACTTGGGTCCCAACATGACGACCCTGTTGCACTGTTCACCTTTACTGCTCTCGAGCAATGCACCAACCAAAGACCTGCCCTAGTCTTAGTGCCTGCACCGGGGCTAGTTCCAACATACTGAAACACGCAAATCTTTGCAAATTAGGTGCCCACTATCGCTAGGTGAAACACTAGAGGACATGAACTCAGCGCCGAGCAAATTGCAACAGTGAGCAGAAGGGAAGGAAGTATAAGAGTTCTCTAATTATCACCGCTGGAACGCCCGAAGCACAAAAAACATCCAGTCACATTCCCAGCGACTGCAAAAATTGGCTGCCTGCTCTCCCGATGATTCCACCTGCTCTTCATACGGCCCACAGCTGTCTTTTGCTCTAAACGCATGAAAGGTCTGAAGTCCGACAAAGAATAAATAGGCGTGACACGTTCAAGACATGTTTTCCGACGTTGACTTCGGAGAACTATTTCTAGCATAAAAATTTATGTGGGCTCTTTTTCAGCCTTTTTGTTGTAGCGGCATAGTTAATAATAATAAGTCAAATATTTTGCTCAAAGTGTAACCGACGGCCGACAAACGAGTGCAGGCTCAACAAGCCAGATGAACATGGCGGCAAAAGTCACTTTAGTAGGAAAAACTGAATCCCGACCCGTTTGTGCCGGACATAATACCGTACCTACGTTGGGTTACTACGCAACTGGTCGTCTTGGATATAAGTCCGATACGCCCGGCCGGCTCTGACCCGCTGTGGGAACTCACTTGACCACCGAAAATTGCCAGAGATGAACTAGGAGAAACCTTAAGTGGATGCTTCTGCCGTATGCTAGCGGGCCGCTTCTTTGATAAGGCCAGTTGGCAACCAATTGATAGAATGCGGCATGTTCTTTGGAAGGCTGAAGTTCACTCGCATTCGCACTACGTCCGTAGGATGGACATTTGACCACTTGGACATGATCATCACTCCAGGGCCACGTCCACCGCGTGACACTACTAACCGTCTTAGAACAATAGGCTACAGGACAAAGACTTAGACAATCGCTTCTTTATTCAGACATCTGAAGCTAGAGACCGGCTAAGCAGAGTCGCCGTTGCCAAAAGACGAAAAGCAGACACCTTTTTGAGGCAGGTCCTTCCCAGATAGGCACCTGCCCGTTTTTTTGGCTTTGTTGGTGCACCGTAAGTCTACTGGTTCCCACGATGTTTTACGTACAAACTCAAGCATCTTATCTGAGCACAATCAAATTTTTTGTGAAGCATGGTGCGCTTGGAATTTGAGAATGTTTAGCGAGCGCATGTTGCGTTTTCACTGAGATGCCCGTTAGTGACCGCCCGGTGATTGATAACCGTTCGCTGTGCGTGCACTCGTAGCCGGCGGGAACTCCACCTCATATGGGCCAAACTACAAACCGCTTTAGACAGCGCACGTTTCATTCCACCAGGCTCCTTCTTGTCCACTTTTTTGTTTGGACTAATATCACAACGTGTCCAATTTGCGTTCCGCCATTTTTGTTTACCTGTTTGGATGAGTGACGTAACTTGTTAATTGGTGTGTTTGTTTGTTGACTGCAATTGCGGAACGCCAACCTCGGATTGGAGCCCTCATTCAGACTTGGCTTTGAAATAGCTAGACTCAGTGCAAGCGATACTGGCTTGCATACTTACAATCCGCATGTTTGCCGCCGACTGTAGCTTCTTACCACTTCAAAAAGGGCAGGGTATTGAATACCCGTGAGGTAAAAGTCAAAGGCCCTGGACTGAGACCGGACATTTCAAAGACTTACCAAAAACTATCGTTTCTTTGCCAAGTGTAGCTTAAGTTAGCGACCTAGAGCTCCCTGTTCAAGTGGGTTGTTTTCCAAAACCTTGAAGGAACATTAGCATAACGGGACAGGTTCGGATCGAGGGATCTGAACAAGTCATAGGACTGATTCTTCGTGGTTCGCTGGTTCTACGCTCAGCAAGTCAATATCCATATTTGCTCGCTTCCACAATACTCCTCATTTAGCATGTCGACCACAACAAGGCTTCTGAACGGCACGAAGTTCAAGGACGAGGAAAATGATATGAAGTTCCTGCAGGACGATCTCTGCGTCCTCGATACGTAAGCAGGCACGCCCAGTTTAACTGATCACAATCAAGTTCAGGGTAGCGGCTTGCAAACTGATACCTTTGGAGACGGAAGAAGACCAGCTGCGGAACGGCACGCATCCTGACTACGTAGCGGGCACGAATCGTCTTAAGCATGACTACGACAGCGAGCTCGACAGAATCGAGATCAGCGAGAGGGTCAGTATTGACATCCTTGCACAGGCTAGGCGCAAGGCTTCCCTTCAAGTGCTACTAGAAGCGTCCATGCTGGCATACTCCCATCCTAACGCACATGTAGTATATAGCATTGGCTTAGCTTTAACTGACCGCCCGACGCACTGTCTGACCGAACCACTTTTATTGGCACCTGACAAAAGCCTTTACCCCCTACGTAGAAGAACAGCTATTCATGCTGCTACATTCGGATGACACGGTCTGCGACCTGACCGACGATTTGATTTAGGACGAACTGGAACGCATCGAGAAAGCGTACCAGCTGCAGAAGGAGCTCACCGAGAAGGAATACGCAAAGCGAATCAGCCAGCTGGTGGAGACTCTCTACGACGAGTGCGACGAGAAGAAGAAGATGGTCGATCAGGAAGTCAACGCCATGGATATCACTTCCTCGGGCTCCTCAGCCGACAATTTCTACCACAGCCTTGCTAACCGGAAGGCCTTGCGGCGGTAAGTCATTCTTGTTTCGGACGTGATGACTTTCTTCTTGTTCAGACGTGCCAACGAACATGCGGACTGGTGGGATAAGCGGCCACGCAAGCATTCTCCGCCAAACATCGTCCACCTGCTCCCGGAGGCGGTGATCGCACACGACGTGAAGCTCATCTGCAAGAAGAGCTCCCAAAGCAGCTCAACCAGTTAGTTACCCACAGATGATGAAATTTACCTACTGCAACTTTAGACAACGACGAAGAGGAGAAGCTCCGCTCAGTGACGCTGGAGAGCAACCGGTTGACGCTCAATGGCAAATTGTAAGCGCATATCACATGCAGGGCATTCTATCACTTCGATCTTCAAATGTATAACATGAGCGTTATTGTTCACGTGTCGCGCAAGGGGCTAAGACGCTCATGCGTTGCTGCATCTGAGCCGTTGAACTTGTAGCTAGTTCGTGGCCATGTAGGTTCTAAGGTGATTGTAGCAAGAACGAATAGTTAGCTCGTCCACATAGTTAATTCAGCGTAGAAGCCCTCTAGTGTCGCTTAGCGGTGAAGAAAGGGTTTGACGAGTTTTCAAAGTAGAGCTTTTCGGTAGAAATGGTAAAACATTCATCTCCTGCCTCGTCCACTCATCGAACGTAGAAGTGAATGTGCGTACCTTTTAAGTGAACGACAGTGTCATTCGTCATCGAGGAAGAAGCCAATTCCACAAGTAGTATGGCACCATCGCATAGCCCTTGCAAACCCAGTTGCCCGGCTATCCGTACTTTACTCATGCACGTTTTCAGGTTCCACAAAAGTCATAACGTGATGTGCGAGACACCCAACTACGGCAGATTTCCCGCCGTGATTCAGTCCATTTGCGAGCAGTTCGTCCAGATGAAGTACGCCTTCTTCGCCTCATAGCACCCTTTTATTCTTGCGCTGGTTTCAGATCAACGGTTCCCGGAGACACCCGTCAAGTGAGCGCCACGAAGGACGACTTGGAGTCGGGTCGCGTGATCATCAAGCGGAAGTACTGAGATGCCTCCACGCATTCATGCTCATCGACGCGAATGTGCCATTCCTTCTGTTGACTTGCTTCTCTTCGTCTGTTAAATGTTCTTCCATATGGTCATACGGTTAAAGGTCGTTCAGACTGGGACTTGCCAAAGGGTCACCAGGTGATACTGAGGTTTCCAGTCTCGTAATCACTCGTTGGGGATCGTTTTACTCGGACACATCGGCAAATGGTGTGGGTGTCATCGTTTGAAATTGTGGAAGGTTTCCTAGTTCTTGCGTAGCTTCGGCTAGCTGTAGTCGCTTCAATAATAGCAGGACACATCACGAGTCTAGTTATTCGTATGTTGCCTGCTGTTATGGACAGTAAACAATTGCCGTGTTTCAGAACTCTTCAAGCTAGACCGATTGTTTAACTTGCTCGTTTATTGGGGCAGCTCGTTTCTTATCCACGATAATGGTGGCGCTCGCTTATCCTGGACTGCCTAAGCTTGATAAGTTCAGAAGGACATGCAGGATGCAAATGTAGGTTGCGATGTCCTCTGCATTGTTCTGGTTTGAAATATTTTCCTCTCATCCAAACGGTGCGCAACAAATACAGGCAATTCACCTAATGCGGTTCACTCCCACACCGTCTTCTTCGACAGCAAGTTTGCAAGTGCAAACGTGATCTTCACGGTCCCGCGGCAGCGTTTAAATTAGCGCCACACTGACTGTCAATTTCGTGCGCAGTGCTCAGCGGGATAGCATTTAAACTTCAGTGTAGGATCGCTGGTCATCATCCTTCCACAACACGCGTTTCTTTGAGGGTTCCTAGGGAGCAGCTCTTGTTTAATGAGAACTTGCCGGTGTTTCGGTAGCTGTCCGCTGGTGAGGAAGAAAATGGTCTTTGCCTTCAAGTTTACGAGCGCAATAACGCCGGGTGTGTGGCCAGTCCTAGCCCATTGTTTTCTTCGTTCTGCGAGGCCGATTAGAACTGAAGCTACAATCTTGCTCCTAACTTAGATTCAACAACCGAACTTGACGTACTCGCTGTGTGTACTTATTGAAATGCAGAGGACTCTAACTTTCGTAGCTGTTTGCATGTTCCAATTTCATAAGTTGTTAAACATCCGTCATAACAACCGCCATTCTCTGGTGCACCACCGTCTTCTCACTCCCTCAAGTGACTGCTGTCGTGAGAGAAGGATCCGCGAAGGATAATGGGTCGGTCCGCAGAGGGCGCGAAAGGTCAGATTTGGCCTGCCCGGACTTTGCTCCACTTGTTTCCCGCGGAGCATGGCCCGCCCATAGCCGATAGTCAGCGGTGCTGTCGAACGGTCAGTGTGTCGCCTCGTGACCCTAGCGTGACCCCAGCGGGAGCGCTTGCAAAAGGGTTTTTAAATGAGTGCGGCTCTCCGTGTGTACGGTCCACAGGGCGTTAACACGTGGGAAGGTTTCTCAGATCCTGGAAATGGATAAGAAAACGGCTATGTTAACCCTTGGTTTCCTTATGACCACTCTTCGTTTCTTTCGACTACGCTCTCCGTTCCGTTGTTAAGCACGATTTTAAAGCGCACCGTTTAGAGAGCCAAGTAAGCGAAGATGTCGACTGGAGCCGAGAACGATCCCTACGATATCCCGTCGGTGCCTACGTGGCGAGACTTCTCGCTTCCTGTGGACGACCCTTTCAATCAGACACTCGGCGACCGCTGGTTTGACTGTAAGTTTTTCGATACCGAGCGTTTAATATAAGTCCCGTGTGTTTAGTGCAGAAAGACAAGGTCTCTAGTGGAATGGCCCAGCTGGCCGTGCAGAACGTGCCCGAACAACCGGCACAGGTCAGTCGCATGATAGAGCACTCAAAGAACCCACATGCAAATTTAGAACGCTTCGGCAGCTGAATCACGTCCGCCGCTGGCCCAGCACAACGCCCCGGAGCGCTCCACCACCACCTCCACGAGCAGCACCAACAACGGTCCGACTGCGAAGCCGGCGCGTCGCTACAGTGCCACTCGTCAGGCGCAGAGCCTCGCTGCGAAGCGCCGCTCCGCCTCCGTCAACAACCAGGCCGCCGCCAACGTTCCGGTGCCGCCGGCTGACACCGAGCGCCAGAGTCGCGACCCGGAGCCAGGCCCTCCATCGGCCATGCTGCGTCGCTCCAACTCCAACATGAGCGCCCGCGGCGCTGCGGCTGCTGGACCAGGTCATGACACATGCACTTCTTCAAGCCCTGCTAACTAAGCACCGATTATAGGCCCTAGTTCGCGTGCCGCACCGAGCGGTCTACAGCCTCGCCGCCCATCCGGCGTCGCGCAGCGCAGCGGCTCCGCGGTCGGTCGTCGTCGGTCGTCGTCTGCGTCCGGTGCACAGCGTCCCGCGGCGCTGCCACCGAGCGCACCCACCACCCGTCGTCCGTCGGCAGTGACGCGTCGCAGCGGCGCCGTGCCGCCTCCGCCAAAGACCCGCTCTTCGTCCACGGACAAGTCCGGCAAGGTCGGCGCTTCCGGCATCTCCATCGCCGCCAAGCCGCCCGCTACGACGCTTCCGATGCCGTACAGTCTCCGCACGCGCAACCCCCAGACGGTTGGTTGTGTCTTCTTATGAAGCTTCCGCATGGTTATTCAATTAACTTGCTTATCACCTTTCTTCTTTAGGGCCTGGTGAAGCCGCCACGTCCGCCGGCCGCCGCTGCTCGTCCTGCTGCCGCTCGTCCCGTGCCTCAGACGCCCGGCACTCCGTCTACTACTGCGCCTCCGGCCCCTTCGTCCTCGCGTCGCAGCACGCAGCGCACGGCCGCCGAAGGCAGCGTGTTTGATCGGCTCTCGAAGCCGAAATACGGTATGTTGGTTGAACCCGGTTATCCAATGCCTTACTCTAACTATGGCTTTCTTTAGCTCCGGTGGTGCGTCGCAGTCTCCAACCGGGCACAAGCGGCGAGCAGCAGAAGCCCAAGAACATCAAGAGTAAGTCGCTTACGAATGGGCCATTGTTTCTCCGCTCATTTTAGCTCTTTTGAACGAATAACACTTTAGACATGCGCCAGTCGACGGACGGTGCCGGCAAGCCTCCGCCGTCTGCGGACGCCAACTAGTGTGCGGTCAAGTCCACGCGGGCACTCGACGCTTTCCTCGTGCGGGTCTGCTCCGAGCGTTCTTCGTCGCCTTCGCTTCGTTTACGGCCCTTACCAAAATTATCATCATCTTTTTCGTTTTAAGAGCTCTCTTTCGGCCCCTCTTGTGTTTCTTGACCATGACCCCTCCAGTGAACATTCCTAGGGCTTCCGCCGTTTATCGTCTTCAACGTGTATGACCTGTGTGTCTCCGAGACTTGCGGTTTTGCCGGTTTATTCGTTGTACAGTAAAGCGAACTGGCGCTCCATTATGTGTGTCTTATGCATTCCTTAGGTGCATGAACCTACTTCATCGTAAGGAATCAATGTAGCGGGGGTCCGTAGCATGGGTGAGCCAAGAATTTTTGGGTAATTCGAACTTCAAACACGTAGCGTGCTGCTTCCTCGATGGATTTGCCATGGTGACACAGTCGCAGGCTGACGGGTTCTGCTTTGTCTTACAAAATCGTTAGTGAAAAGAGAATTCATGAGCTTGCTCAATTGAACTTAGTCAATGAGTTGGAAACTATTCGACTCATTTGCACTCTGCGCTCTATGCATGAGATGCACAACGATAGGCCGAAAGTGGGCCCATGTCAACGTTTCTTGCCACGCGTGAAGTATTCCCCTCTATGGTTTAACTACCTAAGCGTTAGGCAACCCTTCTTACTGGATACTGATAATCCAGGCTTTCGAAATCTTGCTTCACGGTGGAAGCTTTAGGATGTATTAGAGCAACCTCTCTTTATGAGTGTGTAATGATTCGGCACTGAACGATTCGACACTAACGTTTCGACACCAACGTTTCGGCACTGTAACGTTTCGGCACTGAACGTTTCGGCACCAACGTTTCGGCACCAACGTTTCGGCACTAGAACGTTTCGGCACTGCCACGGTTCGGCACTGTAAAGTCGATAGAAAAATGCCTGATGAAAGACTTTGGTAGACCGTTCCATTTAAAATTCTTTCACTTAGCGGCGTCAATGCGTAAGCCCTGGAGTGTAGGGACCGCCTGGAAAACGTGAACCAGTCTTTTGGCAGCCCCTGCAGGGAGCGTAGTCTTCGCATTTTCAGTTGTAGTTCCGGTTGGCATTGGTACCGAACTGTTACAGTGCCGAAGCATTGGAGTGCCGAATCGTTACAGTGCCGAAACGTTCTAATGCCGAAACGGTGCCGAAACGTTGGTGCCGAAATGTTCCAGTGCCGAAACGTTACAGTGCCGAAACATTATAGTGCCGAAACGTTCCAGTGCCGAAACGTCAGTGCCGAATCGTTGTACACCCTCTCTTTATGAGTGCAAAGTGACAGTTGCAGGTGTTGTCGTCATCGTTCCGGCCGCAGGAATGGAGAAACCAATGATGCATCCTTGTCCTATCGACGACAAAGATCAGCCTTCGGACCGGTAAGCTTGATATGGACCGTTCAATTTTTCTCACTTCCTTCTTAGACCTATCCCTAACGTCAGTGTGCTAGCAAATTCGCAGGAGGTTGACACTCAATGTGAAGAAAACGCATGCGGCATACTGGCACAAAACGAGTGCTTCACGGTACTTTCTATTTCTCATAGCGCAAAATTTACCCTTACTTTACAGGTCAGTCAACAACGTGATCTCGGAAGCGCATCCGCATCCACTGCCATGGAAGACAAAGAAGACGGCAAGGCCAATAGCCCGTCCGCCGCCGGAACCGGTCTTCCGGTTACTGACCCGCAGGCACTCGCTGCCGAAAGAGCCAGGAAGTCAGTGTTGTGTCCTGGTCGTTAAATAATCCTTCTGCTTTAGACAGGCACTGTTCCAGCAGTTTCCCAGCGAGCTCTTCTTAGAGTCATTTACCTACCTCGACCGCTCGTCGCTCGACGGCATGCCGTTGGTCCACGGTCGTCTTGGCACTATCGTCGAGCAGCGCATGCAGCACCTGTGCCTTCGGCAAATCGCAAGAGCTTCCCTTGCGGTGGTAACCGGAGTTGACGCAATCACGACAGATGACAACAAGGTTGCTTTATACGGTTTGAAACGCATAAAATTTTGTCGTTCGCATTTAGGACCATTCTAAGATGCTCGTGCCGGTGCCCGAAATCCTGCCTCGCTTTCTCCCTACATTTTCTTTCTGCCGCGTTTCGTGCTGCACTTTCGTGCCGTCTCAGTCCGTTGACGAGCATTACTTTGCGTGTGAGGACGACGCCGCGGCTTTTTTTTGCTCCATGATTCGTTCGTCGCGAATTGGTGTCCTGGAAATCCTTTTTGATCACGAGGACTTACGACTCTGCTTGTGCCCAGAGTTCTTGGACGTAAGTTTTAGCACCTAACAATTTGCTAAGGATTTCTTTGTGCGCAAAACTCTTTAAGGTCCAGCTACCACGTTGGCCTACACTTCCGATTCAGATGTTGTCGCAAGTGGCGCCGACGGTGTGCGTAGACCGCCTGCAGTTCGCTCGCTGTCGCTTCGCCAATGTTGATCACAGTCTCTTCCAACGCTTCTTGCGCCGCTTCAGCGAACTGCAGGCAGTGAAGATCAGCGACAGCGCCATAGACGGCGTCCCTGTCTCCGACGCATCCCTACGCGAATGCGCTGCATTGGGCATCACCGACTTGCACATTTCCGACAGCTTCCCAGCAGTGCGCAACACTCCGATCACCGGCCAGGCTATCCTCGACTTCCTCTTCCAGAAGACCGACAAAAAGGTCAAGCTGACCGTCCAGGATCCGTCGATCACGCGCGAGTTCGCTGTCGAAATCTTCAAGGTATATTTAACAATGTACAAATGTACGGCAGTAAACCGGACATCGTTATGGGCCGCATACCTTATTTTTAGGCCGTCAGTACGTCGCAGAGTGAAAACCAAATTAGCGCAACCTTCCCCGTCAACGGTGGCCATGCGTCCCAGTTCTTTGAACAAGTCAGTGTGCTCTGTAAAGACCATTTCGGAGGGAGCTTGGGTATCGCGCCAAACGGCGCATTCGTGACCGTCGATTTCCCGCCAACGACGACGACGTGGTCTCGGATGAGCTTCGTGAATGACTGGATCTTCGAGGACACCCGACGGCTCATTTTTTTTAGCGTAATCGGTTGCCGGCGGCGGATGATCAGGACCATTAGTCGGTCCGACAGTATTTCATTCTGTCTCTTGTGGAACACCTCTTACGTCGCGTCTTCTGATGCATCTGTGGAATCTTCGTCCTCTTATACGCCCAAAGTTGCTAGTTTTACCGACTGTCCTTTCGCCGTTCCAGACTTGTTTAAAGCATAAAGATTTACACGTTCAATTATCAAATGCTGAGTACGTACGGTTTCCTGAATCGCACTGCGATAGCGGTGCCGCACTAGACCTTATCCATGCACGCAACATTTTAAGGCAGAAAGAAACATAGTTCTTAAAACCGAGTACCATTTGCCTTGACTATCTATAGGCGTCCAATTTCAGTGAGCTGCTCAAACCATTTATTTCTGCGTATGTGCATCGGAATCAAGCTTGTGCGACTAGGCGCTAGAACAATATGCGGCTTTCTCGTCGATTACATTGGCTCCACCGCCTCGTCAGCGTTGCCGAACCGCCGCCAGAACTCATCGGAGACCGGTATGCCGTCGTCCAACTCGGAGCGACGCTCGAACTGCACCTGGCGCTTGTCGGCAGCGAATTTTGCCACCACGACTTGGAAGTCGTCGTATGAGTTGAGTGCCGCGCGGATCGACTTCAGAACGTCGTGCAGGAACGAGTAGGCATCCGATGCGTACCATGACTGCGTGATCTGAAAGCAAAAACAGGCACTTTATTCCAAACAACTGATCTTAACAGGGATCCGTTCCTACTTGACTGCCATGCAGTCCCATAATCAGAAACCACATGTTTGGGATAGCTAGGCAAATCCAAGTGTCAAAGCGGTGGTTTATTTATTTGTTCAAGGCTAGTCGCACAAATTTCCATGACCAGTCTCTCGGAGGCTTTTTGCGTAAACAATTTTCCCTTAACGATTGTGCCTGCTGGACTGAGCACAAAAATCACGGACCTCAGCTTCTTGAGCGATCCACTCGGGTAGCACCTGCGCCATGCCGACCAGCTTTCCCTGCTTGACCTCGCCGACGTAGATCTCCTTAGCGTTCGCGAAGCGGCTTTCCAGGTACCATCCGAGCGCTCTTCGGTACCATTCCTCATCGTGCTCATCCTCATCCCACTCGATGCGTACCGATACAGCGTCGCCTAAACGAGTAGCTGTAACTGGTGGTCGGTAAAAGAAAACCGGGTACCTTTGCGGGTGAGCGCGTCGATGGGAGCGGTGTAGAGGATACGAAGCGCGTCCGTGCCTGAGCCCAGTTCACATGAGAGCAGACGGTGGAAAGCTTCGTTGGCGTCGAGCGGTTTGTCCTTGTCGTACCCTTCCTAAAATGCACTGATACTTCACTAGGATTTCTAAACGAATTCACGTAACTAATTACAACGAAGCAGGGTAAAGTTCAACACTAACGGACAGCATGATGTTGTGCACATAACCACTGCGCACCACGAACCTTGGTCAAGACGCGGCGCAGCTTCTCGAGCTGGAAGGTTTCCTGAATCGCCTCGTCCGTAGGATGAACGCAGCGACAGTCGAAGAGGAAGACGGTCTGTTCGCAGCGGAAAGCCCCGATCTCCCAGCCAACCGCGTTCTCACTGGCGTACGGCGTGGCGGCTAGGCTCGTGAGGATTCCGCTATCCGCAATGAAGTTCGCGTTGCCGGTCACCTGTAATAGGTGAAAACTATGAGCAACTAACGCTTAAGCTCACGGATGTGATTGTGGGAGAGGCCGCGTTTGCCGAGTGCGCAATCCATGCGCTAATGGCGGTGCACGAGTAGGCGTCTTCGACGACTGGTACGAAATTCTCGAAGCCTTCCACCATGTCGAGTTTCACGTTGAACTCGGTGCACTTTGGGTCGACGTCGGCGAGTTCTTAAACACATTCATGCATGATGAGACAAACTTTTCCAGTCTTACTAAGCGACTTCACGGCACTTTGTCGAGCACTCGAGGCATCGAACGTCAGGTAGGGTTCCGCGGCGTGCCAGGAAATGTCGCTGACGTGAACTGGAGTTCCCATTACACCGTGGACCTTTGCGGGGTCCTGCTGAGCTGGCGGGATTGTACCTGCGCAAGGCGCCATTGCGGTAAGGAATGCCTGAAATGCGACTGGAAACTCACGNTTCCGATTCAGATGTTGTCGCAAGTGGCGCCGACGGTGTGCGTAGACCGCCTGCAGTTCGCTCGCTGCAGCTTCGCCAATGTTGATCACAGTCTCTTCCAACGCTTCTTGCGCCGCTTCAGCGAACTACAGGCAGTGAAGATCAGCGACAGCGCCATGGACGGCGTCCCCGTCTCCGACGCAGCCCTACGCCAATGCGTTGCATTGGGCATCACCGACTTGCACATTTCCGACAGCTTCCCAGAAGTGCGCAACACTCCGATCACCGACCAGGCCATCGTCGACTTCCTCTTCCAGAAGACCGACAAAAAGGTCAAGCTTACCGTCCAGGATCCGTCGATCACGCGGGAGTTCGCTGTCGAAATCTTCAAGGTACATTTGACGATGTACAAATGTACGGCAGTAAACCGGACTTCGTTATGGTCCGTATACCTCAATTTTTAGGCCGTCCGTACGTCGCAGAGTGAAAACGAAATTAGCGCAACCTTCCCCGTCAACGGTGGTCATGCGTACCAGTTCTTTGAACAAGTCAGCGTGCTCTGTAAAGACCATTTCGAAGGGAGCTTGGGTATCGCCCCAAACGGCGCATTCGTGACCGTCGATTTCCCGCCAACGACGACGACGTGGTCTCGAATGAGCTTCGTGAATGAGTGGAACTTCGAAAACTTCCGACGGCTCATTATTTTTGAGCGTAATCTATTGCCGGCGGCGGATGATCAAGACCGATAGTCGGTACGACAGTATTTCACTCTCTCTCTCTCTTGTGAAACGTCCTCTTACGTCGCGTCTTCTGATGTCTCTGTGGAATCTTCGACCTCTTATACGCGTCCAAAGTTGCTAGTTTTACCGACTGTCCTTTCGCCGTTCCAGAGTTGTTTAAAGCATAAAGATTCACGCGCAGTTCTCAAATGCTAAGCACGTACGGTTTCCTGAATCGCATTGCGATAGTGGTGCCACACTATAGACCTTATCCATGCATGCAATATTTTAAAGCAAAAAGAATCATAGTTCTTAAAACCAAGTACCGTTTGCCTTCATTACCTACAGGCGTCCAATTTCAATGAAACTTCTCAAACCATTTATTTCAGCGTATGTTTGTGCATCGAAACCAAGCTTGCGCGACTATGCGCTAGAACAATATGCGGCTTTCTCGTCGATTACATTGGCTCTACCGCCTCGTCAGCGTTGCCGAACCGCCGCCAGAACTCATCGGAGACCGGAATGCCGTCGTCCAACTCGGAGCGACGCTCGAACTGCACCTGGCGCTTGTCGACAGCGAATTTTGCCAGCACAACTTGGAAGTCGTCGTATGAGTCGAGTGCCGCGCGGATCGACTTCAGAACGTCGTGCAGGAACGAGTAGGCGTCCGATGAGTACCATGACTGCGTGATCTGAAAGGAAAAGCAGGCACTTTATTCCAAACAGCTAATCCTAACTGGGAGCCGTTACTACTTGGCTGCGGTGCAGTTCCGTAATCAGAAACCACATGTAAGGGGATAGTCAGGCAAACCCAAGCGTCAAAGCAATTAGGTATTTATTCGTTCAAAGATAGTCGCAAGAATTTCCATGACCAGTCTCTTGGTGGCTTTTTGAGTAATTATTTTCCCTTAACCTGCTAAACTGAGCGCACAAATCACGCACTTCAGCTTCCTGTGCGATCCACTCGGGCAGCACCTGTGCCATGCCGACCAGCTTTCCCTGATTGACCTCGCCGACGTAGATCTCCTTAGCGTTCGCGAAGCGGCTTTCCAGGTGCCATCCGAGCGCCCGTCGGTACCATTCCTCATCGTGCTCATCCTCATCCCACTCGATGCGTACCGATACGGCGTCGTCGCCTAAACGAGTTCATAGTTAGGTATAGCTATAATTGGTGGTCACAGAAAGCCGGGTACCCTTGCGGGTGAGCGCGTCGATGGGAGCCGTGTAGAGGATACGAAGCGCGTCCGTGCCGGAGCGCAGTTCGCACGAGAGCAGACGGTGGAAAGCATCGTTGGCGTTGAGCGGTTTGTCCTTGTCGTATCCTTCCTAAAATGCACTGATACTTCACTAGGATTTCTAACGAATTCACGTAACTAATTACAACGAAGCACGGTCAAGTTCAACACCAATGGACAGCACGATGTTGCGCACATAACCACTGCGCACCACGAACCTTGGTTAAGACTCGGCGCAGCTTCTCGAGCTGGAAGGCTTCCTGAATCGCCTCGTCCGTAGGATGTACGCAGCGACAGTCGAAGAGGAAGACGGCCTGTTCGCAGCGGAAAGCCCCGATCTCCCAGCCAACCGAGTTCTCACTGGCGTACGGCGTGGCGGCTAGGCTCGTGAGGATTCCGCTATCCGCAATGAAGTTCGCGTTGCCGGTCACCTGTAATGGGTAAAACTACGAGCAACTAATACTTTAACTCACGGATGCGATTGTGGGAGAGGCCGCGTTTGCCGAGTGCGCGATCCATGTGCTAATGGCGGTGCACGAGTAGCCGTCTTCGACGACTGGTACGAAATTCTCGGAGCCTTCAATCATGCCAAGCTTCACGTTGAACTCGGTGCACTTTGGGTCGACGTCGGCGAGCTCTTAAACACATTCATTCATGTTGACACAACTTTTCCAATCTTACTTAGCGACTTCACGGCACTTTGACGAGCACTCGAGGCATCGAACGTCAAGTAGGGTTCCGCGGCGTGCCAGGAAACGTCGCTAACGTGAACTGGAGTTCCCATTACACCGTGGCCCTTTGCGGGGTCTTGCTGAGCTGACGCGATTGTACCTGCGCAAGGCGCCATTGCGGTAAGGAATGCCTGAAATACGACAGGAAACTCATCGAGTATTAAGCGAGAAAAAGGCATTGTCACGCCAATTTAAACAAGATTATAGGCCCAGTTTGTGTTACTTGTGACTCATAGAATAAAGTCATTGTTGAATCCATAAGTGATAAGAATGTTGACAACAACTCTTGTTCGTCCTGCGACCAGAGCCTAAGTAGATGAAGAACAAAAAAATCAGGAAGCTAGGGAACAAAGCGCCAGTGACTCAGTTGTTTACCATTTTCTCAAAACAAGCGAGACATGTCAGCTTGGGACGACCTTTTGCGCACGGCCGATTTGAACAAAGATAACGAATGTAGTCGACACGAGTAGTGCACTCTTTTGCAAAATCTAAGAAGTGGCTAAGAAAGAAACCGACTCATCTCACGACAAGGTCAGTACAGAATGTGTTGTCGGAAGCGCAGCAAACACGCTTTGAATGTTCGACTTCGGTCATTAAGGTTCTCTTCCCCTAAGGTCCTCTTATCTTCCAGCAAAGGACCGACAAAGACTTTATTGCTTGATTCATATTGCACACGCAACAGACGTAATATAGGAAAAAGGTTGCGAATTACGGACAGAATGAGTGTACACAGACAAGTAAAGGATGAAATAGGACGCGGTAGGCCGCAGGAAAAGACGGTCAGTCGGCGGAGCAAGGAGTCTTCCACGCAAAGTAAAACTAAATCGTGAAGTTAGCGTACGATGTCGGAAATCTCTTATTAACGAGAAGAGATTGCTTACCCTGTTGTCGATCTCCACATGATCGATGTTCCTCTGACAGTGTTCCTGGATGAATTGCATTACCCGCGGCTTCTGCTTGTGGAAGAACGTCAGCGCAGTACTGTCGGTGATCTTGAGACGGCGGCACAGCTCGTCCCCCTAAACGCACAAAGATTAATTAGCTAGAAGGGCAATGTAGAGACGATCCGAAATGACCCAACTCCCGTCGAAGTCCCAACAAGCGAGTAAAAATTGAAGGAACTTACTTCCAACGTATGCAGCTCCACGTCTCGCACGATCCCTTCGATCACGTACCGCATATGGTTGATTTCGACCTGGCTCGCGTTGTCATACGTTGCAGCAGCGGCAGCAGCGGTTTGGTCGTTGCTGGGGCCCGTCTCCGCCTGCTGCTGGAGCTGCGCCACCGGAACGGTGGAGCGTGCTGACTGTGGCGGGGTAGCGCTCTAGGTTTCGCGGTGAAATGGTTATTTTAGGTAAGACTTGCAAACCCACCACGTTTGCGACGGCTCCAGGGCGATCGTCGAACGGGTCCGGCACCGCAGAGGCTGGCTGCGCATTGCGGCGCGTTGAAGAACTGCCGGCGGTAGTTGCCATTCCGCTGGATCGCTTCTTGGCCTCCGCTTTCTGTTTCCGCAGGAGAGCCTTCGTATCGGCGTCGTTTCGCCGCTTCTCTTCCTCGCTGGGTGCGTACTGCTAAAGACTGCTATGTTAGTGGCTGCCATGCTCCTTTCGATCACATGCCGGTTCCAACACGGAGGCTTGGCAAGAATACGTGACCTAACTCATAACCTTCTAGCGACTAAGCACACGGAAAAACAGCTCGAACGCACTAAGCAACGCAATCCATGGATGCCGCATTCCCAATAGATGAAGAGGCACTACGGGTCTCAACGTCATTAAATTAAAGGAGGCTATGCGCGGCTGTCCGACCTCAACTTGAACTATGAGCACACCGCAAAACCCCTTCTACTGGCATTAGAGCGAGCGAAAAGGCGAAATGAATGCGCGCATCTTTCATCAGCCTTTCATCAACAGAACCAAATTTGCATTCGCTTAGATACCACTAAGAAGACACGCCTTTGAACGAATTACACAGCAGGGATGGCGGCCTTTTTGAGGTCATACTTGCATAAACTTGTAAACCTTTGATGAATCGCACTGGGAATGTTGTTCTCTGTCTAAGCAACCATGAAGCCGAGCCTCTCATGCTTCTCCCGAACAGCCAGCAGTCACACTAGATTCTCGGATGGATCGGATCACTGGCAGCCGATGACGCTAGACTTACCTGCATGAAGTTCATCGAACTGCGCCTCAAATGCGCCTCCCTAAAACCAAATATAAGTGGGGCTTAGCATGCATTGTGCGCACTTTTGCCGCTCCCTTTGGAGCAACCTATGTCGGCGGAGCTCGAACTCCTTCGTGTTCGTCGGCGGAATGGCGCAGAACACGGCGCGCTGGGTGCCATTCTGCGGGATACGGTCGACGCGGATTTGGTTTTGCATCACCGGCTGGCTCAGCAGTTGACCGAACGTCACCACGTTGAACTGACGCAGGGGCGCGGTGGAGGCGTTGTACAGGGGCGTGGATCGTGCTTGTACCGGTTCCTAAACAACACTGGTAGAATGGTGCATATCCTAGCGCGTCGGTTCATAACCGCTTACATTAAGATCTTGAGAATATCCGTAGCGTCGAGACCGATGGGATGATCGTATATAATTTCGAATGTGTTTCGTCTAACTTCGTCCAGTTCGTGCTGCAGTTCCGGCGTCAGCTTTTCGTACGCGTTGAAATCCAGCTCCATGGCGCGCTAAAGCAGAGTCGGGCTTGAAACTATTGAAATTATGGACAGATTGTGCGCGCAGTCGGCTAAATGACGCAAAATGGGATGAATAAGCGCAAGGAAGATTGAATAAAGTCAGCAGTGCGGTGACTGGGCGATCACTTGTCCCGATTAAATTGCTATCGACCGCACAGCAGAGAAAATGCTCGGGTGTAACGTCCGAGACAAGACGTCGTTGAGGCCATTCCAAAAAAGAAAAACGTTCAAAAGCAAGTCCTTAGAATTTGCATTCTATGTGCCGATCATTGGGCTGGAAATAAGAACGACAAAAGATTCGCTTCGTCCTGCATGCGAAGCAATGATGCAGAACAACAAATAAACAAGCCGCTATTTCTTTGTGGCAATGACTTGTTCGATGATGTTATCGGCTGCGGCGGTCAATCTTTGTAAATATGAATTGCTTGACCGTGTGCCATCCGTTCCCAAAATAGTAGCTAAAAGCTCTAGAAATGTAGCAGTACTAAGCGCATTAAACTAAGGTCTAACTTGGCACTTAGTAGTGGAGACTTTCGTGCGTTGTCTTTGTGTATTTACAAGGGTAACCATGTCTCGAACCAGCTTCGCTACCAGCCGCGCTGGATCACATGTCGGTACGCGGTCAAGAGGGCGCTTATCTCTGGCTTCAAGAACCCTTATCACTGTACGCAGGTAGGTATGTCCCTTGCCTGAGCGCAACTGCTTAAAGGACATGGGCACTTGACTTCCCAACACAAACCTATTATGCTTATCAGATAACCTTGAAGCAAGTTCCGTGGCGTGGCCCGCTATGTGATCCATGAAACGGTGTGACGTAGTTCGAAACTTTAACCTTTGCGGTGGACCAAACAAGCGTGTTTTCCAGTGTCGTATGAAGTTTATTTTCCCTCCTGAACATTCCATCGTCTGGTCATTACCGAGGTAGGCAGTGGCCCAGTGTGATCAGCCCGACGACCGAACAACAAACTGCGCCCGCTGTTTACGGGTTTACTTTCTCTGCCTGGAACTAATTGACGTTGAGCAAGTCTCGAAGGCGGATAGGCGAAGTCAAGGTCACTGGCTGAAAACAAAACAACTTTCGGGTATAAATTTGGCTCTCGCTGGGGCTCAGGCAAAAGCCTTAAGGTGAGCAGTGAAACCCACATTTTGGATCACCCAAATATTGCCGAACTTTGTTACGTGCTTAATTAGACGTGAGTACATTACAGATGCCGTCCATTCACGCCGCGCTTCTCCTGCTCCTGGGCTTCGCTGCCTTCAGCAGCGCACAGCAAGTGCCCCAGTGCACGTGTGCCCAGGTGGAGCCGTGCAAGAACAGCTACGTCAACGTGATCATGCCGTGCGCGGACAGCTGTCAGGTAAGCGTTCGATACGAATTGATAAGCCAGCATGGTCACGGACGTAAAAGATGAAGGCTCACATGACGTACAGGGTAACAAACAATGCTTCAGAAATACGCGACCGCTATGGGTGCTAACTACGCTCAGCTGCGACAGTGCATGATGCAGAAGGAGCCGAACCTCTTGCAGACCTACTCGTGTGCCCAGGGAATGCTAAAGAACACGTAAGCCGTCAGTCACCATGTTCGCAATCTTTCTTCTTGTTTCAGATGCGCCGCTCGACCAGGTGCGATGACGCAGAAGCGCTACCCGGAGACGACCCAGCTGGCCGCGATGAGCGAGATCAACCGGATGATCCAGCGGTCGGGTGCCGGCGCCCAGCTGAAGCCGCTTCTCGCGCAGGGCAAGAAGTTCTACGGCTGCATGAAGTCTTGTATGGAGCGCAAGACGGGCGCCTGCCACAAGAAGCTCGGCTGCAGCTTGGCCCTCCCGCCGGACAACGTCATCGTCCAGAACACCAAGCAGTGCGCCATCCAGAGCGGCTTCGGCACGGACGGAGTTCGTCAGTTGTGCCAGTGTGCTGTCGGTGCGGGCATTAAGCAGCTGGCTGGCGTATGCGGAAAGATCGTCGTCAGCTAAGCCGCCCTTGCCCTACGAGTTTTAAAATATATGAATCTCAACGACCCTTTCATGCTTACTTTGTATTAATCTATTTTTAAAAAAATAAATCCGTCTACGCTACGACCCTGATAGTGCCTCGCTGTGGCGCAATGGTCGGAGCAAAGAACTAATCCTTCCAAGCTTGCTTGATGCACATGTGTTCACTTCCGAAAAGAAGACAGGGTAGGACGGCTAAGCTACAGCCCCAGCCCTTGTCTTGGTTACCCAGATCCCAATGTTTGATCTTATTCGTTAGCAAGTCGCATAGGATACGTGTTTACGCACACTGTCGCAGAAATTAAACTGAGCAGACACGACGGCATCGTTACGTAGCCAGTGGAGTTCCTGGTTGGCAATTGACACTTTGCTGTACTTTCAGCGACAATCTCCGTAGCAATATTATGCATTCCAAAGTACGAAAGCGTCAACAAAACAACTGACATAGTTATCACTCGAACTGAACCTGCATCAATGTTTTGGCGCATCCTCATTAGATGACGCCATAGATTGCGCTGTGGTTCCTGTCTGGCTCCGGCCTCAGAAAACATCGGTGGTCATAAAATTGGCGAACATCGCCTTCCCGTAACCGGTCCTCGGCGGTCAGAGGTCGAATGCCTCCAGGAGCCCACAGAGAAGAAACGTGCGCTGCCCGCAATAGGGCAAAAGGTGGCAAACCTGATTGTTCGCGCATCGCTTTTTGTGTCCTTTCTTCTCCCGGCCGGCGTCCTACGTCGCGTCGGATCTTCCCGCTTCTCGCACCTGCCTTCTCGCGGGACCACGAACTGTGCGCGCTTCAAGGTTTCGCCGCTGTGGAGGACGCACGACGGAAGGGGCGCTAAGGTGGAGCCCATCACTGACGTGCAAATGTGGCTCGCCAAAAAAGGGAAAGTATAAAAGAGTGTCAGGTTTAACTGGACGCATGGTATTGCCAAGAAAGGACATTCTCACCGCAGGTTTCCACGTTTTACCCGCTTCACCACGTTAACATTGTACTTCCCATTTTAAGGGTTGGGACGTTGTAACAACTTTTTTTACAGTTCAAACGACATTAGGTAAGACTCTTGACGAAAACACTTGGATGGGTCCCATTTTTAGGTGCCAGCAGGAGCCGAATGCTTCCGGATTGTAAAGTGCATGTCTTGCCCTGCGAATAAATGCGGAACTAAAACATCGGTATTTCTAACAAATGGGCGCATCTTTTAGTCAAGGGGTCTAGGGCTTGCTTATTGGGTCGTTGCTCTCTTCTGTAGCTAGGGCAGAGGCCACTTACGCAATGTTCCGATGTAAGAATCCCTGACGATAGTAGCGCTGAAAGGGTCTAAACCTGGCTCTTCTTGATTCAAAGACCGACATTAACAGTTGACAGTTCACGGCCTGGTCATGCGTGTACTTTGCATACGTGTACTAGCATGCGCACTGCTCCTACTATCAGCTCTCGTGGACGACAAGTTTCTGTTTCAGATGACTTCATACGCATTCCTCGCGGCTATTGTCTTTGCCGCCGTTGGGTCAAGCAGCGCCCAAATGGTGCGCCAATGCACGTGCGCTGAGGTCGAGCCCTGCAAAGGCGCGCTCCTTAGCACGCTCCTGCCTTGCGCTGATTCGTGCCAGGTTCGTGCGGGCAGAGAACTTTTTTCCTTGATATCGCAATTTCAGAAGCATGCCTCGGCTCTCGGGGCCAACTACGGCACTCTACGATCCTGCCTGCAGCAGCGTGAGCCTGCAGTCCGCGCTACGATGCAGTGTACTGAGCAAATGCACTCCAATGCGTATGTTCAAGCCTTGTCCTTGTTTACTTCCTGCGCAACAGTCCATCAGTTCTCTCGTTTAGTTGCTCACGAGGACCCGGCGGGCAGGTGCCGAAGCGCTACCCGGAGACGCTGCAGATCGCCGCCATGAGTGAAATCAACCGCATGCTTAACCGCGCAGGTACATTCGACAGTGTGCAATTCGCTTAATGCAGAGTTTTCTTAAGGTGTTGCAAATCAGGTCAAGAGCCTGCTTGCACAAGGAAAGAAGTTCTATGGGTGAGTTGGTTCTGGTTAACAGTGGCAATGGTGATTCTGGTTAAGATGCATCCGGTCCTGCATGGACAAGCGAGCCGGCAACTGCGCGAAGAAACTTGGGTAAGTCTTTTTAAGGCAATTCTAAGCTGGAAGATCACGTATGACTTTCAGTTGCGGCCTAGCCCTTCCTGCAGACAATGTGCTAGTGCAGAACGCTAAGCAATGCGCCATGCGCAGTGGATTCGGTACCGGTCAGGTGCAGCAGCTCTGCCAGTGCGCCGTTAGTGCCGGCATTCGGTAAGCTTTGTCACGCACTTCATCGTGCGTCTA
This sequence comes from Aphelenchus avenae, assembly GCA_020875895.1. Lineage (NCBI taxonomy): Eukaryota > Metazoa > Nematoda > Chromadorea > Rhabditida > Aphelenchidae > Aphelenchus > Aphelenchus avenae. Next base: position 1,242,925 of record JNEY01000011.1, read on the forward strand.
ACCACAAGCGTTTAGCCAGCTTGCGCCGGTCTGTCCGAAGCTCGTCGTCTCGTAAATAGCTCTTGAACAGTTGTGGCAATATACGCATTTTAAGGAACAAACCAATATGTCATGCTATTGCGTTTCCGGAACCGGACTAATAAAGTGTCGTAGAATATGACGATGCTTGGTGGTACAAACAATCGGTTATGCTTGCTAGGCTGTTGGTAGACAGCGCAGGGCTGCGCCTCAGATCAGCATTCCAAGCTACAAAGCCTTTTCCTAACCGGAAACCTAAACTAGAAACACCTGAAACTTTAAAGTTTTTAAAAGTTATGTAATAGTTATAGCGTTTCGCAAGCATGTTCATTTTTTCTTTAAGATGTCCTGCTCGTTTTGTATCTCTTCGGTAACTGATCCTTGGCCATCATTAGCTAAGTCTTAGCAACATCCGGCTGGCTTCAGATTACCCTCTAATAAGCGAAGGCGACTTACCAGACTGAATCGTCTGATAGGCGAATCCGTATTTCAGTCGGAGAGGGTTTTCATGTTGGCAAGTACCCGCTTGACACACACTAGCGATAATGTTACATGCCCACTCATTCGCGAATGCCCAGCTTACGCGCGCAAGCATTGCTTAGCAACCACTTAACAAAGCCCTGCCGCCACTGCCTTTATCGTCGTTTAAGGAAATTTTTCTCGTTTACGCCTCATTTATCTGGCCTGAGATTGTTTACTCTTCAAGAGCGATAACATCGAATCGCTTACTTTGATGTTTGTTCGAGACTGTCGCGCCAATTCGTCTGTGCCCGGTTGTGTTTTGATCAAAACGTCAAGGTTTTTTTCCTGGCGAATAGAACCGGTTCTCCCGGGTCGCAGAGAAAGTTATGTGAGCCTCATTGGCTCAGAGACCATTTTCGGCACAGTTCGTGTACCAACCGCCGAAGCTTAGAGAACGTGTTTATAATGACACTAGAGGGATTAAGGAATGCACAGTGAGTCTCAAAAATAGTTCGTGGATTCGTCAAAGTCCTTTGTGGATGGTACCCCCTTATTGTGAAAACATTCGTCGCATTAAGCACGCCGAGAACGAGTTCGCTCCTCTGCAAAGCACAAGGAACGTTGAAGCACAATGGGAGACCAAGATGCTCCCAATGGGAACTCATCACAATCGCGGCAGGAAGATTACGACGTGGGGCCGGGACAGCAGTATGCGATCTACCTTCAAAACGAGGCGCTGGTGGATCGGCTGAAACTGCTGAACTACGAGAAAGAGTTCGTTCCGCTCTCGGACAGTTACAAATGCATTCCGAGGTGAGCGCACAACGCAACTCATAGCACGAGTGTCAATTCCTCATCGCAAACAAAGTCAGTCAAAATAAAGCTACCTGGTTAGCTAAACAACTAAAATTTTTATCGCTGTGAAGGTTTGACTGGTGGTATTTGGTTGAGGCTTAAGCTTTCGGTACGAACCATCTTGGTATTCGGCAGCTATGAGCTTCGTAGTAAGACCTAGTATCTTGAGCATACGGTCATCATAAAAACATTTCAAGACCACACATCTGAACAAAACTGGATCGTCGTATAACGTGAGAAAAATGAGTATTGGAATTTAGACACTACTTCGTGAAGCAACGCAACCCGGGAGAGCAGTTCTTCCTCTTCACCACACTCGCCTCGTGGCTCGCACAAAAAGCTGGAGTCGGCACCATCTCGATCCCGCAGGAGTTCGACGATCCGAACATGACGATCTCGAACATCATTGATGCCCTGAAGTCTAAGGTAGCGAAACTTTTACATGAAGTTACCTGTATGAGATTCCTTCAAGGACATCGACTGCGAATATACGCCAAGCAGACTTCGAAGTGGCTCGGGTGAAGCATGTCTCTACGTTCTGGACAAGCTCTCGGCCGCGGCACTCGAGTACTGCGGATTCCAGTTCGATCGGCCGAAGCCAGTGGAGAAGCCGGCTGAGGACGAAGAAGGCGAGGAACATGTTGATGAAGCAGAGATCACAGCAGACCAGGTACTCTCTGGCGTGCCAGCTAGCGCATAGTACCGTCCCGATTGAGTGCCGTGGAAAGTTTTGGGCTTGTCTAATATCAAAGATGGCATAGTGCACAACAAAGAGCATGTTCGATGGATTGCCAACTTCTTTTGTCCCTTTACTCAACGGTTAGCAGCCGTGGTCACGGCTTGATATTTTTTTGGTAACTGATCTTGACGACTTCACCCGTAAACCCTTTTTTCCGCTAGCTTTGCGGAAGTTATACCCGGATTCCGTAAACTCAGCGTCTAACCGCAAATTGCTTGAACCTTGAGCACATATTGTCAAGTGCTATCCTCACGGCATTCTACCGCCTTCTAGCCTATAACAGCAGAAAAATAACTGCTTAGGGCGGCTAGACTTTTGTGTCTGTGTTTAAGATTGCGTTCCTGTCTTTAGCGTGCTAATGGTCAAGTAGGTCAGACTGTTTCCCGAACCAGCTTTTGACAAAACGGCTTGGTTTAACATTAGCAAGAGTCGCGGGCAAATGAAGCAGGCAACGTTGCCTTTAGTTCGACGACGAGGAAGCTCCACTTGCCGAGGACGAAGACGATGCAGCACTTACCATCGACATGGACGGACCAGCGGCCGCAGTGGAGGATGTTCTCGACGGCAGCGATCTTCACGTAATTTGCCGCACCACACACATGCATACCAGTCAAACCGTAATGCTTAGGCGCCTCTGCAAGGCATCATGCAAACGTTCAACGAGCCGCAAACGCTAAAAGCCGAAGTCGAACGTGTGACGCCACAACTTCGGATCACAATTCGCTCCAACAACAAGGCAGAGTCACTAACTTGCTTGCTATGACTTAACCAGACCAATTCAGGACTGGCGCATGCATATGGAGCAGATCCAGAAACTCGAAGGCGCTATAAAAGAGCAGTTCGATGAAGTGCGGCCCTACCTCGCGCATGTCTCGCAGGAAATCGCACAGTCGATGGAACGCGTGGAGTCCCGAGAGCGGAACTTAAACCAGCAGCTGGATCACTTGCTACAGCAGTACCGAACTGCACAGAACGCTTTTGCCGAGGTTCGCGAAAGATACCGGTATGCATGGGTCGTAGTCCCGCCGTCCTAACGTCGATCCTTTCAGCGAAGCAAGCGGAGGGATCAACTCGCGCAACGAAACACTCGAGAAGCTGAACGAGGAGACCGAGCAGATCAAGCAACAAATCGAGGAGCAGACCGCGCAGAACACTAGTGGAGGTAAGCACTGCTTCAGCCAGTGACCTCATCAGAGTTTAATGGGATTTTTAAGAAGGTAAGGCTCATGGCTGTGGAGGTAAGGTGTGCCAAAACAGATTTAATCATTTGTGCACTAGACCATTTAGCTACCTATGTACCGGTATATGCTTTTTGATGTGCTTTATAATTTTACTGTGCTTTAAGCTTGCTGCAGTTATGGTGCTCTCAGTTGGTAGTTAAGCCCTTTGCATGTGACGGACGCATTTCATTGCTAGATTGACCTCTTGGCATTGGCATGCATTTTTAGCACCGATCATGAAGATCAAAAAGGCGATCTCGGAGCTGGAGTCCCAGATCCTGACGATGTCGGTGCAGATCGCCGTCATCGAGCAGAGCATCTCGCAGGCGCAGCTCAATGACCGAGTGGATCTCTCCGGAATGGATCTTATGGCGGGCATATGACCAATTTTGTTAAAATAAAAACCTATGTAATTCAATCGGCATTCTAAGAGCTAGGCTTCGAGGACATTATGCTCAACTATCTCTTCGTCCGTCTCCTTCCCCCAGGACGCTTGGGTAACATGTAAATTCCTCGAACCTGTTGGTACGTAGCTACGTTTGCGACAAGGCTAGGCCTTTGTTATATCGTCCGATTTTATTCGACGCATAAAGAACATACAACATTTAGGGTCCGAGAGAGATGAACAGAAGAGAAAGACCCTTCAGTAGGCGTAAGGCAACGTTAATTGTGTCTACCGTCACGAAGATTAAGAGATTCGCGCCCAGTTCCGACGCAAATTCTATGGAACACGTTAGGCGATATCTGAGTCGAAGGGAGGGACGAGGGAGAAGGGTAAAGCTCTAGTCTCGCGGGACACATAGGGGAGAGATATCACATTGGAAAGCCGGCTTAAGTATGTCCCAATAATTTACGCAGCGGGTGCGGCGGAGAATCACAGTCGGTAGAGGCCGTCTATCCCATCGAAACCGGTTCTGGGAAGGCGGCCGATATTAGCACATTTGTTAGGGTGGGCACATGGTTTATCGTGTTGTTGGCGTCGCTTTGGCATTTGCGATGAGAGGTTAGAGCTGCCAGTGATCGGCGAAATCGACGTAGAGCGAATGTTCCAGACGAGCAATGGCCGCTTTCAGGGACATGGAGCCGTTGATGTAGCCAGCGTCGCGGAGTTGTTCCTCCTAAACGAAACAACGATGAACCGGATAATATGTCAAGAACGTGCCTTAGAGTCGACTCGAGTGTCCACCGTTCTCGACTTGTGCTGCGTGGCGAGCGCGAGGAAAAACGGCTGCAGCTCTTGGAACGACGTCAGCGTCTTCACATTGCCCAGTGATGCTGACACAATCTCGCGATCTGACGCAGAGAGTTCGCCATACTGAAAGAAAGGAAGCTGAAGAATGCAGGTTTTGCAGCGCCCCACCTTAGCGTTCAGCAGCGTTGTGATGCGCGTTGCAAACGGGATGAACACATCGCGAGCCGTGTCGGTGGGGAGACACGAGACGAACGCCCAGTGGCACCTAAAAGTTACACCTTCATATCAAGAGGAACGATTAAAGAGCACTGACATTTGGAACTGCGCGACGTAGCCGGACGGCAGAGTGCAAAGCGTCTCGAGGAGTTTGCACGCCGACAGGTAAAGCTGCATCCACTGCTCATCTCGCGAACATTTGAGATCGTCGGAAGCCACGGTGGCACCCTTGTCACTGAGTTGTTGCTCGATTTGCAGCAGGACTTGCACCTGAACCAACGAGTTGTAAGAATTAGGATAGCCTCAGGTCGTACCAATTCGGTGACCATAGAAGGCCAGATGGAGACGAAGTGCGCGGGCTTCATGCGGATCAGCAGGACACGGTAGCAGACGAACACTTGCGCGTGGACTACGGGCACCTGGCTGAGGCGCAGGTTGTCCGATAGGCGCTCTGAAATTGCATGTACAATTGGGTTATACCATTCACATCGTCTTGCTGCTCGGCTGTACCTTGAATGTCCGGCAGGTAGGTGCTGTACTGGTCCATCTGGGAGCTGAGGACGACGAACGCTAGCCGCTTCAAGGCCTGCGCGCGCATCTCGTACTCCTGGTCCTTGCTGGTGATCAGATTCGAAAGTGTCGTCGTCGGTCCGGTGGGTATTCGAGCTAAAATTCCATGCTTATAGTTGTCTGCTTTCGATGCCGTTTACCGAGAAGCTCCTTGAACGAGGTCTTGTCATTGGTCATCAAGTTGTCGATAACGATCAGCCACTGCTTAAGGGCGTGAATGTCCATTTTGAAGAACGCGGAGTCGAACAGCAGTTCCATGGAGGTCTTCTTCCAGACGGGCCGCATGTAGTTGAAGGTGCTCATCGAAGCCAGGAACTGCGAGCTCGCCAGGAAGAAGCGCACGTTGCGGGCACTAAGAGTTATCAGTTCGTACGGAATTTGTCAATGACATTGTGTTAGGAAATCTGCCGCGGCGTACCTCTTAGCTCTCAGGTAGGGCAAGGTGTTGCCCCACACTGCTTGCAACGTAGGCAGCAGGCGCTCCTTATCCTCGCTCTTGCACACCGAGTCGATCAGCTCGGCAAGGTTCGAAAATACTTTCATTACGCCCTTAGGTGTACGAACAAGTGTCTTACGTCAGCCAGCAGGAAGAGAGCCTTTGTGCTGTTAGCCGGGTCCCGTCTGTTGTTGTTGGTATCCTTCACGCTAGAGCGAAGCGTACTCGAGCTCTTCTTGGAATCCGCCTGAGAGAGCTGGGCGAGAGATCCGGTGTATTGACTAGCGGCATCACCTTGTGACATTCTGAACGTTAGACCTTAGGGAGGCTTTAATCGATGACAAACCTGTTTGAGGGAGCAGTAAGCGAAAAGGTTGAACCTCGCATGGAATTGACTTCGGAAGCCGCTAAGGAGCTTACACTCGTTCGTTGGTCCATGGTGGGACTTGTGTCCGCACCTTTGGCGTCTAAAAAGTAAACGCTAATTTATGCATGAACAATCGGGGTCACAATAGGAAGCGGCGGCAGTATCGTACCTGCGGCCCGTACTGAAAGCTGTACCGGAAATGCGCCAGCGCTGGACGTATACTTACTTGAGTTATCATGCCGGACAACGAGAGTGCGCTTTAGCCAAGTGGTGGACTCCAGCTGCCAACCGACGATTGTGTTCACCGCTTCGGTGAGACGCTGGCATGCATCCTGTACTGAACGGCTAACTGACTTGTCCTCTATGATCGCCTGACTGCCGTAGAGACGCGCAAAGTCTACCAAGATCCTGCAAATGGGATTGCAGCACACGAAAAGCAGAAACCCAATGCTTACACGAACTCCAAGAAGGTAGCTCTTGGCGACAGGAGCGCAAGTGGCGATTCAGTGAAGAGGATATTCAGCCCAGCCCAGCAGTCTCGCAGTTCTTGCGTTGGCAACAGCCGAATGCACCCATGCAGAAGTTCGAGGAGAGCGATTTCCACTGGGAATGCTGCCTGCTAAATGAAGACGATTAGTACGACATCCGATATTCAAGGATTACCCTGTCCGAACCGGGCGAGGCCTTTATGCTTTTGCTAGCACAATCCTTCAGCGTCTCCACGACCGTCGAAATTAGAGCGTTAACCGGAAGCGATGTTTTGAGGCTCAGAACGAGTTGCGCAATACCCATTTGTTGGTCTGAGTATATGAAGCAGGGCTGAAAACAACGAGTAAGGTAACCAACGACAGGTTGTATTGTTGTACCTGGTCGGACTCGGAGTTCAACGAACTAGATGTTCGGGTAAGCCACACCATCGCAAATCCGTGGATGAGCACGTTTGGCTGAGTCTTCGCAATCGGTCCGAGCAAGTCCAACACGAGCGTGCGGATCTGCTGTGCGCTGCCGATAGCCGACCGAGGCTGTTGGTCTTTCAGTGCGAATGCCCACACGTCGCAGATGACGGCCAGTGAGCTCGGGAAGATCTTGACGAGCTCTTTGCGAGCGATTAGCCAATCTTCCGACACGGTCGAAGCGTATTTTGACGCATGTGGTTGACTCTAAAGTTTGAGCGATTTGGTGGCGAGTGACTTTTAGCGACTTACCGCCGCAGTGTCGCCCGTCGTGAACACGCGTCCAAAGAGGTTGCCCACCAGCTCCGAGGCCGCCTTCGTGCCCGGGATGATCGAGATCGCGGAGCCGACCATGCTCGTCATGTTCGACGCCATATTGTGCGATGGGGTCGCATGCGGCGGAGCTGCTGGTGTCGAAAACCCGTTGTGCGTAGATTGGTGTGACGACATCAATGAAGAGCTCAGCGATCCAGTGCTTGAACCTCCACGTATAGCGCGGAACGACAAGCTTGCGGTAGAGGAGTCGATCATGCAGTAGTGCACGATTGAGGTCAGCGACTCGAGAAGCTAAAGCTAGGCATGTTACCAGCAAAATAACAAAGAAGGAATGACGGGGCGATCTTACAGTGATAGTGTAGTTAGCGGGATAGTGCTCCACCATCGGCGCATAGCTGTCCCGCTTGTTAAGCCTGAAGTCCGCAAAGAACTGCGGCGAAGAGCGTGGCTCACTCGGCGACGCGAGCGGAAGCTCGAGGCCCGCTAGCATAGCGACACTGTTGTTGTAGTTGGCCGCAACGCACGCGTAGATGTTACGGCAAAGCTGTTCGACCACATGGACAGCGAACGTGGGCAGGGTTCTGTCCAGGAAGGGCATTGCGTCGACGAGGAAGTGTAGCCATAGCTCGTGCCTCTCAGGGCATCGTCTCAGCGCGTTCAAGATGACGATGATGAAGAGCTTCAGCTCTACCACAAGGTAGCGCGGGTCGCGGAGGTTGAGACGGTTCTGCGGAGAGTTGTACGTCATGCGGTTCTCGTAGAGCGGCTCGAAATTAATGCCAAGGTTCTACAAGCGAATGTTTTTAAACGTGGTGCGCAGAATTTTCATTTACCACGCTGTTGTAGGAGCCGATGCCAGTGTACATGTTGTACTCGAGCACTACCAGCGTCGAAGCCAAGTGCAGCAGGGACCGGTGGTACGCGAAGAGAAGGTCTCGGAACTGTGGGTCGTCCGGCGGACCGTTGTTGAACTCCGCAATGTCCATGGTTACCGGGATCCTAAATCAGCAAGAACATATTTCGGGCTTGACGAGAAGAAGTGACATACCTCCATCCCCTCTGACTAGGCGGTGCCGGCACAGCGGTGAGCATTAGCGAAATGATCACACGCTGTGCCCTCGTGAAGCGGTAAAGCTGCTGGATGTATGCGACAAAGTCGCGAGATCGAACTTCCTTGACGAGCTCGTTTACAGTGCGCAGAAGTTCGGTGAAACACTCCAAAGCTGCAATCTTGCACTTCCACGCAAGGTTAAGATCGCCGACGGACACGCTAGTCGTAGGTGAGTTGAGATAGTAGGAGCGAAGGTAGTAAAGAAGGACCTAAAACGACAAACTTGAGCTTGTGCAATTCATTGACGATTGCTTACCGTCGCAAAAATCTCGAAAAAAGTCGGACTGCGATTCTTATCCGACCCTGGAATCATGGTTGCGGAACCGCTGGCTACACTTCCAGCGACCTTCGGGTCAAGCTCCGAGCACCAGAATCCTTCGCCTTGCATGTGCTTGTAGTGTCGGATGAGGTACTCGACGAGTTGGTGGAACGCCCCGCTACCGCTGAGATTCTCCATCTGCTGAAGGTGCGCGGTGTTGGTGAAGATCATCGAGCTGAAAACAGCGGCATGAATATCCAGAAATGTTTAGCGGTATCAACTCACTTGACAATAAGCCTGCCGAGCGATGACGCAGCACCATTTCGCAGAATCGACGTCATCATGCGGAAGATCTTCTCAGCACGCCCAAGATCAACAACTCTCGGACTCTCCGCATAGAACAGCATGTGCGCATGCGACTCGTCCAGCAACGGCTGCTTAGCATCACCAGGATGGGTCAACTGGGGGATCTCCGCTGGGTCGAACAGGCTAAAGCGAGAAGTTTACAATCAAATTTAGCTGTGTTCCCTACCGGAGTTCTTTCGTCGTCGAATTGAAGATCGACTCTTGGAGCGAGTCCTGTCTTCGATGCCCGCACTTCACGCGCTTGATAGTATCCGGTCTAGTTGGAGAAATGGGGATAGCGGTCGGAGGTAGCGACGACGTCGAATAGGTGGACGCCACGACGCTCACCGTGTCTTCTGCCAGCCCGTTGACGCCATTCGGCAACGAATTGTTATTATCAGCATTAGTTGGTTCGCTGAAACTTCACCAAGTTGAAATGATTTGACTTTAATGCCGCACCTATCGTATCTTGCTGGCGAGGACTCAAGTCTTTCTCGCATCTGTTGCGGAGGCGATGGTTCTTCCTTTGACGACTGCAGCGGCAGCGTCGTGGCACTGTCTATCGTTGCAGTGGAGTTCTTCTTCAGCGGGCAGTAGAAGTCGCTTGGCGCGTTCTCGAACCGCTCTTCGCCCTCTTCGAGATCGCATTCTTCTTCCTGAAAAATTAGGTATAGACTTGCGCATTGGTCAGTCAGATGCACCTCCACAACGCAGTCGACGATGTACTGAAGCGCATCCGCCACGTCAGTGTCTTCACAGCCGTCGATGCTGATGGACTCTTCCGAGACTTCGTCTTCTTCGTCAAACTGCGGAATGTCCGACATGTTTCGCTTGTGCGTGGGGCGGAACTTGACGTTGTTCTCTTCGCGCGGAACGCTATGTACGACCTCTCTTTCGGGCGTCGTCGGTAGCAGGAAGCGCTTCTTTAGCTCCAGGATCCACTGTTCGTCACTGAAAGGACAAACTTAGTATTCTACTAGACCCCTAATTTGATTACCGAGAGCAGTCGATGAACGTGAAATCATTCCAAGGAGCAGTTGAAGACTTTGGTGCATCGCGTGGTAGCGGAGTATCAATGTCACGGCACACGTGGTGGAATGTCTGCTTCCCGCCTCTGATCGTTGCCAGGGAGATGGCGTTTGCCTCGGGCGGCATTTGCGGCACCTGATCGCGAGTGATGCGTGACTGAACCTGCACGAACTGGATTGCCACCCTAGAGGTCGCTGGATTGAGCAGCATCAGGAAGAGAATCTAAAAAGCAACTTCCTTTATCCTATATAATAATCGAGCGCGGGTTGTGATCTTGTCCGTCTGTCACGCTCTTTAGTTCTAGGCTTTCACGTGCGTTTTGAGCCTTAATTTTATGCCCCAGGGGGTTTTTGACCACGCTGAGTTCGAAAATGACAGAATTGGAACGTTCTGGGCACGCTGGAACATCGTTCCGGCACAATGTACCGAAAAATGTTCCAAGCGTATTTCGCTCCGATTTTTGGCCCTCGGGGGTTTTCGACCACGCTGAGCACGAAAATGACAGAATTGGAAAGATCCGGTCACGTTTGAACATCGTTCCGGCACAATGTACCGAAAAATGTTCCACGCGTATTTCGCTTTGATTATTGGCCCACGGGGGTTTTCGACCGCGCTGGACACGAAAATGACAGAACGCTCTGATTATTGGTCCACGGGGGTTTTCGACCGCGCTGGACACGAAAATGACAGAATTGGAACGATCCGGGCACGCTGGAACATCGTTCCGGCTCAATGTACCAAAAGTGTTCCAAAAGTATTTCGCTCTGATTCTTGGCCCGCGGGGGTTTTAGGCCACGCTGAGCACGAAAATGGCAGAATTGGGACATCTGGGCAAGCTGGAACATCGTTCCTGCACAATGTACCGAAAAATGTTCGACGCGTATTTCCCTCTGATTATTGGCCCACGGGGATTTTCGACAACGCTGAGCACGAAAATGACAGAATTGGAACGATCTGGGCACGCTGGAACATCGTTCCGCACCATGGGCATGAAAATTACAGCATTGGAATGATTTGAACACGCTGGAACATTGTCCAGGTCCGGTGCACCGAAAATGTTCCAACCATATTTCGCTCCGATTACCGGCCCAGGGGGTTGTCGACCACGCTGAGCACGCAAACGTAAAAAAAAAAACTGGAACGATCGGAGCACGCTAGAACATTGTTCCGGTACGAGAACCGAAAAAACTTCACTTCCAAGCGTAATTCGCTATGATACCTGTCCCGCGGGGCGTTGGAATCAAACACAATGGCATAACTCACGTCATCAATCGGTTATCACATGCTTATTCCAAATGAGACATAACTATGTAAATATAGGTAGTATTTAATTGTTTTCGATTAATGTTTGAATCTTACTGGTGAAGCATTCATCGATGTTCGCGCGCGAAGCGCGCGATCACACTCGTGAGTTGAAAATGGCAAAGGTATCGCTGACTTGCGTCACGCGTGCTCTAGTGCGCAGGCAGCGACGCTAGTGGGTTTGGCAAAAATTTTTGACTATCCATGACTGTTTGTTCTTAGGGAGGTTAGCTAGCCTGAAGCCCGCCAGTCTTTTTTGTGAACTGTGTACTGTGATCAAGGTAGCGCTTCCTGGGGTTAGAATCCTCCACACGTTCTGGGTTTCACGACTGTGAACGGACCCTCGGAATCTTTATTATCAGTCGTTACACATCGACAAAAAATTGCGGAGCTTTTTACTGCTTAAAAACTATCGTCAGTCTGCAAGCACACCAATGAAACCGATAGGTAACATTTGCTTTACGCTTTTTAGTTTCACGTCCCCGTTTTACCATTATTCCTTTGACTCATGTGCAACAATTCAGCGGGGTTTTTCGGATATTCCCTTTAAGGACTGTCGAGTGCACTCGGCAAACACTCTCAATGCGCGCGCACCGCTCACCTGAAGTATGCGGTGAAGGTCATTGTGCCTTGCGCAGTCGATGAACCAGGCGTACGCGATTGCGCGCAACTCGGTTCGCTCCATGGCAGCGCTCTCGTCGGCCAACACGCCCAGCAAGACCATGACCACGCGGTTCATGGGCTTTTGCGGGACGACAGCGTAGGCTCCGTCCTGGACGTTGCGTGTGAGTGCCCACAGGTCGCGGAATTTCTTTGCAGCGCGACAACATGTGACCTGAAGAAGAAAGCTACATTCAGCTGGGTCACTTGACGATAGATAAACTGCATCACTGTTTCGTAACGCTGGAACGTATCGTACCTTTGAAGGAGCTGTCAGGTCGCCGACAATAATTTCCTCGACGTCGCTACTGGTCTCTCCAATCCGTCTTGAATGCAACCGGCATAGTAGGCACACGACTGTCTGCTCGTTGAATGCCTCCACGTCCTCTCCAAGGCTCGACCAGAGAACTCGCGCTGATTCCTGCAATTACTCGTGTAGTGGGCTTTAAAACCTGCGGTAATACCTTGAATACACCGTCATTTTCGATCCGAGTCAAGTCGGCATCGCTCAGAAATGGCTTCAGCAGGATTGTCGTGGTGGTCTTTGTTTGCCTACAACTTTTCGTTCGATAGCAAAGAGCTCGGCATGATGGATACTTGGCTTCTGCGCTGTCGTACGAGCTCTGGTATTGTCGTCCCACCAGCGCCTTGTGCTGTTCCTGCACCGAAGCCGAGCGTACGTAAAGGTAAAGCATCAAGTCGAGCATGCGTGCGCGAACATCGAAATCCCTGACATTCGCAAGATCGAGCCACGATGCTCCGTCAACGACGCCTAGCAGGCCAGCCAGCCATGCGGGATAAGCGCTGGAATCAGCGGCGGACGCGACGTTCGGCCAGGACAGAGAGCTGTTAGAGGGGCTCGCGCTTAGGTCTAAAAAATTCAGTCAGTCGGGAAGAACGCTTCATGATGTTTACCCGCTATGCTATTGTCCTGAGCAAACTTGAAGCAGTACAGCGGAAAGTCGGCAAAGTCTCTCAGAAGTGCCGACATTCCGCAGAGCACGCCGGTCTTGTTGCGGTCCCTGTCCGAAGCGTACCACGCGCATACATCAGCTAGCAGGTCGCAGCATGCCGTCAAGCAGCGCTCGATCATTCGTTGCTCTGAAATGTTGGTCATTAGTGGTTCATATAAGAGTGCTGATTCGGTACATAAAGAGTGAAAGCACTACGACGGCGCTACAACATCTCTCACCTTCGAGGAAATCCTCGCGGAACTGCCGTCGTAGGCGTTCTTCGCGTGACAGTGTCTGGCTTTCGTTGGATCCTGATCTGTCGGACGTAGTCGGTTCTCCGAGATCGACTGCAAAAGCACCATGGTCTGACAACTACCGATAGTACACTCATAAAGGATAGAAAGGAAGCACTGACTAAAGTAGGAAACGAAGCTACGAAGCGAAGAAACAAGCGCAGAGCACGACAACAAGTGCGAGGAGTCATCTACACCGTCGCTACGCCTCGGACGGTGCCGTACCGAACCCGTCGCATGCAATAGCGCACTGCCTGCAATACGGCACAGTACGGTACGAATCAGAGTAACAACAAGAACAGGGAAAGTTGGCGTACCGTGCCGTACCGTACTGACCGTATTCCTTATCGACAAGCGCATGTTATGACACCTTTGTGTACAATACGGTTTACAAACGGTAGCACCCGTCGTGTCTGTTCTAAACGTACTGTCATGCACAGTTGCGTCCAGCATGGATGCACTTTTGCGTGAACGGTACGGTATATTCAATATCGTACCGTTATTCAATGCCGTACAATCTGGCGCTAGCTATCGCTTGCATGCGAAAATGGGTACGGCACGGCACGAGTCTTGAGCACAGCACAGGGCAATAAGAAACAAACACGGAACAAGCTGAACTGCAGTGCCACATGCGTACCTCCGCTTTCGACGGCCGACACGCTCTGGTTGATCTCGACTATGAGGCGTCGCGCAACGACGAACAGCGAGACAAGGTTGTCGACGGAGAACGTGTCACAGCCCTTCTCACGAACGGTCTTTAGAATGGTCTCGAGCAAACGAGCCAAATGGCGACCGCGGATATCGCCATGGGAATCGAGCTGGACCGTCTTCACGCAGAACATCACCATCTGAACGTGTGGTAAAGGTGCGTGCAATACATTTCCACGAGGCATACCAGTGGGAAGAGCTGAATATGCTCTCGGAGCTTCTGCTCTCTTAGCTCTCTTGCTTGCCGCTCTTCGTTCGTCAGCTTCAGTCTGTCATCGTCTGTGATCGGCTCGAGCGTCGTACTGTGCAATCTAAACTCCTCCATTTTGACTCTTCAGTAATTTTATGCAGAGAACGCACTCTTTGAAAAAGTCTTCCAGGTATTGCCACAAGAGACCCGCGTCCAGTGAGTTGAGCAGTGAGTTGAAGTTTTTGCAAATGTCATCCAGTCGTCGAGTCTAAAAATGCGTCTTAGTTAAGTTTTGAGCAGGAATTGTACCTGTTCGGCAGGCGATGGTGCGGACTCGCCTAGAAGCGGCTCCCATACGGGGTCAGCCGAGAACGAAGGGTCGATTTCTTCGCAGTGCTAAGCAACGTAAGTAGGTAGCCTGTAGGTAAGGGTTTCAGCCTACCTCCCGCAGCTCTTGAATGATGGTACGATCCTGGCGACAAGCGAACTCGAGGAACATGGACAGCGTCTCACGCAGGACGAGGTCTCCAAGCTCCGGCCGGTCGAGGAAGTAGTGTAGCAGTTTACAGACCCGTACCTCCGTGAAGTGCACTTTTGTCTCCTAAATCAAAATGT
>JNEY01000012.1:24700-100408 GCA_020875895.1 Aphelenchus avenae
TTTGGTTTTCAGTTGTCGAGCCTACACTGACTGATTGTGCTCGCTGGGACTACAATCTCATGACCCGGTCTTCGCGTTTTCCGCATCCGAAGTGCTTACGGGCGTTAGGCGTAATTCGGCGGATTCGCAGGCGGGTCGGTGCCGCCTGATGCGCCGAACTTGTTGTCCCAAGTGGACCATGGGGAGTTGGTTTACAGGGTCAAGTCAGACATGACTGCGACGGTCTGGATGTCTGCGCGCTTCGGAGGTCCATGCGGTTCTAAGCTCAAAACAAGGCTTTTCGGTGTCAGTCCTGAAAAAATCATCAGGTGTCAGGAGGCTCAGGTTGCGACTTTTGAAGGCTTCTTTTATGTATGTCGTATGGGAGGGTTGTTCTGGATAGAAAGGTCCCATTTTTCCCACATTGCCCGTAGCAGGAGGCTAAAGCCGATTCCACTATTTGCACGAACTCCGCGTGGCCATGCCCAGTCCACAGACGCGCCTACGGTTGTCGCCTTTCCAATGACGCGCAAGTGCAGCCTTTGAAACCTCCGTGTTCGCAGCTCATGTTTCGTCGCGCAGGGATCATCTCACAGGAAGGTTCGTCTTGGAATGAGTGGCTGGAAATTTCAGCAGCGGGTAGTCTAACAGTCTCCTGATCACAGTTTAAGGTGAACCGAGTTTCTTGCCCAGTGAACTGAACTGAACTGAACTACGAGGCCGGTTCAGTTCATATGAACTGAACTGACCCTAGTTCAGTTCAGTTCACAAAAGTTCAGTGAACAGGAATGAACTAAGGTTTTGGGTAACAAATCCGTGGTTTCATTCTCTCAGATATCAACAGGGCAATGCAAAATGACAATATTTCCAAATCGGAGAGAGCTCGGCCATGTTAGAGTGATTCTCGATGCAAAAGCTCCAAAAGCGGTCGGACGCAAACGACACGAACAACATTTTAAGCGGGAGTACCATGATTTAAGGCAAAAAATTGGCTAAAATTTCGCGGAGTTGAGTTCAGTTCAAGAATGAACTGGAAATGTTTTTCGGTGAACTGAACTGAACTGAACTTGACGCTAGTTCAGTTCAGTTCAGATCAGTTCAGTTCAGTTCAGTTCACTGTAGTTCACTGAACTGGCCGGTTCACTTAAACTGTGCTCCTGATCATCGGAAGAGCAGCCTGGATAGGGCCAATACCGAACCGTGCTATTATTACCACGACCTCATGCCCAAGAGGACTCGGCACCCCGCTCAAGTTCGGAACCGATCCGATTCCGATGCCGATGCTTATGTGTACCTATAGCCCTCTGGATCAAAGCAAGGCTTGCAAGTGGAATCAAGAAAATTATTTATTTTTTTTAAATTTTAGATTAATTTTTTACAAACTCCGTTGGATAATTTTCGACGACAAATTCGCCTTTTCTTCTTGCACCCCTGTCGCCGAGGGACTCCGAACTCGTAGAGAGGTTCCGGATTTTCATTCCGATGTTGCCTGGGTAATTGTCCGTGGCACAGCTGCCTCCACTATTCGTGCGCAGTCCTTTGCGGCGCTTCTCCTTTGATGACGCTGGACGTTATCGATCCAAAATTGAGTGCACCGTAGCCAAGCGGAACGCTTTGCCAACCTTTCGGCAGAGCACTTGCAGCGAACACTTGTTTTCCGGCTTGCGTCGCATGATGCCCGACGATAATCCACTTTATTTTCGCGAAAAACGTGTCTATTTAACGTGCTAAATCGTAGGATTCCTTCGGTCAGGCTTGAAAGTATCAGTGTAAAGTCAAAAGTAGCCCGGTTAACGTGCAATATGTCGATAAAGGCTTCGATTTTGTCGTGTTTGCGGAAACGGCTGGTCATGGATGTTCAGTGTCATACTCAAACACTTATTTAGCGACCCTCCGAAACCGAAGAAGGAAGCACAAGGATCGACGGAGAATCGGGACGACTTAAAGGGCTAAGTTTTTTCGTTTAATTTCACTTAACTATACAAAAACTTAGGAGGTTCCGCGCCGCATTCGCACACCGTGGACGACTTCACCATCGCGATGACTTGTAAGTGCTCGGAATGTTTTACGTCATGTGTCCCCTTTACTTTCGGATAGAATGAGTCGGACAATTGTCAGGGGTACGGCTTGTGAGGACGGAGTGCGGCATTTAACAAAGAAGGGTCATTTGACTGGAAATTGCGAACGAAGTATCCTCTTGGAGAGAGTAGGTTTGCTATAGTCTACGTTCCACTCAGGCAGAGCATATGGTAGTGCGTGATGCTCATTGTGATCTACGCAGAAAACGAGGAAGGATATCCTGCAGGCTGTTCGGGATGCAAGTAAACCTTTCCTCACACATGCAAAAGTGTCGGCCAATTTCCTGACGGCGTTTACGTGTGCTTGGGTTTTTGAATGGACATTCATTGTCAAACCTACTATGCTAAAGTCCGCTGACATCGTGGGTATCCTAACCAGGGATGGACTGAGCCCCTGGTTCGTGGTTTCCGTGGGTTGTAAGCCTTCAGACAAATTCACCTCCCGGTCTAAATTTACCGAACTTGAGGCCTTGGCTTCGTTCCTCAGAAAAAAATCTCTCCCCATCCCTGAAGCCACCGCCACTGAGCGGCTTTTTAGTGCTATTTCTCGGACCACTATGAGCATCCACGAACGGGATTGGAATGCGTGAACGATTCGCAAGAAGTAAACATCGGACTGAACCAATGTGGAAACGAGCAGATTTAACTTTATTTGCAGAGAACATTTTAACAAGGCACTGGTGGTAGGGTCGAGCGGCTTCTCGAGTGGCCTTCTTGCTTCACTTCTGGGCACGCTTCTTTAGTTCCGCGAGAGTGATGGGAGTCCAGGTGACTCCGATTTCGCTGAGCTGCTTGGCGATCTCGAGCAGGTCTGGGTCCTTGCGCACTAAACGGGATAATGAGCACTGCGTGTGGTTAACATGCATAAAATTACTTATTTTTTTATTTATGTAGTAGTTCAAACCTATTATTAAATTCAGGAAAAAACACTAAATTGACAGGACTAATTTAATAATGGAAAAATTAAATACGCCAAATTAATTTTGAATACATTTAAAAATATCGGATTTCCAGTGTTGCGTGATTATCGCTCGGTATGACCATGAGCCAATCATGGATTTGCTAAATCAAGCATGTACGCCTAGACGTACGCCTCTGGATGAGAGAATTGCTATAAGACTGACGGATGAAGAGCTGTCTAGAATGAGCTGTGATGGGGCCACAGGGTACCGCGAGGGGTGGTCCTAATGCAAAATGAGGCAACCTGTGTAGGGTCTATGCGCATTTGCTTAATAGCATGACATTCACTTTTAGTGCCTTCACCGTCAGGACCCCACCGCACTCAGCTCCAGGAACCGAACAGCAAGAGGTACGTGGGCTGAAGCTAACCGAGGACGGCGTGTGCAGTCTACTATCAATGGGTGCTTGTGAGAATGAGGCAAGGTTGTCTCGGAAGGAGACTGCTCAAGCTCCTGAGCTGTTTTAGTATGGATCAGAGAAGAATGAGCAAGACACTGCCGAATGAGCATGACGTTGTGCTTGAGACACGTGTGGGTTACGAGCAGAGTGCTTCCTGGGCAAGCATGCGCTAATCTCAGGAGTCATGAGCAGCTCATTCTTACGTGTCCTGAGCAGCTCCTGATGATGACAATAAGCAACTTAAGAGGTGGAGTAATGGATAACAGGAGCTTAGCCCGGTGTAACGTGCTCAGAGGAATAAGTAGACTTGGACGACCGTACCGTAGTACGGGCCGTACCGTAATGCGTACCGTATTCTACGTACGGAGTACGGTACGTGGGGTCACGCTCAGTACAGAGTACGGTACGGCATGACTTTCGGGTTAAAAATACACTTGTACGGGCCGTAGTACAGCCTCAATACGGGCCGCACAGTACCGTACAATGGTACGGAGTACGGTACGGGAGGGGGGTATCGTCCAAGTCTAGAATGAGCTCATTCGGGATAAGAGTTATCCGGTTACAGCTAAATATTTCTGTGCATGATCCTTGTAAACTATCAAGAATTCGCATTCGCAAATGACATTTAGATCCAAGCAGAAGCGAGCAGTAGCTGGGTCTTCGCAAGTGCCGCTGCCGTCTAACCACGTCATTGCCGAACGCGTTCCGTTCCTGGTGGCTCCTTGAACCAGTCTTCACCGAACTCCACGAGAATTTCTAGGTGAGCCTTCAGGCAAAAATTACGTCGTGAGCCAAACTTACAAAAAATATTCTAAAAAATCGCAGAATCGTGAGCGATGTAGAGCCATGTTTGCGTAGCGCTTAGGCCTTAATTAAGTTAGTAAGCTCACCCTTTGACATGCGAATGAGCTCCATCCAGGGTTCGCTGCGATCGGCACGACGCTGCTTCGGCTCCACAATTTCCGCTAGGTGGTGGTACTGGGAGGGCGACACCTCCTGATACCTGCAGGACAATTACGCGTGATAACTAGCAGTAGGTAGGGTACTCACTTGTAGCACTTAGTGCACCGCAGCTGAAAACGGTGCTCGTTGCGGCCACTGATGTTGTACGCCTGCATCTCTAGCCAATGCCCCTGCTTCCTGGTAGGGCATGGTACCGGCGATCCGCTGTAGCACAACTGAATACTGGCCATCAACAACCTCCCAGATGAGATAGACTCACGTAGTTGGCGCCTCCCCTGTTAGTCGCATCGGCCACATAGCTGAGCTGCGCCTTCTTTCCTTCAAAACGACGCGCCGTCTTCACTTCTACCGGTTCAACAGGCCCGCTGCCATGGTGATGCTTCTAGGAGGTCCTCATTTGGAAATGTTCACACAAAATCTAGTCTAGCTCGACCAACCTTAAAGGCTTCCTCGGTGTACAAGGTGCCGGTGGGGCACTCATTGTACGGCTGCAGGGACGACTGCTGGCAGGCGAAGGCAGTTGGGGCGAGGGCCGTATAGATGCGGCAAGGGAGGTGAGCACTTGCTTCAATGAAGTAGAGCTCATCCTTCTTGTCGTCGCAAATCTTAAGGCGACCGTCCTGCTTTAGTAGAGTGTTTCTAGAAGGACGAACTATGGATCGACCGACAACATGGGCACAGCCTTACGCTGCGGATCACCTACAGAGACGGGGCGGTGGGCAGTAGGGGGTGCGCCTCAGGCAGACTAGCGGCGAACGCAGGGTGAGCACCCGCTCTTAGCACCGGCTCAGGTCCCTGTAGGTGAGGGTAGCAAAGCAGATGGCGAGCGAAGATGGATCCAGGCTCGGCGCCGAAGACCTAGATTTCCGTGACATACGCTAGCTTTCAGTTGAACTCACCCCCAGAACGAAGCACTTTTCGAGCCGCCTAGCTTCCCACTTAGCTATTACGTCAGCCGTAGCTTTCTGAGGCTTCTGCAAGTCCGGGTAGATCAGCTGCTTGAACGCGCTAGGTAGTGCTTCTTGTCCGGGCTCCAGGCACGCGTAGTTAAAGTAGCCGTAGCTACCATAAACTTGAAGCATCGCGACGCACTTCAGATCATCGTGCTGGAAATTAAGTTAACTTGGACAACGGAGACTGTTTGAATTTTAGGGAAAAACGTAGATTTTGCCAAAATATTGCGTTTAAAAATAAATAATTATCTCGCTTGTAAAAATAAAAAAGCAGTAATAAATATTAATAATAAATTTAGTTTTTAATACAAAAATTATAAGTAATAAGAATATTTACGCCTTCTAATTTTAAAATTTAAAATTGAACGAAGCATTCATTTGATTAGCGCTCGATATAATTTAATATTTTTAGTGACGACTCGACGTTCTGCTCCTGTCAACCAGCGCGCTGATGTCCTCCTCGCCAGGTGCATGGCCTCTCCGGACTACACAGCGTAATCGTGGCTAGACGGTGGTACCCGCAAGACACCGAACTGAGGCCTTCTAGAGTCCCTAGGCCTCCTAGGAGACCGAAGGGTCAGGATCAGCTTGGGAATCTGCTAGAGGACCTTGGACCAGTGATCGCTAGGCTCACCAAGCCCCCGGACTAAGGTGCTAGACAGCAGAGTGGAAGGACACTCGAGTTCTTTAGCCAGCCGGCGGATACACACGGGCAGCTAAAGCTAAGGTGCACCGCATTTATGGGGCTTAGAGGGGCCACTAGGGGAAGTCCAGAACTTAGGTATTCACTGAGTGAGCTGTCCAAAATTCTGAGGACGCGGACCAGCTAAGAGACCCCCGGACCACCTGGATAGACCCTTGTTTGAGAACCAGAGGGGGGCTACCATGAAGTCGGCCAGGACCCTAAGTTTAGCCGCCTCCGGTCCCAGAGGTGCTCTAGGAGTACTGTTGGCCACACGAATGCCCTTCTTACCCGCATACTGGCAAGGTCTTGCCCCGCGAGCCAAAGGCCCTGAAAAAGTCGATGAGCTTGACCGTCCGAACCGCAGGATTAGTGGGGTCGGTCTCGAGCATGATGTTGCGGGGATGCAGACTGCGGTGGTTGATGTCGAGGTCGTGCAGGTGCTGCACGGCAGTGGTGATCTCCGCGATCCACTGAATACGGCGAATAACGGCATCCACATAGAACTTGGGGGCGTAAAGCAGGCCCGTAAAGCCCCGCAATTCCGGTACGGGTTTGAGCAAATTTGGCAAGTTCCCCTCCCACCCGTGTGTGATCATGCGCCAGGCCGATCTGCACGAAAGGTACGGGACTGGGCACGTTCCTTTATGGTACAGACGTACCGCGATATACGGCAGTACTCATCCGGGGGGGGGGAGGGGGTCCCTGCCTGGTCCGGGATCGACCCGGGTATGGTCCTTATTCCGGTCCGGTACTCAACCGAGGCCCCAAGAGGGGCCTACTCACCACTTTCAGCTGCTTCTTATCCGTTTCCGCCCGAAGTCCACCGAACGCCGTCGTCGCGCTGCCGTCCCAGTCGTCGACCAGCTGCTCCAGTGTTCTGCCGTTGATGAACGGCGACGCCTGGAAGCAGAACAGCGGTTCGCCAACCCATGCTGCGGTCCAGGAGAGCAGCGGGCAGATGAACGGGTGGCTGAATGCGTGGCATATTTAAAAAACCATGAAATGTATTTTTAAAGTAACTTTTTGATCGAGAAAATATTTTACGTCAAAGATATTAAAATATTTTATTTTACAAAAATAATAAAAAGTGTTATTAATTAATTTAATAAAATGCTTTATATTCTTAATAATAACGCGCAAAATAATATTAATTTTTATAGTATTAAATAAGAAAATTTATCATGAAATTGGCTAACGGTATCCGGTAAAGCCACGTGGACGCCTTCCTCCACATCTTCATACGCTCGACGAACTTCTTCTTCTCTGCCTCCGAGCGCCACGCGAGCTTCTGCTTCTCCACGTCAGTCGGCTGCTCCTTCCACAAGCACTCCTGGATGACCGTCCTACGTTAGATCAGGTACGTAACCAACGATACTCACCCTGCGCACGGCAAAGGATCCGTTGCCCAGCTCCATCTGGTACACTTCCGCCTGGTGCGCCCTTGCTAGACGGTTGCCTACGGTGAACCTCATGACCGGCTTTACCGTGTGCCTGAATGACTGGGATTCGCACGAGAGGCGAGCATAGCGTTTCGTGCCACCTTACTCTAGCGTAGAGGGCCCGCTGACTCTAGCGTTTTCAAGGGACTAATACGCGTCCTACTGTGTTCCTGGATTGGCAAAAAAAGCTTAAGCAAGCGATACAAAGACCGGATCCACCCACCACTTAGCGTTGTGGCCCTTCGTAGCTGCAGATTGTTGTCCGGACATCGCTTGAACGCTTAGCAAGGGGTTTACCTGAAGTTCATTTTCGGTAGCGTAATTATCCGCAAGGCTCGATGTGCGCGGAATGGAATGACAGGAGTGGCACATCGATTTAAAAAAATATATTTTCTTACTAGATTTTTTAAAGAATTTTTAACGATTTTTAAAAATTTATTTGACGACTTTTACTAATTTTTCCATCGTGTTCGACGCCCTTGGCCTTCCAAGATCCCGCAGAAATTATCACAGTCCCCGCCAGGCCTGGGTCTAGGAAGACACTGTGCTGCTTTGTCAGGCTATACTGCTACTTTTCGCCTAATGAATCCCTTCAGGAAGGTTCCGGTTGCTTCCCCGTCTTCTGCAAGGTCAGTGAGCATCGTCAGTGCATTGGACAGCGGCTTCGCCTTCTTCTCGAGATGCGCAGATGAACGGACGCACTCGAACGCCAGTATTCTCGACGCTTCGATCATGCCCCTCCCTAGCAGTCGTTGTGACTGTTCCCCTACTGCATTTATTCCGCCGGAAGAGGCTCTGAGCCGTGTCCTATTCCCGAGCAGTCGATGTGGCTGCTTAACCAGTACCATTCTCCAACGTCAAGGCTTCGAACCCACGTCCCATTTCCGAGCAGGTCGAAGTCGTTGTGGCTACTCGACTAGTACCTTCGCTCGCCGACAGCTACTCGAAGTCGCTGATTAGGTGGCACTCAAGGACATACCGGCATTCAACACTGAATATGCCCGTTGCCCTTGTGCACTACCTCGTCAGTAGACTGATAAGAAGAACATCAACAGTTCCGGTCGGCGCGGCTATGTGGCCTCAACAAGCGGGACATCGAATGCGTTTGGGAACCATAAGGCCTTGCCTTTGAGCCATAAGAGACCCTACCGCATAGCTAGTTGAGGCCTCGAACTCACCCAGTACCTCTTCGTAAGATCATCGCTATAGGCCATCACCTACGTTCTCGGTGACAAAGCTACCCCTCTAGGGTCAGTTGGGACATATTAGCTCATTAGGGACCTGCGTAGACTAATCACTAGCTCATCGGAGGGCTACTTGAGACGGCACTAGCTAAACTTACAGGCTTACGAGAATTAGACTTGCTCGTCCAAGGCTTTTTATGCCCACAGATACCTTAAAGCTAGGCCCCTCAGTCCTTAATATGCTTATCCTCGACTTCACTAAAGCCAGTGGTGCCCCACCGAGGGTCGCTGAAAGCCTTCGTTAGGACTTAAGGGACCTCAGACTGAAGCTACCTCATCGATGACCCGTACTAGCGCAAGGCGGACTAGCCACTTAGAGCATGAATTTGTCACGCACTTCCTGTGGGACAGGTTACCTCACGTGTAGGGCTACCGGCCGACAGAGTAGACCGAGCTTAACTCACAATACTGAGCATAGTTTGAGAGTGCTTCACCAGCTTACTCCGGTTCGGTAGGCGCGCACTAGTTAGCCTTAGTTAGTGCTTTATTTTGCCTATATTTAGCAAACGTACGCAACGTAAATTAGCCGTACTGGTAAATTGCGGTAGCTTATGTGGTAGCGCAATTCCTCAGACGAACTGTCCGACATTCGGACGCTCCCTTGTATCCGGATTACCCATCGCAGCATCCCTAATTCTACTTCATCGAGCGTTGCCGAGACGGCTCATGGGCGAAGTGACATGAACTCCGAAAACTGTCACGCGTCTCACAGGCTTTCCCGTCAGCCTTCGACAGCTCCAGCCGAAACTACTTCGCTTCTTCCGCCTATTACGGCTTAAGGAAAAACTTAAATTGTTGGTCCTCAAAGCTTTCATTTATTATTAGCAGCAAATGACTTTCTAGGTTTAGGGAGAATTTGCTAGAGCCTGTCCAAGTAAAATAAGAGTAACAGAGGGCACAAGAAAGTGGAAGAGTAATCGGCTAACGTCCGCAAACTGCCAAAACCCGGAACCATCAGAAGGAATGTATCTTCGCCCCGGTAGGCTGAACTTTTATATGCGACCGCTGTGGCCGAGAGCGGCTGGAAGGCGTGTCATTTTTGCATTAAACTGGTTTTGCGAAAAGCATGAAACCATTTGCCAACCGCCGCTTGGGTGGATCGTCCGTGCACCCTAGCTTGGTGCGCCCGTGGAAGCCCCTGCCACCTTGGCCGCCGATGACGCAACGCGGTGGCGACCCGGCTTGAAGCGTCTCGCGAGGGCGCCGTGAGAAATTTCACGGGCCTCCCGTCTGGGCTGGCCTGCAGTGGTGTCACAACGCAGAGACGACGCAACGTGTGAGCAAAGAACGCTTTCGTTGACCTCTCAAAATGCACGTGCGGATAGAAGGATGACCCGAATGACGTAGCGCTGCCTCGCCGCTAGCACATTCGCGTCATTTGTGGAGTGTGTGAAGTGCTCTACGGTCCGTAAGTATTGCGCTTTCCACGCAAATCTTAGCGGATTCAGCGGCAAGTAAGTGTGACGAAGAACGTCCTGATGTGTTGCGATTCACGGGTCCTAACCGGCCTAGGTTACTGTCTGGCCACCCAAGCGTTTATCGCTACCAAAGCAACCCGGCATGAATCTAGGGAAATGCTCTCGGTTTGTGTCCAAATGGTGCCCAAAGGGCACAGCCTCGCTGACGCACGGTATATCAACGTTTTCAGCTAAACTGTTTCCGAAAGGTTATTTTTCTTGTGTTTTCTGCCTACGTCTTCGTCGGTCACCCTTGGCTGTTGTCACCAGAAAAAATAACCGAAAACTCAGACTTTTATGGCTGTCTTGGCTTGCTCTACCGGCTCAACTTTTTGCAATTTACTAGGTTTTTCTCGTTTGTTTCATGCAATGTCTCTGGCTGTTTTTTGCCGTTCTTAAAATGTCCACAGGTCGGCAAAACTGCCTTTTTCTTTGCTATACTTTATGCTCTTTTTGCTGTCCGTGCAGGCGTTGCGTGATCGGTTTCCAGCCCTCGCGAGGACTTGCAGAATTCTCCGCCTAAGTCTTTAAACCCGGTCGGGCGGCCGCGACGGATGCGCCTCGTAGAAGAGACGCGAGAGCCGGCTAGCCGAACGCGACGAGAGCTCTGAGGTCAACAAGACGGCAGCACTGACGGCAGTGAAAAAGACCGTGCTGCTCATTTCCTCTCGCACCGTTTCGGACCCTTCACGCGAAGCCCTTTCTCGAGGCTACATTTAACCGCCGGATCGGACCGCGTTCCGGTTCGTCCACCCACGTATGAGCGAGGCACTTGGATGCCACACAAGGGGCAGGAATTGAACTGGAGGAAATAAGCACCACGAAGGAAATAAAGTCGAATGCTGAGCGCTAGCAACGCACACACTGAGCGAGCTTTGACTTTTGCTTCAACTTCAAGGAATCCCATCATGTGGGCATTAGCCGAACACGCATCGCCTTCAGATTTTTTCCGCCTGGCCCCAGACGCTGATGGCACATGGTGGGTCCGCAAACAGAGGATTATTGCGCCGACGGCTTCGAAAAAGACGCTTTTTGTCTCGTTCCTTACACAGAACTTAATTCAGTAGAAATAAGGTTGTTTCCCGGTTACCGGGAATGCGGCAGGTGTTCCACAAGGCATAAAAATTTGACAAACGGTAGAAACCAAAGTTCTTCGGTTCCCGACGCTGGCAGTCCGCCAAACACACCAAGCTCGTGAAATGAATAGTTCACGAAAGCAAGTAAATTTCGACTATGAGCAGTGGCGTAATTTGGGTTCAGCCAAGGGGGGCGCGCATGGTTAGGGGGACCCTTACCTTTTTTCGGCGAAATTTTTTTTAACCAAAATAGCCCGCCGCAGGCGCCGCCAGAGCGATTTTCGTTCTTATAGCGCAAAATTAATCGAAGATTTGAACAAATTGTGTCAAAATACCTCAATTTCCTGAAATAGAAAAATTTGCCTTGGTCCCCCCTTACCCTCGCGGGCCTTCGGCCCGGTTCGAGGGAGGCGCGCAGCCCCCTGCGCGCCCCCCCAAATTACGCCACTGACTATGAGCGAGGATGACGTCCGATTCATTTTACGTTAGTCACCGACAATGTGTGCTGCAAAAAAAAACCGGTCTGCATTGTACGAATTTAATGTAAAAAACGTGGCGTGAAAACTACCGCGGTTGATAATGAACGTCCATTCTGAGGTTTTGGTTCCGAATCCTGAGAGAATTACAATTCTTTTTAGCGTAGAATGCTACCGGCTTTTGACGGACTTTTGCATCTTCCAATTTTTTGTAAAGGATTCCCTCGTCCGTCAATTATTTGGTTGTCAGTTTGGCTTTTCCGGTCAGTGTTTCCCGGTTAAAATGATCTTGAGTTGAGCGTGATTCACCGACGAAAGTGCGTCTTCATTTGTCATTTTGTTTCACATACGTGCAGCAGATATACTAAGAGCTGTTCCAAGCCAGCAGGCAGCATGTGAGAGCTGAGAGATGACGCCGAGAGCTGCTCTTTCAACGAGAACGGACTGCTCCGCTAAAGCGAGGATCTTGCTTGCCATCGTGAGTTTTTCTTCCGCTTTGTCGGTACCGCGCAGTAGCTGCCCGCGGCGGATTTGCGGCTTTGCCCTTTGGCAGCCCACGTATGGTCACGGAAGGCAGGCAATTTTCACTGACTTCCGCTTTGAACTGGCAGTTCGCCGCCTTCGAGAATTTTACCCTTAGCAAGTTCCCACCGATGCCGTGCCTCCGTCAGCCGCCACCGCTCTGGAGTATTTTGCGTCGGCGGTTGCCGCACTGCGTTTTGCTTAGCTCACAGGCGGCACGTTTATATTGCGCTAGTCGCTTGCTCGGGAATTCACACTTGGACTGCTCTCAGGCGCTAAGCTGCATACTTCCGTGGGCGCCAAATGCCGAGCGCAGAGTCTACGGGTTAATCCTTAAGTCTGAAATGGATACTGACTTAACTTTGAATATCTGAACCCGAGAAAATTTTTCTAGAACGAGGTGGCTATTTCCTTGTATCTGGAACGGGCGAGCGTATTCGCAAAAGTAAGGCGAAATATTTATGCACAGGGGTGTTTCGAAAGCGATGTCCTTTGCGGGAAAGTGATCAATACATGGGCGCGCCGCACCGCAAATGGGTTACGTAACTGGCCCCGGCGCTCTGCAACCGGGAGCTGCGTTCGGCGGGCAGCAGCCGCAGCAGATGCCGCCGGCCGGCGGATTTCCACAAGCATGCTGGCCGGCGGCGCAGCGCCGCCCATGGGATACTCAACGGCTCCGACGCAGTTCGGCCCTGGACAACCGCTACTGACTACTGACGGCGCAGCAGCCTACACAGTCAGGTGGCTCGCTTGGCCAACAGCCGTTTCCCGGGCGATCAGTACTAAGGTGTTTTAGTTTACAGTAGATATAAATGACAGTTTATACAGTAATATCCAAGGGAAATCTGCTTGTTTTAGGGTAAAACAAGCTTTTAATTTACACCAGACTTCAATGAGAATTTACTGTAATATCCCAGGGAACTTGTTACTGTAATTGGTATCCAATGGACACTTGCTTGTATTACTGTAAAACACAGAAACGGACCGTCGTGTTCCGAGCGATTATGTTGCGCACTTACTGTAATCGGGCTATGAGAAGGATGAACTGTATTTACTGAATGTGAGAAACTGTTACACTGAAATCTCAAATGTTCCTTAAAGCCACTCCCCACTGCCACAACGCTAGCTGCCATTGCTGCCACAATGAAGTTTTGGCTAGACTCGCAAGATGGACTTCCATCACAGCCACTAGCGCCAGTTTAAAAACCTGTCCGGGACCATTCACAGCAATGCGGTCCGTGACCACACATTCCACAGTGGTCCGGGACAACGTGGATCCACTGAAGTCCGTGACCACACATTCCATTGGAGTGCGGGACCACAAGGGATCACTTCGGCATTTGGCCACGCTGACAATGCGGTCCAGGACCACGCATTCCACTGCTGTTCGTGCCTACGCTACCAATGCGGTTCGGTACCACACATTCCACTGCGCTCCGTGACCATCCACTGCAATGCGGTCCGTGACCACGCACAGCATCGCAGTCGGTGAGCACACACCATTGCGGTCCGGGACCACGGGGATCCATGGCGGTCTGTTACCACACATTCCAATGCGGTCCGGGACGACGGGGATGCACGGCGGTCTGTTACCACACATTCACCAATGCGGTTCGGGATCACCGGGTCCATTGCGGTTCTGACCACGCTGCCAATGCGATACGGGACCACGCATTCAAATGCGGTCCGTGACCACGCATTCAGTTGTGGTCCGGGACCGCGAGGATCCACTGCAGTCGGTGGCCATACATTCCATGCGGTCCGAGACCGCTGGGGATCCACTGCAGTCGGTGGCCATACATTCCGTTGCGGTCCGAGACCACTGGGGATCCACTGCATTCGGTGGCCATACATTCAATTGCGGTCAGAGACCACTGGTGGACCTACGGCGGTCCGCGACCACACATTCCGTTGTGGTCCGGACCACGGGCTTCACGCGGTCCGTGACAACACACAGCAATGCGGTCCGTGCCCACGAACGCTCCATTGCGTACCGGGGCCACACATTCCACAGCGGTCCGTGACCAAGGGCTCCACTGCGGCACGTGATCAGGCATTCCATTGGCGTCCGGTACCACGTATTCCACGCGGTCCGTGCCCACGCTGCAGCGGTACGGCCCCACGGCGTTCCACTACGGCCCGAGACCACACATTTCATTAGGGTCCTGGACCACGGTCCAGGGTCTCGCATTCCAGTGCAGTACATAAGCACGCATTCCATTTGGGTCACTGCGGTCCGTTTCCACTGCGTCGCAGGCACATGCATTGCATTGCGGTCCGTGCCTGCACATCCAACCGCGCACCGTGGGCCGCGCATTCCACTACAGTCGGCAACTGCGCATGCCACTGCGGTCCGAAACTGCGCATTCCACTGCGGTCCCGTCCGGTCATCTCCGTCCTTCCAATCGGATCGGATTTCGACTTCAGAAATCCGTTTCCCGAATGTGCCTGATACGTAATTTTTCGTTAAAAAATCTGTATTCCAACCTTCGGATCAGATAGGATTCCGAGCTCAGAATACGCTTTCCCGGAAATGTCGACTGGTTTCGGCATTTTTGGCAGAAAAATAGGAAAAAGTCATTTCTGACCGCCCGGCCTTGTCGAAATAGTGCGTGACTTGCCAGGAATCAAACAGATGCAAAGATACTGTAATTCCAGGCGCCAACGCTAGCGCCATTGGCGCTGCCATTGACTTGTCGAAGGTCTTCTTGCTGCGAATTGCGGTTATTTCTTCCATCGTATGAGTTATTCCGCGCGCCGCCGCAGGGAATTAACAGGCATCGGCGATTGCTAAATTCGTGGAAGAAGTCTCACACTATCGTTGCCATGGAAGTGTCCTCGTCCTTGAAAATTTAGTGCAATGCCCTTCGTTATGGAAGCTAAGGGAAGTAAGTTGCGCAGCTCCGCTATACAGCAGCCGAATTTTTCCATAACTCATTATTCCCATTTAGCTGACCGCCGACCAGAAACATTTGACCGACGAGGAGCTTCTGGCTGTATTCACGGACACCAAACAGCCGGAGCTGCCACAGCGGAAGGTGGAAGGTAGCCCGTACTAGTAGCGTACCATATTTCGGCCCGTACTGCCGTTCTGTACGGAGTGCGGTACTGATGGGGTCAGATACGGCACGGCTGGGATCAGTACGGTACGGAGTGCGGTACGGGTAACGGTTTCGCTTCAGGGCAACGTTTTAACTTTGAGCGAGCATTTCCATTAGAGATGATGCGCCGTGCCGTGCCGTGGGCCGTGCCGTGTCGTTTTGCCGTAATCATGGCACGGCTCCACGGCAGGAGGGGGGTTGCCACGGCACGGCCCACGGCACGGAGGTCGGTACCACGGCACGGCCCACGGCACGGAATGGTGTTGAAAACTGCGCCGTTTTCCGTGCCGTGTTTTGGACTTATCTTGGCCAGAATTCGAGCAATTTTGGCCAGTTTTGGGCGATATTTCTCAAACATTGTGGCTTTTTATTACTTATCGCGCAAAATGTAAACGCTTGTGTCGATATTCGGAAATTCTAGCCGATATTTTGTGATTTTTTCCCGAATAAATGGGCTAAAATGCAAAAAAAATCCAGATTTTGACGCCGTTTAAACGGCGCCGAGCCGTGGCACGGCACGGCTCCGCGGCATAAGCCGTGATCACGGCACGGCACCACGGCACGAAGGGGGTCACCACGGCACGGCCTACGGCACGTAGGGGGGTACCCCGGCACGGCCCACGGCACGGCGTGGTCCGCATCATCTCTAATTTCCATGCGTAAAACGCTTGAGGAATTCCACCATGAGCTGCCGCCGCATATGAACCTTGCCGGTTGGATTCCGCGGAATTTCTCGAATGAATTCAACGCCGCTTGCTAGCCGCTTGTAGCGGAAGACTGGGTCTAGACCCGGTGGTGCTCGACATGGGCGCTCCTTTAGGCGATTACCTGCTCCGCAATAGGGGATCTGCTTCTCCGTGAAGTTCTCCGGTGGACGTACCACGTAGGCGCGTGGTACCTCTCCCTTGATGAATGTGGCATGCCAACGACCGCCGTGTCAAGGACCCCGTGATGCGTGATTGGGAGCGCTTCCTGCACCGTATGGGCCACCTAAACGTCGATATCAGTGGTGCTGCGCTGTGACGGTACAGCCGTACTGTACTGTCCTACTATCGGTACGGAGCACGGTATCGGGTCAGCACACTACGGCTTACGGTACATTTTTCCACAGCGTGCAGCGGAGAAATTCCCGTAGGCCATTTCCCTCTTTCTTCCCTCCGCCACCGCAGGAACCGAGGCACTTTACCGACCGCTCTTCCCTGGCAAGTTGAATCACACTTCCCGCTAACCCTCGTGCAACGCCGCGACACAGTCATTCGGCGCTGTTTCTCTTGTTCTCCAAGTGGGAAGCGCGCGCGCCGGAAGTTGACGCATCCTCGATATTTACGAAGTCTTAGATTTCTGCTGATTTTGCGGTCTTTTTTTGCATGCTGAACAATAGCGACAACGCTCGCGGATCAACGTAACCGGGTAGCGAAACACTTGCCTACCCTTTTGTGAAAAATACCTTGCCTGCCTGCCTACCTTTGTGAGTGCAAATCTCGGTGCGAATCAGCACCCTCCTCTTTCACAGCGCCCGAAATGCGTCGCCTCCCCAAGAGTGCACGTAGGCACGCACGCACGCAAAGCGCGCGTGGGTCAAGAAAAGCAAACAATGCGGGAGCGGCGCGATCGATTCGCGTCGCGGTCACCGGCGTCACCTCAGCCGCGACGCAGCGCGTTGCGCGGCCCCGCTCCACACCGCCGCCGACCACGTCCTCCCGGCCGCTGGACACCACTGCTGGGGCGCTGGGGGGCGAACGGACCGAAGAGGAGCCCCCATCCGTAATCGGGCACTTCGGCGTGCGCCGTTTCCCAGAGGGAGGCGCGTTCACCGCCGACCACGGCCTCCCGGCCGCTGGCCACCGCTGCGGACGAACGAAGAGAAGAGGAGGCCTCCTCGGACGCTTCGCCGTTCGTCGTTTCTCCGGAGGGAGTCGCGTTTTGGCCGGACTTTAACCCCTCTCCTGAACGCTTGAGAGTTTACGAAACTTTCGGTTGCGCGTACTGGATTTTGGCTTATGTTTTCCATCCGCTTCTCGATGAAACAACATAGGCTTTTTGAAGGATACTCCACGGAAAAAAGGACCTAATAATTCTTTTTATGAGCTCATAAACGCTATTAAAATCTTCGAGTCAAGTGCTATATAATTATGCTTTAGAGCTTTTTTATCAGGTAAATTCGCTTCTTTGCCTGACAATAATTATTTCTATCACTCATGAGAAGCGCAGGACTTTTGACAGGGCTTTCTTAGCTCCTGGCCATGTAGCACTCCTGCCGCATGAGCAAAATGACCGTGCGTATAGAGTACTGACAGTGCGCAGCTCTCAACAAGAGCGGCTAGCGTGAATGAGCAGCAGTAAAGGTCGGCACCCGTACCGTATTACGGCCCGTACCGTACTGCTGTACTATCGGTACGGCGATATGGTACGGGTCGGGTTTCCAGTACGGCAGTACGGTACGGCTTGCGTTTCCCGGCATTTTAAAACGAGTACGGGCCGTACTTGAGCCGTACCGTACCGTATTACGGCCCGTACCGTACCATACTGCCGTACTATCGGTACGGATGTACGGTAGGGGTGGGTCAGTACGGTACGGCAGTACGGTACGTGTGGGGTTTGCCGACCTTTAAGCAGCAGTAATAGTGCGCACTTGAGAGCACGAACGGGTATGCATGAGCGAACTGTGCTCGGCTGTGCCATGCGCATGTAGGCGAGTAGCTAGTGGTAAGCTACGCGGCCAATCACCCCCCACTGATGATGATGGGCCTCGCGGGAGACAAATTTGGTCCATTTACCCTGCTTGTCCTCTCCTCCCCAAACCCCCTTGCCCCGCCCAAAAATCTGGTCTGGCTACGCCCCTGTGCGCATGAGCAAGACAAGACCCAAGCACGATCGTGGAAGTTGTCAGCCAACCGTACACCCGTCATTATGCTGAACGGTTCAGGGCGAAGCTCACTGTAAAATGGATACAGTAAATAGTGACCATTTTTAGCTCACTCGAAAGTGTTACAGTAAATGGTAACCATTTCCAAAATCACTGTAAGATTTATACAGTAAACCGTTGCTACTTGAAACTTACTGTAAACAGTTTGAAGTTACAGTAAGGTCAAAGAGGCTTTGCGTGTGTGAGCGAACTATGAGAGGATGAGCAGCCTCGAGCTAAGCCTAACTCCGCGCATTTACAGTTCTCGAACGAGACGGAATCCTTCGAAGTCAACGAAACAATGCCGAGCCCGTTGTCGTCGGCGCGACAGTGTCAGGAGCAGGAGAACAACGAGAACGGACACTCGGACGCCTCCAACAAGGTGAGTGGCTTGCGCAGATCCGTGCCGCTCCCGATCAAGATGCGCAGCAGGCAGTCGATAACGTTCCATTTTCTAGGAAGCGGTCCAGAGCGGCGGTCGAGTGGACTCCTCCGCGCAGGCACGGAGCGACCTGCTGGAGAAGATCCGGGTCGACATCCGGACGCCGGTGCGGCCGCGCTCCGGCGAGGCCGTTCAACAGTGCAAGCGGATCATCGAGGGACTGCGGCAGGCGATAGGTGAGTCCAGGGCACGCTTAGGCTGACTTTAAACCTTGCGGATGGCCTGACGACTGGACCGAAACAGAGCTCGGAATGGGCCGGCCCGGAGCGGACCCAACAGCTTGGCCGGGCCCACAAATTTGGGCCCGACTCTAGACAGACTCCCACAAATTTTGGCCATTTTTACGAGGAAACTGTGCCTCATAAGCGCAAAAATGGCTGTGGCGCCGCTTGCGGCATTACACTTCGACGCCAGTACGGTACGGTCGTATTGAGGTCGCGCCGTATTCCGTACCGCATGTACGACACGGTGGGGATGCGAGAACCGTACGGAAGCGTCGCGTCCAAGTCCAAGGCTTACCTATCAGTGCAATTTAGCGGCCGCCAAGGACGGTGACCTGCGCGCGGACCTTCTGAACATCGCGCCGGCGCGGACCTGCCAAATATTATACGAGGACTTCTCGCTGGTCAACAACCGCGTCGTCGCTTACTTGGCGCGACCGCACCGGGGAGCGATCGGAGAGCTGCCGCCGTACGGGTACGTCTTGACCCTTGTGCTTGGCTTTGTCATCTTTTCTCGTTTAGCATATACTGCTTCGCGATTCAGCTCAAGGCGCTGAAGCTCCTGGCCGTGCTCAAGGACCATTCGCGCGCTCACGAGGAGCTCTACTGGCGGTACCTCAAGGTGAGTATACAGCCTGCGTGGGCTGTGATGCGGTGAGGGCACGACGGCGCGGCACAACGCGCAGGGTAGATCATTCATCTACCTCCCACAAGAATTCATGCGGATCCTCCGTGCCCTTCTCCGTGTCGTAAGGACCTACCTACCCCCGCCCTGTGCGTGTCCTTAGCTTTCGGCCCGGGCCCGGCCGTTAGGCCCAAGCTGGGCTTCGGGCCTGGGCCGGCCCAAGAAGCCGGTCGGGTGGTTTGAAAGCGAGAAGAGCAAGGGGGACCCTTTGGTGATTAAAACTTTGAAGATTACCCTGAGCTTAGAGTCGAAAAAAACCCTAAAAAGATTGACAGTTATAATGAAATGCAAAATCGTTCTTGCCAATCATTTTTTCAGAGGAGGAGCACGCTTCAGGCAACACCGAATCGTGACAAGTGTTCCCATTTGGGCTTTTGGGTCGGCCCAGGCAGAGCAACTTGGGCCCAAGGCCCGGCCCAAAGCCTATGCAAAATGCCTGGTCGGCCCAAGCCCAGGCCGAGCTGGGCTGGCTGGGCCGAGCCCAAGAGCTCAGCTCAGCGCACAGGGTTGCGCTACTGCTGCAGCGTTAAATGGCATAGCGTACTTGTATTTTACGTGGCCGTACTGTACTCCCTCGCCTTCCCGTACCGTACTGCTATAGCACAAAATGGCAACGGTACGGAGTACGGCACGGTACGAGACGCATGACGTGCCGGTATTTTGCGTCAGCGTACCGTACTGCCTGTCCCCCCCGTTACTCGGACCTTACTGCCGTAGCGTACTATGGCAAAGTAGTACGGCAGGGTAATTAGCTCCACCTGCTAGCAGTGCCTATCCCACGTGGTCCAAGGCTCTCCCTTTTGTGACCCCACGTGACCACACGTCGATTGACTACGACCACTTTAGGACGACCGACTCGGCCCGGTCCTCGAGTTCGTGATCAAGCGCGGCGACACCGAGATGGTCTGCGACGCGCTTCAGCTCAAGCGTGCCGCCTCTCCGGACGACCTCGCTACGACGCTCTCCCACGCCACGCTGGACTCTCCCGTCGGCAAGGGGACCTCTGCCAAAGGGTAGGATACAGTCCGCTTTATGTGAGCTCATCCTAAACATTGCAGGGCCGACGAGAGTGGAGGAGCCACGCCGGAGCAGCCGTCGTCGTCGAGTGAATCCGGCGGGGTCCCGAGAGGGTACGTGTTTTCTTTTCTTGTTTTCTTTAAATTTAATATAAGGAAAATTTAAATTTTCTTATCACTTATTTATTTTATCCTTCTGTTTTTTTTCGGTTTACGCCTGCTTTTAACAGCGGCTTTTAGCGACGCTACTCCGGACACCTTCCGCCGCACGTCAACGGTCTCGACGAAGTCCTCCTCGTCATCGCTCTCGGCGCTCTCCGACTAAGACGCCTCGTCGCACGTCTCCGAACCGGGACCTTCGACCATTGCCTTCGTCGTCTCGATGTATTCATCGTCTTCTCGTTCATCTCATACTCGTGATTCGGGTTTACAGTTTTCCAGTTTGACTCGATTCCGACCGTCGTTCAGTGTGCTGTAACTTCTCCGCAAGGCTTCTTTTGACTTTCGTGCACGATCCCGGAAAAATTCCAAAAATTATTGCGGAGAATTTGCTGTAAACTGACGAATTTCCCTTCCCTTAAGGTCACTGTGCCCGTATTTCTCCCACCATCTCCTCCTCCCGCGACACTCCTCGGGTTTAATCGGACTCCATTAAGTGCCTTAATCGCTTCCCAGACTTTGCCAGAGACTCAGCTGTGATTTCCATAACGGTGTATTTTCCTGCTGTGCTTGTATCGGATTTGGACGGAGCTCGAATAAACAATTCTTTCAGAAATTCGCGATGCTCTTTGCGAAGACAAGCCCGAACAGGAAAAGACTGAATGGTTGGGTTCACTTCCATTCGAAGCTTGTTCCCGAGAGAGACGGTGCAGGGCGATCCGATCCCGAGCACATCCGACGGGGACCCATGCTAGCGTAAGCTTGTAAGCCAACCAACACCCTGCCTTGGGAGGAACTGTACCATACCAGGGTCTCGGTCTTGCTCCACTTTGGCTTGACCCATGTTAGGGATCCACTAGCTGACCCCGACCTCCACCACCCCCTATCCTGAGATCCTGCATACGGCCCTGTCACCCAACCGCCAGACAATGCACTTTACTTCAACTAGAAGAAGCTCGTGACAGGCACGTTAATTAGTCGATGTATCACTTTCACTCATCCTGCAGAGAGTAAAGTACAAATAGGTTAGAGATCGGCGCTGGCACCCCGTGCCGTACCCATACCCGTGCTAGACTCATCCGTGCCGTACCCGCTCGTGGGGGACCCTCCCGTGCCGTACCCGTACCCGTGGTAGACCCATCCGTGCCCTACCCGCACCCGTGGTAGACCCATCCGTGCCGTACCCGCACCCGTGGTGACCCCTCCCGTGTCAGGTAGCCGTGCCGTACCCATACTCGTGGGGGACCCTCCCGTGCTGTGATGCCGTGCCGTATAATGCGGGTACGGGTTTGGCCCGTACCTTGGTACGGGCGCCGAACTCTACAATAGGTTGACTGCGTGGCGTCTCTAAGAATGAGGAAGGAAAGCACAAATTTTCGCTCCGCGGCTGTCTGCTACTTCCATTCACCAATCATCGCGGAAATTGGTCTCTTCCAATGAGGGCACGCATTTAGCGGGATACCATTGATGTCCTTGGTCCGCATGTGCGTGCATCGTTCCCAGGCGAACCCGCTTTTCTCGGACGCTCTTTTCCAAAGACTGGCTCTATCGAGCTCGTAATGCGTCGAAGGGAGCGTCCCGAAGCACTATCGAATAATACCAAACTTGATTCGTTAGCGAACCATTTTTTTGTGACGAACATACACCAGCCCTTTAGTGTATAAGGATAGTCTTAAAGAGTGTGGACGGGCGGCCGTACCGTAATTCTATTTAGTAATGCAACCAGTAATTTGAGTCGTGATGTGGCTTTTGGTGAGACCCTAATACGCTCCGAAGGCTTTTCGGCACGGGAGCGCCTATAGCGGGTTTTGGGCCCATCGTTCGCGTCCAGTGAACCTTGAACCAGTAACCGCACAGTGCATTTTTTAACGCAGTGGTACGGTTGGGAGGGCACCATGGCGGCTGTTCCAGGTCCTGGTCCTGTGAAACCTGGTGTTTCTTTATTCTGGCCCCGTGCTGGCCGTCACTTCACTTGTGATTTCTGAAGATTTTCGTATTCCTTGACATTTTTATCGGTCTTACTCGTAAGGTCAGCATGAGCGCTGCAGGTTTTTCTGGCGTCGTACCCGTACCCGCATCATACGGCACGGGAACACGGCACGAGGGTCCACCACGAGTACGGGTGCGGCACGGGTGCCAAAAACAAGCCGAGCCGTGCCAATCCACGCCGTGTTTTATGCCGTGTTAGTGTACACGGCTGGGCATTCTTGGGTCCACGACGGCACGGCTACATGGCACGGGAGGGTGCAGCACGGGTACGGGTACGGCACGGGTGGGTCTACCACGGGTACGGGTACGGCACGGAGTACCAGCGCCGATCTCTTGTAGGCACACGCCTGAATGCGTTAAGCACAGCAGCGTCTGTGCAGGCACACAAAGTATGATATCGAGGATGTGTTCACCCACGGTCTGAGGCTTTTTCATATCCATAAGTATCGCCGCAGGCGATACCAACCAAACCATAGGCATAAATTCGGCGACTTTAATGAAAATTTGCTCAGGATGCGCCTAGCTGCGGGCCATATCGGCCATGTGAGCCCCATTTTGAGCCAGAATCCGTAGAACGCATTTTTAACACGGAATGCTTTAGCCCTGTCGAGTACGATCAGTGGCCGCACCGGTAAGGGCAATCGCGGAACCAATAACCCAATAACTTGCATTGTGGTGAGGCTTTGGTCGGATCCTAATACTCATTGGCGGCTTTTCGGCACGGGACGGCCCATAGCGGGTTTCGGGCCCATCGTCGGCGTAATTCCGGGCCTTCGTGCCACCAGCAACCGTGCAGTACACTAGGGCGGTACGGTACGGTGGGCAGCAGCACAATGGCTCTATGTTTTCCGTTCTTCCAAGATCCCAGTCGCCATTAAAGATCGGCAAACCCAAGCCGTACCTTACAGCCGTACCGTACTTACCCACCCGTAGCGTACAGCAGCCCGTATAACGTACTCAGTACGGCCCGTACTGAAAAGCCGTACTGAGCCGTTTTTTGCCAGTAAACTCGGTCTTCCAGTCCAGTATCGGCCTCGCAGGTATACATATTATGAGCTCCTTTTGGGAGTCTAGTCGGCGCACCCAGGGCTGTGACGCTGATCAGATGACTGACAAGGCCGGTGGTAGAGTACTTGGCTGTTTTGATGATCTTCGACATCTCATCAGGAGTGTCACGGCATCAGAGTACCGTACCGTACTGACCCACCCGTACCGTACAGCCGTACCGTCAGTACGGCTGTACGGGACGGTACGGGCCGTAATACAGCACGGGTGGCGATCTTTACTCGCCATCGTCGGCGAATGCTGCCGGACGGAGGCCGGACGGACTTTGCCGTGCCTGCTTGCCTGTTCAATAAGTGTTCAAAATTATCGAGAGAATTTACCTTAGAACCAAAATCGCGCCTCGGAACGCATTTTTAGCATGGAATGCGTTATTTCCCCTTCCTTGGAAAGGCGCTACGCGCGCTAAAGCCACCGGGTACTTTTCTGCTTTCGCACTTAAACCCCAGGTCCCACCGCTCGTTCCGAGACATTGACTTGCACAATTAGCGCTTCGTTCACACTCAGTCTTATTCATGCATCCGAAGGCATATAACTCACATAATCCTGATATTCGGGCTCCTCTTTTTTTCCCCGGTACGGAGCCCCAAGAGCAAGCTTACCGCCGACGGCATCTGTCACGGTCCCTGATTAACCTTATCCGAGGATCGCCGACTTGACGAGTGCATATGCATTAGGATCTTAGCGGCGGGAACGGTGAGTTCCTGCGGGAAAGCACAGGGAATTCAGAGAATCCAGCGAGCCAGGGGGCCAGGCAGATGGGTAATGCCTGGGTCACAATACATCGCNCCCCCCCCGCCCCGCCCCGCTAAATACGGCCCTAGCTGGAAGTCAGCGCCAGTGGCATTAACCAGGTGGACCGCAACGGAGCGATCATCAAGAGCTATTCATATCTCGAGATCAAGCAGATCAGCCGCTGCACGGACTATCTCGGTGGCTTCGTCCTGGAAATGGGCCAACAACGGAGAAGAGTGAGTAACCGTACTTTAGTGTTCGCGCCCACTTCCGGTAGCTCATTTTAGCACCTCTTCGATAGTGAAAGTGTAGACAAGCTGATATCCGATGCGCGAAGCTTAGCAGGCGAGAGCGTAGGCGTATTTATTCCAGTCGCGAATACTCTTTCCCATGAAGTGGTTTTTTTGGCGGGTGAAGTGAAGTGAAAACGAAGTAAGGTCGACTTCACTTCATTTTTCTCCACTGAACTTAGCACTTCACCGAAACAGTGGTCGCGAAGGACCCCTTGAGTTTTGGCGACTTCTTTCCAACGCGCCTAGGCCTATGCGGTCGGAAAGGCGTCTACATCAGCCGAAAAGTGGTCGCATCACACGTGACGCAACGCCCGCACTTAGGCCCGATTTCGAGCGCAGTGCGGGACAACATTGCGGTGCACAGCGTTCTACATTAGACTGCGGCATTGCGGACTGCTGTACCGCAATCCAATGCACGTAGACGTAGCGTCAGGCGTGACGTGAATGTTGTCCCCCAAGTACAGTGAATGCGCCACTGCTACAGTATAATTTACTGTACCTCGGGGGCCGTCGTCACTCGGCTGGCACTTACAGTAGC
Source organism: Aphelenchus avenae (assembly GCA_020875895.1). Taxonomy (NCBI): domain Eukaryota; kingdom Metazoa; phylum Nematoda; class Chromadorea; order Rhabditida; family Aphelenchidae; genus Aphelenchus; species Aphelenchus avenae. Next base: position 50,078 of record JNEY01000012.1, read on the forward strand.
ACCGTCATTTACAGTAAACTAGCAATTACAGTAAAATGGCGTTGGGCGCTAGTCAGTAAATAAAAGATGACCGTGCGGTCAACCCTGTGCAACCGGGCCCTAGGCCCGCCGGGCCGGGCCCCGCCCGGGCCTCGATTTCGGCAGAACCAGCCGGGCCCCGGGCCGGGCCGGCCCTGGGCTATTTTAGGTGAAAATACTCGAATGTTGTATTTTAAACTCAATATAAGGGTAGCTTATGGAAAGTACCAAGGGGGGACCAAGGGGATTTTCCGGGGACGGGCCTCAATCATAAGGGCCGCGGGCCGGGCCGGGCCTCGACTGGAAGGCCCGTTGCACAGGGTTGCGTGCGGTTCGTGACCACTTATTGCAATTCGGTCAGGGGCTCTGCACGGGCCAACGGGCCGGAACTACTCATTCCCCGCGGTCCCAGGCCACGCATGCCACTGCGGGCTTGGACTACGTACCATTGCGGTGCTTGGCAGATGAGTGCGGCCCGGGTGCCACTCATTCTTGCTGCGGTCCCGCGGCATACATGCAACTTGCGGTGATCACGCACGGCAGTGCACTTCCGTAACTACCAATGCAAATGGGTTCCCGCTCACACATGGTGGCGGGACCGTGAATGTGAGTGCGGCCTGGGTGCCACGCATTTTACTGCGATCCGGGACCACTGAATGCGCTGCCTCTGTAGTCAGTGTGCCTGTACCACGCTCATAAAGTCCTTGCTTCATTGCAAGCTATTCATTGTCGTTCATGTTCACAAAAAGACTTGATCGATTTTGCTCAAAAGATACCTGTGTTTTCCAAGCTGCGACTAATAGCGAACCTTTGGAAGAACAAGTCCGCACCAGTGCGACCAATAAATCATCGGCGTTAGTTAATTTCCTTATGTTGAACCCCACAGGGAAAAAACAGAAATGACGTGTTTGCCAAGAATAAATAGATTTCCCTCTTTTCTCACCAAACATCTTCCAGGCATCAGATGGCGAGAAATTCCTTTGAGGTAACCTCCGAACAAAGGGTGGCCGCAATCAGCATATTTAGGCGAACATTTTTTCCCGGCGTTCCTAACTTGTTTTGACTGCAATGATGAATCCACGGGGAGTACCAAGCGTGCTTAGTCGTTCCATCTGCCATTTGTGGTCCATTTGTAACCGCCCGATAACCTTACCTCCAGAGCCCGTTACAACTGGGCTTGAACCAGAATATCTACCTTTCGTCCAAGCCCAAATGTCTTTCTGAGAACATCATTTATAATGTATTTCAGGTCCTAGTAACCAGTGTCAACAATAGGTGTAGGTAATGCAAATATCGCACTGCAAATGCACGCACTGCAAACAGAACTTTGAGCTAAGCTAATGGTCGATTTCTACTACACTAGGCAATAAATTAGGTTTTAAAGCAGTGATAATCAGAGTGAGAAGCGATCCGAGCGCCACTCTCCGCTCTCCGATGGTGGCAGCTAATCCTCCAGCGCCGCCGCCTGGCACCACACCTTCTCCGAAACAACGCTGCAGTAGCCGTCACCGTTCGCGACGTGGTTTACAGCACTTCCGGAGTTGTTGCCGCAGACGACCAGAAACTTGTGATCGTACCGCTTGTAGAGCGCCCCCTGGATGGCGTACGCAGAGCTCGTCAGATCGGAGACGATGTTCTAAAGGAACTTAATTAGAGAAACACACAGTATTTCCAGAACCCTATCTGAACTGCTGCCGAATCCGAGCAAATTTCAGGATTTGCACATACCGTATTTTCTCTAATAAACCCCAGGGGGTCTAATTCGCGATCGATGAATTTCGGGAAATTTTAAAATTTTAAATGCTCGTAACTTTTTTCTTTTCCGTCCGCAGGACTCTCTCTTCGTCTTAAAATACTTGGTTCGTCGTTATCTATTCAAATACGGCCATAATTTGGAAGCAACCGTCGCCCCAGCCCAGCAGTGAATTTTTGGGGAGGGGGTCTGTTAGGCTGGGGGGGGGGCCTAATAGAGGGGGGGGGTTTATTAGAGAAAATACAGTAAATTCGCAAATGGCTGTCTTACTTCTAACGGGGCAATTTAAGGAGTAAGCAGTCCCCCGCCACTGGACAACCGGTCTCAAGTGGACTTCCGAAAAACGGAAACCAAAACGTGGATAATACAAGTGGTTGTACAAATACAATGTTTATGACTACTACTGTAAGTTTTAATTTGGTAGGTAAACTGGCTACCTAATTACCTACACCGACTTTAACGGCGGAATTTACGGTAAGTACGCTACTCGCTCATGCAGTTGACAAGGTTGACTACAGCAAACAAAAACGACTTACTTGTTCCAGGATCGCCCTCCATTCCGCCTGTGGACAAGGCTTATCTTGTTCGGTGTTTAACTGTGGAACCACCACCTGGAAGACGCATGCAATTAGCGCAAGTCAAATGGTTGCGAATATCACTCATTTCTTATTTCGTACAATGCTCTTACCTCTCGTTTCTTGCGGCACTCCGCCATTTCTGCGGCGTACTGTGCGGCGTAGCGCGGATTCCAAGCGGCGGACCGAACCGACCGCTTCTTCCTACCACATCCGCAAGGTGGCGGCGGTGGTGGCGGTGGAGGTGGCGGAGGTGGGGCACCACCGCCGCAGCAGCATTGTTGCATCGGGAATATGCATGCGTCGGCAGGTTGAGCCGCATAATACAGGACAGCCACCGCCACAACTACAAATGCTGTATTTGACATTTTGCAGGCACACAAAGACGCTAACGGACTGTCGACTATGATGACCACTGCGACTTTTATAGGTGGCGGATCAGCGTCATACATGTTACCTATATTTTGCATCCCAGTGACTGTTTCTTGACGCCCGGAGGCGGAGCCGTCCAGTGGTGGTAGGAAGCGCTCAAGTTTTTCCCTCAACGGGGGATCAGGGAAAAGCTTCGCCGTGCAGCGCTGCATTGTCCACCAGCTTGGACCAGTATCCGATTGTCCTCTCCGTGCGGGAAGCGCGCCTAATGATGGTCACTTATCCTATTAGGGAAGGAAGGATTTGGGCTCTGAAGTGGTTGGCGCGCGACCGGCCGTCTGCAGTGTGGCGGAATTAATTTGATCCGCGACGACCAAGCGCGTCAATTGAAGTGCGATAATGAGGAAGTCCATTCTTGACGAGTGACCATCGGAAGATTTTGGACAAAGTGTTCACTCAATTGGCTAAATCGACTCTGCAACAGGATCTTCCAAGTGTCTTCCCAAAATGCTACTGAGAGCATCCATCGATGCACGCAAACACATCGGATTTATTGCAAATTATTTCATGGAAACAGTTATTTTTACTGTAAATTGCGTACTAAACGCGCTGAAACGAAAAATAACAGTAACGTTTGTCCCCGCACAATTACTGTAGTATGTTACTCGAACTACTACTGTATACAAATTGCCTTTTACGGTAATTTGCCTAGATTCGTTTGGTGCTCTAATTGTGTCGGTAATAAACGTTCATGGAAGTTTGTCAGTTAGCAACTATTTACGCTCCTCGCAGTTTCATTGAATTTGTAGATGGTCCTATGTGCAAAAGATACGGTTTGGGTCGCTTCGCACGGATAACGTATATTTGCAAAGTACAGTGCCAGATAGTCAATCGTTATTAGCTGCAAATTAATTGTAGTCCTATAAGACCGTTAGCTAATTGCTGTCTTCAAATTAGATCGTTGTTAATGCGATTAGTCCTGGACAACAGCAAGAACGTTGCGCCATCCTAAGTGACCACCCTTGCGCAACCGGTTGCGCAGGAGCAATGAGCGTCGCGTCTCGGCCACTTCAGCGTCAGTGGACCTCATTATGGGCATGTATAAAAGCGCCCGGATGGCCGAGTGTCCTCAGCTTTTCCGAGCGGTTTGTTGTAAACCATTAGCATGCCTTCCCTCGTCGCATTCATGGTTGTCGTTGCCATCGGCTACCTGGCCAACACTGCGAATGCATGTATCTGTCTACCACCGCCTCCTATGTGCGGTTGCGGTAAGTACGGTGTGAGGTCAGCTCTTGTAGACGTAGTGATCTAGGAGCTCCTCCTCCTCCTCCACCGCCACCACCACCGCCTCCGTGTGCTCCACCATGCCCACCGCCACCACCTCCATGTGCTCCACCATGCCCTCCACCTCCACCGCCTTGTGCGCCACCGTAAGCGTTACTGACACGGCGGCAAGTTAAAGGAGCCGTGTTTTAGACCACCGCCATGCGGAGGCGGATGCGGATGCGGCGGTCGCAAGAAGAGGGAAATTTCGGACTGCGACCTTGGCGGCGGCTGCTATAGGAAAAAGCGACAGGTACCGCAGAAATTGCTGCCTTTCTCAACACACCGTGATTTAGGCGGTCATTCCCCAGCTGAGCACTGAGCAAGACCGCCCTTGCCCACAAGTCGAGTGGCTGCCGCTCATTGAGAAGGTAAGTCTCTCCTGTTAGCCACCAGCAAGAGCCACATGAGCATGATCCGATTTAGAACCTCGGCACTGATGCGCCCAGCTCGGCTCGCGCAATCCAAGGCGCCCTTTTCAAGAAGTACGAGCACAAGTTCATTGTTAGCTGTCACCAGAAGAAGGACGCTGCCGGACTGAGCCTGGTAGCGCATGGAGACGGTTATTGCGCGGCTTCAAACGAGGTCGTGTGGTGCCAAGCAATTGCTCTCGCCGCGTGAGCCGGTGGCTGAGCGCTACGTCCGACTAGTTGCCATACCGTTATGTGGCTAGATGTAGTGATCGCTTTCGTTATTTATTGGAACTCATTATACGTATTTCGGGAAGTCAGCGAGCAATGAAGTTTGTCTGTTTACCCGTTTGTTTGGGCAGCTGAGTTAATAACCAAAGTTTTGAAAGCTAATTAAGAATTAATTGATTGTATAATTAGTTTGCTGGTAATTCAAAATAGAAGACATCGACTTTTTGCATCCAACTATGGAAATTAGTGGCCCTTCGATTGCTTAACATGCTGCGTATTTAATGACCAGCATACATGGGCGCACGAGTTCAACCAGAACCAAATAAAGATTCGGTTTCCGAGAATGTATATGCGCAGCCGCTGGCTAAGGCTGCACCTAAAAGACGGCGGCGCAGGTCGGCGCCATGCTATGTAAACAAACACAAGTAATTTTAGGTGGCGGCGCTACCACCGAGTTACGAGAATGGCCTTGCGCAATTGCGCATGCGCCCACAAACTGCCTTCATTGCGGGCGGACGAAATTCGCTACGTTTTCTTGGACTAATTTCGTTCGGTCTTCGTTTTAAGTTTCTAATCGGACTTGGCCACAAAAGTGGCAGCATGGTTCGTAGTATCACCCAATCTTTTATGCTTTTTACCAATAAGCCATGGAGATGCCAACACGTTTTGCTGGAGACGGCCACCGTCGACCGCAAGCGAAGCGGGGACATCGGTGAGCGATTAGTTCCGGCACGATAAAAAAATATTTGTGTGCCGTCATTTTTTAATTTTCCATACTTCTTCACTTATCTCCGTCTTTCCTATGATTCCATTGAGCGATTCCCGTGAGCAAGTATTTCCATGGAGGCGCACATGCAGGCAGCCACAAGCTAATTTTCGGTGATATTTTATGATGCGGGAAATTAGTAAGTTTGTGTGTGGTGCCGACGTCTTTCTAAATACGTCTATGCATAGGTAGGCTTATAAACCACAGCAGCGTAATGACGACGCCGCGCGTCAACAACAGGTGTTTTCATTTGCAGTCGTAACGGAAATATTCCCGTCCGCATTAGTTCGGGTAAATCCGACTGAGCTCAGAGGTCACGCGGCGTTCGCGCGCGACGGATTAGCCCGAATCTCGATGCGCCGATGCTGCGTTAGCGTAGGTTTTATGGTACCCAAGCGTTTTCAACGGTTTGTGGCATCCTTTACTGTTACTTTTTACTGTAAGTTTCCGCAAAAGTGCACCGATTTACTGTTACTTTTTAACTGTAGTACTGACTTGCACCGATAGGCATACAGTAAAGAGCTACCTTGAAGTATTTCCGTTGCGTGTTTTTCGCGTGTGTTTCATGCGGCTCACTCTTCCTACTGCGAATGCTCCTTGACTGCATTTTACCTATGTCCTTTATCGATGCAATTAGCCATTGAGTCAATCACATCCCCAGAAATCAGTTATCGATAAAAACCTACATATTCTTGGAGCTGCTCCTTTCGGTTGTTGATGAGCTTCCCTGCATGCTTATCAGCATTGAGGAGACATCGTGACCACCTTGCGCATTTGCCGACGGTCTATGGCCGCAGCCACCTTCCGACCTCTGAACACGCGTATGCGTTGTGCAATCCGGTATTGTGCGGTTCGTTTTACGACTTTTACCTCAACAATCGATTCGAATGCTGGTCCACCGAGGTTCCCGAATTTTGTGCGCAGTGAAAAGCCGCTCCTTAATCGGCGCATTCCTTACGTGTTCGTGAATTTTTTACAGGAAAACGTCACCCACAATTTGGTTTTTTAAGCCTGGGAACTTAGTACATTTTCAACTTGTTCTACAACGTATTAAGACAACGCGTCTCTGGGAAATTTGAACACATTTCCAGCAATCAGTGCGAAAATGCAACATTGGTTGCAGCAAACATTATTTCGAGTTCTCCTTTTGAGCAGGGATCACGAACCCCTACCATGGAACGGTATGCATAAGGCTCAATAATTAGTAGTCTTCCATTGATGACGGTTCACTAATGAACCAGGATAATCACTAGGTGTCGGACGAGGCATGACGTAAAAAAAATTCACTCCATTAATTTTGGCGTAGACGCTATTCCGCGTATACTACTTCCTCCAAGTGTTTCGAGACAATTTAATTCTGCGGGACTCAACACGCTTACTTAATTACCAGAATGCAAACAAGCCGGCATTCCCCGGAGACTAAAACCATGGGAAGCTTGACGGGTTCAGACCTTAGCGCATCAAGCAACTAGACTGGCTTCTAACTGTGCTGGTATTTCATCCTACAACCATATCGCAAGGCACTTGCCGTGGTTGTAACTAGTCATCTTTCACACACGCGGCCCGGGCATTTGCAGATTCCAAATGTCGATTGCGGGCGTTGATGATATACTGCGGAGGACAACTTTGCGCATGCATAATTTATGCACATCGCACTTTCACACGCGCTCGGCGCGGTTAAGCAAGCGTTTCTTTCAGACACTGCGCTTCGTAAACGTGGTCCTTCTGTCTATAGGTTCTCCGTACGTTCGTATCATCCCTCATATACCTGTGACCCATATTACTGAGGTCGCATTCACTTCGAAGATCGGTTGACCGAGCACGTGCTTGACGTGTTGGAATGGAGATGTCGGCAGGCTCGGGAAAGTGCAGAGAGATGCGCCGGCGGCTCGGCTTCTGCGCAATTGGCCAATTTGGGTCATTTCCTTCCGAGCGGTCTCTTCTTGCGCCATCCAACAGCGCCGCGGCATTCGCTATCTCCGACCCGCTGCTCGGAGCGTAAGTCTAACTAAGTGAATTTTTAACAAAGTTTGCTTCGCGCTGCGCTGAGAGCTCAATAGCCCCAATGAAGAGAGTTCCCCACGAGAAATTGTCCTTTTATTCGCCGTCGATATCCGGAATCATTTTCGTTACTTCCCGTTCATATTGCCACCAATTTGACGTTCCTGACCGGCGGCTCGCTGCGCCTAAGTTTCTGAGATACCAAACAGTGCAAATGCCTTCCATATTACTTCCAGTACTAACCTCTTTTCCCTTCACCGGTTTAGTTAAGTGGCGCCCAAAGGAAACTCGTTAACCCCTTATCCACAGCTCCTCACCTCTCATCTCACACTCATGCGTGGGAATGAAGGCGGAGGTCGTTGCTAGGCGTTCCCTAACGTTCTGGCTCATTATGCGCGGTTTAGTTTCCTCCTTCCTGGCGCCGCTGCGCCCTTTAGCGGCGGTATTCGCCACTTTGTTTTGCTGCGATATCATTGCCACTAGGGACGCCGCGTCACGATTATTCAGCTCTCCTTTACCTTTGTAACGACTTCCCAAATGCATTTACCTTTGTAACGACTTTCTAAATGAATCGTTCTCACAGTTAAAGATAGCGTAGCTTCTGTTACACTGAATGATACGCTTCGCGCCATAACATTGAGCATCTTTGCGCAACGCGCTATGCGCGGCACGGAATGGTCTCGCCACCAAGCAAACGTGGTTCAATATTGGCCTTCCAGCAAACTTCCACGTCCATTCCAGGTTTCAGTCTTTCCCCCTACATTAAGCCGCGACATGTAGGCTGTCACACGAAGTACAGTAAAGATCCTCAATTACAGTAACATTCACTGTACTCCAGCAGCCTACCTCAGTCGGCACCCGACTGGCACGTACAGTAGCACCGCCTGTTACAGTAAAGTAGGAATTACAGTAAAGCAGAGTAGCCCGTCAGCTACAGTAAACTAGAAATTACAGTAAAGCAGAGTGCACCGTCAGGTACAACAAACTAGCAATTACAGTAAAGCCCACGCGAAGCGCGGCGTTAGGGCGCTAGTATGGCATTAGTACGGCTCATCTTGTGCCACCAAAGCCAATCACGGCAAATGACGTAATGCGACATACATGGAGTTCGGAGTGCGCATGCGCAGCTGTTTCAGTTCATTCTGAGAATGGCGTGTAACACATTTCGGGCCTCTCGCACCATAAACCTTGCACGAGTGCGTGCCACATTGGTGCTCTGACGCTGGTCGCAGCCGTTTTCTGAACGCGTAATTGTTTCGCCGACACCGCAGATAATACGCTTTTAGCTATGTGTTTAGCGGAAAGCGCAGTTCCTTTGCGCAAAGTTAGCAGATAATTTCCCGCCGTGTGTGTTTTAGAGCAATGGCATTGTGAATAATGACCCGGACCACACGTGGCAGAGTGGTCCGGGAAGACGTATGTCATAGCCGTCCGGACCGCACATGCAGTGCGGTGCGGGACCATGCATATCAGTGCCGAGCGCGACCACGAATGGCATTGCGGTCCGGGACCGTTAATGACGGTGCGGTCCGAGACCACGTCCGAGACTACAACTGACATTGCGGTGCGGGACCGCGAATGACATTACGGTCCGGGACCACAAATGGCATGTGGTCGGAGAGCGTTAATGACAGTGTGGTCCGCGGCCACGAATGGTAGTGCGGTCCGGGACTACGAATAACACTTCGGTCCGAGACCACAAATGTCATAGCGGTCCGGGAGGACGAATGCCATTGCGGTCCGGGACCACGAATGGCATTGTGGTCCGAGAGCGTTAATGACAGTGTGGTCCGTGACCACGAATATCACTGTGGTCGGGGCTACGAAGAACACTTCGGTCCGGGACCACGAATGACATTGCGGTCCGGTTAATGACAGTGTGGTCCGAGGACACGAATGACAGCGCGGTCCGGGACTACGAATAACACTGCGGTCCGAGACCACAAGTGACAATTGCGGTGCGGGACCACGAATGGCATTGCGGTCCGGGACCACGAATGGCATTGTGGTCCGAGAGCGTTAATGACAGTGTGGTCCGTGACCACGAATATCACTGCGGTCGGGACTGCGAATTGCACTGCGGTCCGAGACCACAAGTGACATTGCGGTCCGGGACCACGAATGACATTGCGGTCCGGGACCACGAATGGCATTGTGGTCCGAGAGCGTTAATGGCAGTGTGGTCCGAGGACACGAATGACAGCGCGGTCCGGGACTGCGAATTGCACTGCGGTCCGAGACCACAAAGTGACATTGCGGTCCGGGACCACGAATGGCATTGCGGTCCGGGACCACGAATGACATTGTGGTCCGAGAGCGTTAATGACAGTGTGGCCCGCGGCCACGAATGACAGTGCGGTCCGGGACTACGAATAACTCTGCGGTGCGCGGCCAGAAAGACATTGTGGTCCGAGACTACGAATAGGTCTGCGGTACGCGGCCAGAAAGACATTGCGGTCCGGGACCACAAATAGCACAGCGGTCCGAGACCACAAACGACAGTGATGTACGGAACCCCACGAGCCAGTACGGTCAGGGACCACGAATGACATTGCGGTGCGGGACCACAAATGACACTGCGGTGCGGGACCGCGAACGGCAGCTGCGGTCAGGGCCCCACTTCCCCTTCGTCCAGGGCCACGCCTATTAGTGTTGCCCAAGAACCAGGAAGCACGCATTTTCGTTCGCAGTTTGACCCTGTTTTTGTATTTTGTGCATATTTGGGATCGCATATTTTGTCCTTGATTTACATCCAGAGAGTATGCGGTGTGCTATCAGAGTGGGCTACACTGTGACCTCTGTAAGCTGACCTATTGATGTACACGACCGGCTATCTTGTGGCGGTGACAACACCACCCATGCTGGAGCACTCTTAAACCATGCGAGTACAATCTGTTTTACGCGAGCGTGTTTCGCGTTTCCACAACGCAATTTATTGGAATGCATTTTGACGGTGTTTATCTACGTCCAGCTTTCTCGCAGCATCATTGCAATTCAGGCTTCACTGCCACGCCGGTTCTCCGCTCTAGCATCATTCTAACGCTGGATTCTGTCGTCGTGCGCTGCGCTACTCCGGACTATGAGTCTTCTCCGCATGAACGTGAGGAGGACTCCAACATGCCACATTTCTGCGCAATGAAGCCGTCGACCTCTTTCGACGTCACGCAAGGCTTGACCTTTCGCCAGATGCTCAAGTGTCTCTGCCTCTGTGGTCAAGGCGTGGCCGGGACTGTCGAGGAGGAGCTTTTGGATGAGGTAAGTGCGGAAGCGAAAGAGGAGCAGAGTGTTTGAAGGTTGCTCATTAAAGTAATTTTGAAGGAAAAGATTATTACGCAATAATCGCCAGAATATGAGCCAGGTTTTGACGTAAAAAAGTTTAACAATTATAGCCCTTGCTCATATTCGACCAAAAGTTATTACCGCTACATTAAGGCGCGCCATGTAGTCATGTCGTCACACAAAGTACAGTAAATGCGCCACTACTACAGTAGCGTGTACTGTAACCATCAGCGGGCATTCGGCTGGCGCTTACCGTGGCGGTGTCAGTTACAGTAGACTAGCAACTACTGTAAAGCGCCGCGGCGGCGCAAGCAAGTCTAAGCACCACATTCCTATGCGGTATGAGTCGCGCAAAAGTTGCGCGCCGTTTAATGGAGCTTGCTACAGAGAAAATGCGCAATTGTTACGCAGCTAGGGCAGGTGCTATGCGCGCGTGCAAAAGTATGTAAACCGTCTGCGCATCTTGTATGCTAGTAGTGACGGCCGCGAATCGCAGGCTACTACATATATCGTCATTTTATTTGGTATTTTGAACTGTATTTCGTTTTTCTCTAATTTTATATTTTAAACTAGAAAATTATTTACAGTGTTAAATGCTAAACAACTAATATGATGAAAAAACCCGAAAAATTTTGTTGAAATAATAATTTTGTTTGGAAGAAACAAAATATCAATAAATTAAAATTAAGTATTTTATGCGCCTATGCCAAAAAAGACTTAAAAACACACAGAAACCAATGTTCATGTCTTGCAGAGTCATCAGGAGCGTCACAGCGTACGCAGCGCCCATTAAGTGCACAATGATTACACCCATCTTGTTCTTGCCCACAATCCAACCCACTCCCGACGGACCACTCTCGATGACCCATTGTCGGGCGAAGATTAATTGCGTAATCGGGCGCGGATCGACTGCCGAGTCATTCCCGCTCCTTACGCGTTTTACGGGTGTAATGTTGCTATTCGCGTCCGCTCGTCATCGTCGTCCAAGTGATCGAAACGTTTCTTCCTGGCGCCCCATTTGGCCATGGAGTGGTCCGCTGCGGGAAATTAAGGAATGTTCTTTTGGCGACTCTTCAACTTTTTTTGTAGTATTTCGATCGGGTTCCATAAGTTCTCCTCCTCCTGCTAAGCATGGCTCCTCCTCACGGTGAGTAGTGGAGTGTCCTCCTAAGAGCTCATCGTAAAAGCGAATTTCCCGGCACCGTGCTTAGGGAAAGGGAAAGTTTTGGTCATTCTCGGCCACAGTCACAGACTATTCTATTATTTTTTATTTTGTGAAATTAAACGTGTACATTTATGTGAAAATGGAATATAAAATTTCGTAAAATATAAATTTTATAAATTATCAAATGTATAAAATTTGTTTAAAATTTTAGTTTTTATAAATAATATAAATTTTAAACGACGTTTTCACGTCTGTGTTATCACGTTGTATTCTCGGAGTCAGCGCCTTTCCCCGTCCTTCCCCTCTTCCCGCTGTTCACCCCTTTGTTCTCCTCGCGGCGCGCGAAGAATGCGCGGAGTTAACGCGATTTCCGACGCTTTCGAACCGTCCAACGGACGCTTTTAGCGTCCGTCCTTAGGTGGTCGGATGAGGTTCGGAAAAGAGGATTAGCGACTTAGAGCTGCGAGTTCAAAGAGAGAGACTACCGTGGACGGTTAGGGACTAAGAAAACGTGTTCTCGAGAGCCGAATAGGGAAGGGATGGCAAAAAAAACGGGAAGTACGATGCATGCATTCTAGGCCTTCCTCAATCGCTATGGAGGAACGTTACCAAACGTGTCAGTACATGAATAATTTCACTAGCAATTTTTTGGGGGCGAGAGTTAACGGGATGGGTCCCGATTAAAACTAAATAAAATTAATTATATACATATATAATTATATTAAATTATAAAATAAAAATAAGCAAATAAGTAATGTTTAAGAATAATAAATAAATAAAAGATGAAATAACAATGAGGACACAAATAAATAACATAAACAAAATAATTAAAAATAATAAACAAGTAAATACAAGTAATTAATAATATAACTAAATAACAAAATAAATTTTTATTCGATTAGATAAAATTTGTCTATGTGATTACACCTCTGACGATGTACAATTACGAGGCGGATTACACGTAACCCACATAATTTTCTTTGCTTGCCGTTAAAGTGCCGTGCCGCTGCTTAACATCTCCTCCCGTGATACATCACCAGACGCCTCCCTAACGTAGTCAGCGGCTAGTTCAGAACATAACCGGCGATCCAAACATCACACCTCAAGGAGTGTGAAAGTACAGCTTTGCGCCCAGCCCAGGCTTTCCCCACCAATGCTGGAATTTCACGCTCCTCTTCTCCAGTTAATGACCACCGTCCTTGGCACTTGAGAGAACTGTCTGCGATTCATGGCATTTCACCGTAAAATTGCGGTGTCCGTAGTAGGCTTCTCGGGTCTCGTCTACTTTTGCAGCACCGGTTTACCGTGATCTAACGCTGGGACGGATGTGAAGAGTCCTACCTAGAGGGCGGAACAGTCACTGTACCTCTGACAGATTCTTCCGATTCTCGGTTGTTTCCGAGAAAGATGGACTTTAAAATATTTCCCTCTAGTTTAACTAGTGATCGGTATGACCCACCCGTGCCGTTCCCCGTTCTCGTGCCAAAAAAACGGCCCGTTACCCGTGCCCGTTCTCCAAACCAAAAATACGCCTAAAAAGCCGTATTTCCATAGAAAAAATTCATCAGAGCAGCCCTTTTGGCCATTAGCTCTTAATGTATTGTGGTTCCTGCTGTAGAAAAGAACAAACAAAGGAAAGTTTAAAGAAAAAAGTTAAAAATATGTTCGAAATATTCCTAATTTTGCGAATTTTTTCTTCACCAAAGGGTCCCCCCTTAGGATTATTCGTAATTTTCAGGTAAAAAATGGGTAAAAAACGGGTCCAAGAACGGCACCCGTTCCTGGACCACCCCCGTGCCGTTCCCCGTTCCCGTGAAAAACGGGGAACAGGAACGGGAACGGCCGTTAAACGGGAACGGGTTCCGAACACTAAGTTTAACCCCTCTATTTGCCCAAGGCCCAACTCCCCTTAACGTGTAATGCTTAGATTCCTAGTCGCCAGCGAATGTAGGTTGACCTTTGGGATGGGGATCGCGAACCGACAAGAACCGCGACGCTTCCACCCGTTGCGTCCGACGCGTACCTAAGTCAATTTCTTTTGCCTGTACGCTTAGGATCGGAATCTCAGTCGGAAGTGCATGCGAGTCTGTCTTCGAGACCGGACTGAAAATTTGGAATCGGATCGGAACGGGGCTTTTGTTTGACCTCTCCCTTGCTGCGCATAGTCCGCTCCGGGCATGAGGCACGACCAGCCGATTTTTGTCTATTACACGTAGTCCTCAGCCCATTCATGCATCCAACAACTGACGTTCCTCGACGTTCCTCTCATCGCTGCTCTCATACTATTACGTGTCTTCTCCTTTTCGCTTTTCGCCGCCCGCCCCGGTTAGCAACCCATTTGGAAGCCGTAAAATTTTACGACTCCCTCCGACCCGTGGCCCATTGCAGGTTGCTAATCCGTTTATCTTCCCGCGGCGAAGCCGCCGTCCCCGCGTCGCATCGCTGGGATAAATCTGCGGCGCTGCTAAATCGAGCCTTTTTGCCGGGTTCATTAATCTGATCCGCGAAGGGACAACACTCGCTTTGATTGCCTAACGACGCCGAATCGGAGCGTCGATGTCATTAAGAATTAGTCGGTCCGGAGCAGGCAAAAGATTAACTTTTTGCTATAGGCATCGATCGCACATCCTTATTTCGTATTTGTGCTACAAACTTCGGAACGAATGTGTCTTAGAACCCTTAAGATCCTTGTTTTCACTGTCATCTCGAAAATTGGCAGCTCTAAGCGCGCAAGTCCGCAGTCCCCCCAGCGGAAAACATATGAAGTAAATTCGCATAAAAAATAAACAAATAAAGGGTGCCCTTCCTGCAAAAATTAGTCACAGATACCAGTTTATAATGTGATCTTTCCTTATCTGGAATCGTAAGCTGGCAAAACAGACCTCGTGAAGAATCCATACCTTTGGGTCACAAAGGCACGTGCATAAAAAAGCGCTTGCGTCGGCCGAGGTGGAAAACAAGTGAAAACGGGTGTACTAGAGTGCGACTGCCGTACCGTACTACGGGCCGTACCGTACTGCGTACCGTATTCTACGGTACGGAGTACGGTACGGCATCATTTTTGGTAAAAAAATGCACTAGTACGGCAGTACGGTACGGCGTAATACGGCCGTACCGTATTCCGTACCGTATTCTACAGTACGGAGTACGGTACGGCTCTGGGTCAGTACGGGTTTACCGTTCCGTACCGTACTGGTACGGTACGGAGTGCGGTACGGGGAGGGTAAAGTCGCACTCTAGGGTGTACCATCTACCTATCCATTGCATTCAGTAAAGACCTGATCCTAGTGGACCGCGTAGGCTGATGTTTTCCAGGACTCTTACATTTCATTAGGTCCCTGGTAAGTTTGTGGTGACAGTCTTCGTTGTTGAGTGTGGTAACGGCGACATAGGCGACCTCTCGATGGCCAAATCTGCGGCGAAATGGAGGGCCCGTTTTACAGCATCATTCATGGCGGGACAATGGCAAAGCCTGAACCCATAGACGTGGATTAGATCCAACTGGACCATGATTTTTGATGCCTCATCTCTTTCCGCCTTCACACTTTCGCATCGTACTTCCTCCGCCTTCTAATTCCTTCGCATTTCCAGAGTCGCAACTGGCAAGATTTTTTTCCTCCTCCCCCTAATCCCTATGTTGCAAATAACGCGACACGTGCTTTTGCTCGCTCCCTCTCTGCCGGAGTGGATGCGGCTTCAAGGATATCCCTTATCCATTAGCAGGAGCAGGAGGTGGTCGTTACCTTAAGACGCACGAGCGTTACCGCGGTAACCACAGCGGGCGTTTTTTTTGTCTCGTCTTTGATCTGCGTCCATTCACGCGAGGTCCCGTGCGGGTCGCCTGGAGCTAAAATCCGTGACACCCGGAGCGCCGTGGATATTTTTGGAGTCCGGAATCGAGGGTTGGCGCTGCGCTGAGCGTCTTAGTAGTGTCGCCCAGGCAGATTCGCACTTGCGATGTGGAGTTCCTGTGTGTCTCTTGAGTCCATTTCGCAACTTTCGCGCAGGACCAACTAAGAGTCGAGCTGTCATAACTCGCTTGGGCGGGCCCATTCCAGCCTAAGCGTCCAAAACCGGCGGGTAAAAGTTCGAAAGCTCCCTCGGCGCTGTCCGATTTTAATTTCTTTTTCTTGCAGTTTAATGTCAGCCTTAAAGGTCCAGATCGCTATCAACGGACAGAGTGTGGTAAGCCTCTATGAAAAATATCGGGTCGCACGTTAGTTGCAGATCACACCCCGGCCTTGCCTCCTTCACTTTCCGTGCTAGTCTTAGACTACGTTTTTAATGGAGTATTCGTTATAAGAATGAAGTTAACGTCGACGAATCTATTCACTAACGAATCGACTTTGCCTCGAGCATCCTAAGAGGAGGACACTTTTGGAAATCATTCTAGAGTTAACGGCTACACCCCGTGCCGTCCTCGGTTCCGTCCTAGACCCCCCCCCCGTGCCGGACTCCGTGCCGTGCCAGCACCGAACGACATCCAAAACGGTTGTCTCGTTCTTGTCTAAAATGGCACGGAACGGCACGGACTTTCGGGCCGTACCGTGATCCGTTCCGTGCTGATCCGGCGGAACGGAAAACGGGCCGTCCTGACCCCGTAGCCGTGCTGGGCCGTTCCGTTCTCAGGACGGCACGGAGCACGGAACGGACCGTCCCGTTTGACGACCCGGCAACTCCAAGTCATCCCCTACTTCGACTCCATCACTCCATGCTACTACGTGCTCTCGGCCCCTGCTTCCGGTCGCCCGACGGTCCTATTTCGCTTTTGTGCCGGTCCCTCATTTGGCATTGTCCCTCTTTGCCAGAGACCTTTTTTTAGACCGAGGTCCCGGAGGAATCGCCGCATGCAGCCGGGCTAATTGTGAATCCCGCGCTAATTGGATTGCACGCTTAATTTATCCGCTTCCTCGCGCTTCCCGCAAGCGTCATCGCCTTCCGCTCCTTCCGGCCGCGCCGGCTTCCCCGTCTTCCGCGGCGTTTTTCTTCCTGACCCAACAAGGACCAACGCTTTTCTGGGACGTGAAGCGAGTACCGCTCTTCCTCGAAATTCAGTTTTAGTCCTTGAGACTATTTCCGGCAAGACATGAATTTGACTAAATTTTTGTAATATTTATTTATTTGATCTTACCGCACAAGGCGGCTGAAGTAAACACACACACGAAGTCAGAGCATAGTCAAAGCATAGTCAATGCATAGTCAATGCATAGTCAATACCGCATAGGACGAGGATGCCACTGCAAGTAGAAGAATTAAGAATTAGGCAAGTAGGGAAAGATGGCTTGGGTCAGGTAGGTCATACAAGTCCGAAGTAGGATGGCAGTGTAGGAGGATCAAGTGAACGAATGGCAAGCTTGAAGGCGTTATAGGACGCACACTTGAAAGTGGACAATGGCACCGCTGTGTTGACTAGCGACGAGACACGATAGCGATAGGAAGCTCTGCGAGCACGGGTACGTCCCAGCGGTTTATGGAGAGAAGGGCCTAGTCTTGCTGTTCGAGGTCGGAGCTGGAGTAGCTGGTTTTCCTCGAACGGAGGCTCCTTGTTGAGATGTCGGTAGGCTGCGAGAAGATCGAATCGCTGTCGTCTGAGCTCGAGAGTATCCAGGTGCAGCTGCTCACAGCGTTTGGCGTACGTGGGGATGGTGTCAGCAGTAGGCGGGTTGGACTTCGTCATCCTCCAGAACACGGCACGAGTGAAGCGCTTCTGCACACGCTCGAGTTCGTCGATTTCCTGCCTAGAAATAGGGTTGTAAGCACACGTAAAGCTCTCTACGATAGGTCTCACATAAGTCGTGTATCCCCTAAGCAAGATCCGGGTGTTGCTAGTCCTAAGAGCTCGAAGCAAAAGGATTAACCGACAATTTGCGGCTCTGGAAACCTTCTTGACGTGGTCGATGGTGCGTAGATCATTGCGGAGGGTGAGCCCGAGGTCGCGAGCACTTGAGGACGGCAGAAGCGGCGTTCCATCCAGGTCGTAGTGCCGGGTAGAGTTCGTGTCGCCAATGCAGAGCAATACAGTCTTTGGAGCGGATAACGGAAGGTCATTGAGTCTGCTAAACTTCTGGATACCGTTAATTGCTCCCTGTAGGGAGGCACAAGGGGCCAGCGATTTTCTAGGGACTCTTCTATACACCCGGATGTCATCAGCGTAGGCATAGAGCGTTACCTCTTCCGGAATGAAGTCAATTATATCAGAGATGTAGATGAGGAAGAGCAGAGGCGCAAGCACGCTCCCTTGTGCTACACCTGATTTCGGGCAGAAAGGATCAGACACAGAAGAGTTCACTCTAACACGACATGTCCTGCCAGTGATGCCGGAAAAAGTTTCAAAATTAATTAAAAATTTAAAATAGACGGGGGATTTATTAGAGAAAATACGGTAGATATTTTTATGGCCCTTCGCAGGGGTGGGACCGAAGTTCGGATTCGGTAATTTCGTACATTTTCCGAAGTTCGGATTCAGATTCGCCCGTTTCTTTTTTGACCTACGGATTAGGTTCGAGTTTCAAAAGCGCCCATCCCTGGCCCAAAGTCTGGGTATATCCGAGAAAGACGGAAAGCAGGCATGGTCGGGAGGACGTGTTCACTACGGGTAGGCATCTGTGACGTTATCCGTGACGTGACGTGATCCGTGACATTATTCACGTCATGGATCTCGAAACGGGACCCTTAAATAGCCGTGACCCGTGCCGTGATAGTGTTAAAAGCCGTGATCCGTGACGTTATCACGGCACTGATTCCGTCACGGTGGGTCACGTGCCTACCCTTAGTGTTCACGATTTTGCGGCTAAGTTAGCCGCTCGACACGTACCCCGGCTGGACATCTGCCAGTGTTCGGCCATTGTTGGCTATCGCGTCATGGTCGGTTTTGCAAATACATCGAATGCCTGCCCATTGTGCAACACTTTATGATGGAAGTGCTTAAAGACTGCGGCTCTTGCACAAGCAAAATTTTTTGAAGAGGCTTTATTACGTCCGCTTAATAGTTCTAAAGCGCGAAGAGACATTCAAAATTGTTTCTTTCGTGCCCTGCGAAAGATGTAAAGAAGCATCCGCGAGACTCGCCCTTGCCCATGTAGCCCCTGAGAAAACGTTTCCTGAGGACCTCTAGTGCGTAACGGACCCGTTCCTAGGCCCCTGCACGCTGACACACAGTGGCGTACCGAGGATCCCATTTTAGGGGGGGGCAAGGGTCTAGGGGGGCCAAGATCCTGCCCGCCGAAAAAACACCCCTTGGTACCCCCTTACCATATTTTTCCTTTGCTACTTTTCGTGCACTCCGAAATTTAGGGAGGCATGCCCCCCCCCCTGCCCCCACTGTCGGTACGCCACTGCTGACACGGGCCACCCCGACCATCCTCCTCTTCGTATAGTTCGGTGTTACCGAAAAAGTCACAGCACTTTTCCGCGCTTTGTTATTCCATCTCACTTTCCGAGTGGCTGCTAAATACGGCCCTCTCTCACGGTTTCAGCCCCAAGAGTGCCACGCGAACCGGCACTATACGGGAATACGCTTTGTCCTCGTGGGACGAGGAGCACTTCCCTCCCACGACTTCCGTTCCCCCGCCCCTCAGAAGCTCCTCACGCGGTAGTTCTCCTCCTGTGTTACTTTTGCCAGCGGTTGGAAACCGATGCCGGAAGTCGCGAGGAGGAAATTGTCGCTTTTCGGAAGTGGACCGCTTGCAGGAGCTCCTGCTTTCTGCAGGTGTCGCGCCTGGTCCGATGCCCAACCTGTCTTGCGCCTCTTTGGACGAAGGATTTGGACATGGAATCATGCTTTCCCCTCGGTAGAGCTGTCCCATATCGCTCACCAGGAAACCCGACAAAAAGGGGCAGTCCTCGTCGTGTGTTTAAAACGCGCCCAGACTGAATGCCTGACGTCTGATGCTCTCAGTTCTCTTTGAAGAAGGAAGTTTCATTGCGCGTTTGGTCCTAGAATTTTGCACGAAGTTCTACCCGCCAGTGCCAAATTCGAAATTTATAAATTAATTAATCGTATTATATAAAAAATAATATAATAGATAAATAATATAAATAACTAAATATAAAATTAATTATATAACTTCATACAGCTTTAAATTAAAAAATATTTAAATGTTTTTGAAATTCTCCAAAAATGGAAACTGCCCCTGGCTACCGTATTGGTTCTAACATAAGATGATGTCTTCTATTTTTCGACGGTAAAATTTTCGAGGGTTTCGTAGAAGTTGTAAAGGGTCTCCCCTATGGATTTAGCAAAATTTTTCGAAATTTTACTGACAAAAAGTTCTCGTCTAGAATGAATAGTTATGGCTTAAAACGTCTTCTAAACATGTCTCTGTGACAAGTCAACTTTGAAATTTTTGGCGCTCGTCTTCTATTAGGGCTCGTCTTTTATTAGAGCTCGTCTTATATTAGAACCAATACGGTAATTAGAAAATTTAAAAGGATATGATATCCAAATTTACGCTAATTAAAATTTTAAATAATTGGGACGGTCAGGGGACCACAGCTTGCAGTTTCCGTCGATCTTTGAGCCGCTGTATCCCCGACAGGACATGCGGTGTCAGCGCGCTTCGCTCTCTGCAGCAATGCATCGCACCAGCTGGCCGCTAGACTCTCATGCATTGCTTAGCGCGCAAGGAGCATTGCATCGGCCAGTACCCATCTGAATCATGTTCCCACGCAAAGACGCAGCATCAAATAGGTGGCCTGGCTCTACGTGCTAAATAAGTTTTGCTATTTTTGCTAAGTTTGCTCCTTCATATTGGCTTCTATCGCCTGCTATCGGGCCCATTTCTACAGCTTTGTGTCACTTTATACAGCGGACCACGAGGAGGAATGGGACGCGGAGGGGGTCCGTATTTCCCCGAATACCTCCCCAGGGGAGTTATTGTTGTTCGCAACCTCTTAGGAGAAAAAATTTTAAATTTCGTAAATTAAAAAATTTTGTGTCTTGACGTCTACGTACCCCAGATGGCTACGGGATATCGTGGGAGCGGGACGTTATTCGAGAGGGGTAATTTATTCGGGGAAACACGGTACTTTGTAGGCACTATTCTTAACATTGTTGCAAGCGCATGCGTCCCTCGCATCGGTTTTGATGGCTCAAAAACCTCTAGGGATATGGCCGTGAACAACTACCGTAAAAGCTCTAACCTAAGACGCCCGTCTCTAATTTTCGATGGTCAAATTTTCGAGGGTTTCTTAAAAGTCGTAAAGGGTCCCCCTATGGATTTAGCAAAATTTTTCGAAATTTTGGTGGCAAAAAGTTCTCGTCTAGAATGAATAGTTATGACCTAAAACGTGTTCTAAACGTGCTCTGTGACTAGTTAACTTTGAAATTTTTGGCGCTCGTCTTCTATTAGAACACGTCTTATATTAGAGCTTTTACGGTACTCCAAGTTTGAGTTTCAAACGGACTTGTGAGCTTATGTGAGTACGAGTGAACAGCGCGCGCTTCGCGCGCGCACGGGACTGTGAACACCTAATCTCGCTTTTTGGTACAAAACGAAACAGTTTTGTAAATCCCACTCCTTCCGATGACGTTTTAACGTGAAGTGCGACTTTCGACTGAGATAATCGGTGCTGGCAATACAAAGCAGGCGCATGTGATCCATAAGCATGTGAATGACGTGTGTGTGAATCGGAAGCTTGTGGAGCAGCAACATGAGAAATAAAAACATGCGAAACAGGGATGGGCGACTCAGGAATATACTAAGCAGGAACATGCCAAGTAGGAATGCTAATCATAAGCATGCGAAGAAGGAACATGCTAAGTAGTAACGTGCAAAGTAGGAACATGCTAAGCAGGAACATTCTAAGCAGAAACATGCGAAGCAGAAACATGCAAAGCAGGAACATGCGAAAACAGAGCATGCTAAGCATGAACATGCAAAACAGTAACGTGCCAAGCAGCAAAGTGAGAAGAAGGAGGATGCTAATCAGGAACATGCGAAGCAGAAGCATGCTCAGCAGGAACATGCCAAGCATGGACATGCTAATCGGGAACATGCTAAGCAGGGACATGCCAAGCAGGAACATGCTAAGCATGCTAAGCAGGAACATGCGCTAAGCAGGAACATCAAAGCAGGTGCCGTGGCAGTTCTCGTGGTGCCACGGCACTTGGCACCGGATCTGAAGAATGGTTCGGACTCATCATGCTCGATAACCCCTCTGGTGACGTTTTCAGGGCAAAGGCACGACTTTTGATTTTGGCATGTTGTGGCACTTTTTTATCGTGCCACGGCACTCTGCAGTCGCCCTAGCGTGAATCTGAAGAAAGATTCGGACTCAGCGTGCTCGATAACCACTCTGGTGACGTTTCTGCGGGCCAAAACCCGACTTTTTGAAAAAGCGTGACAGACAGACAGACACACTGAGACGACTCGATTATTATATGTGATGATCAAAATGCACTCAGTCAGCCTACATAGGCTAAAATTGCGCTTTCAGCGATCTATGCTCATTTGAGGCCTTTTTCGTCTTGACCTTTACGTGGCTCGCCCTTCGCAGTGTTCCGAACGCGCCTTTTCTTCCCGCATATATTCCGCTCTTCTTCCCAAAACAATGCTGCTCGCGACGACGGAGTCGCGGCCATTTCGCCGCGCCTTTCTGTCGTCGTGGGTCTTTCTTCCCGGCCGTCGTCGATTAGTTTCCGGGGGAATGGGTTAAACGGAAACCATTTGTCATCGCCCGAGAAATTCACACACACACCGCGGAAATACACCCAGCGCCAGCGCAGAGCCGAGCGTAGCGATTCATAAGCGAGACCCCCAGACGCGCCGGCGGAGCTTTCCGCCTTCCGTGACTGACTGACTGACTACCTTCGCGTAAGAGAATGGACTGACAGGCGTATGAATCGACTTCTTTGGGTGCTTACGTGAATGTGTATGAATGCGCACGCGTCTGACGGTTTATTATGTTTTTATGCTCTTGAGAACATGATGCGGCGTTGCAGCGGATAGGATTTGGGCAGTTAGTCCGACTCACACGGCGCTAAAAGTAAAAGCATTAAGCCTGGTTCGTGGTTCTCGCTCTTGTTTAAGCCTACGGGTCCTCCTCTTAGGCTCTCGAGAACGATTTGCCTTGCAAATGGATAAGCTGGGATGGGTACCCCACTGACAACTCCACAATTTCCGCTAGGGTATAAGCTGCCTTTAAGTCTAGGACTAAGTAAAAGCATTAAGCCCAGTTCATGGTTCTCGCTCGATGCTTAAGCATATGGGTTCTCGTCCTTGGCACTCGAGAGAGAGATGCGCCATGCACGCGGAAAAGGTTCGGTGGGTACCCTACTGACTACTCCACCATTTTTCGTTATAGGCATGTGTTTAAGTCTAGGACTGAGTACAAGTGTTAAGCCTGGTGCGCGCTGTTCTCGATCGTTGATTAAGCTTACGGTTTTTAGTCTGGGCATTTGCTGGTGAGCCACAGGCCACCAGCGGGAAAGTCAAAGCTTAGATCGGACCCGTAGCAGGACACTAGGCGTGAATCAATTCCAATCAGGCTCCGAAACTTTAGGACAGTTCCTATCCCAGAACTGACCGATTTTCGAAACCGATTAGAGGCTTCTTTAACGGTTCTAGGTCTAAAAGGCATAATGAAACGGACCGAGACGCATATACCTAAAGGTAGCAGTAAAATCGGTCTTTTGGGCAAATTCCTATTCTTGATCTCAGTTCCCAAATGTCCGACATTCAATGCCGATTTCATATAACGCATAGCCTTGACTTATACCTTCATGCATGCGTATATCAAAGCTATGCTGTACAGAACTTCGAACTTTTTTCGCCCTTTCTTCACGTTCCTTTCCCATTCATGGGCATTCTTTGAATCGCATTCCTGTCCCGCAGCGCGTCGAAATTCCCATGCGCTCGCGTGGATTGCGTTTCGCGGAAGAGAAGCCTCCTCTCCGCAAGCACCAGTCCCACTGCGGAGAGGCGGCTGCATCCCTTACGGGCAACTTATTAATGCCAACTTAGCATTTTTCAATTATTAATTCCCTCTTCACGCGTCGCTCCAACGTGCCGCGGCCTCTGTCCTTTTCCGGCGCTGGCCCTGGGGGCTATCTCATTTCACGCGCGCGATGCGCTCCATGCGCAAGGGTTTCGCATCATTCCCACATCGCTTGCACTGTGGGTAAAAGCAGAATACTCGTAAAAGTGTCAGTGAATGACGTCAGGCGCAGCCATATTTGTCCGGTGCCGAGTTGTTGGACATTTAGTCAGCTGTTTTTTACTTACTGAATACCCGCAGAGCCACAGTTTCAATCCTCGGTATTGACTCGTCTTCATGTGCGGTCCCTGCGTGACAAAATGGGAATCGGGCTGAACAGTATTACTGGCCTCAGTCGCTCTGCTGAGGCATCTCGTTGACAGCACTTTAGTGACTTTGTTACTCATTCAAAAATGGGTTCATCTCGAAATTCACCTTGCGCGGCGATCTTTAGCGACGCGATGAAGTGCACAAGACTACTTAAGATCCCTGATGTATATGTATTGTTCTCAATGTGAGCTCCGGAAAAGCGCCTCAAAATGTATCGCGCGCATTCTCTGGAAAATCTGGCATAAATACATAGAAATGAAACGTCCCAAGAACGCAAAAAATTCATCGTCCTCTACGAGTTGCGCCGAGCGTGAACCCTTTCTGATGTTTGCTTTCGTAAGCTTCCCTTCGGAGCCCTGGATCCAACCCTGAAACTGCGCGCGATTTTCTCGGTTAATGCGCGTTAACACATCGATTTTTCTTTGATTCCGGCACCTTTCTCATGCAAGTTTTCTTCGCTAGGCTCGCTTTAAATGGCCTCTGCAGCCGCGTGGATTCGTCGGATGTCGCGCGACAACTCCACTGATGCCGCTACAAATGGACATATCGCCTCGGCGGCCCACCTTCAAGTTCAAGCCCCGATGGCGGAGGGCGAGTCGGACGACGAGTCATCGCTTCGAAGCGTCGCTACCGACAGCGCTGCGTCGCGCGGCGACAGCGCCGCAAACGACGGCGACGAAGTGGCGACGAATGGAACTGCGAAAATGACGAAGAAGCTGAGCGTCTCATCGCTGAGCAACTTTTTCGGGGGCGGATCGTCGAAGAGCGGGGCGTCCGGGACGGGCGGAGGCCGCAAGCTTTCCACCGCAGACCGCTCGCCGCGTCGCAAAGGCGGCGGACCGTCCGCTTTTCTGTCGGGGCTCTACTACAATTCTCGTCGGAGGTTCTCCCTGCCCGTCGTGGAGCACCCGGAGGTCGCGGACCTCCAGATCTCCCCGCGCGACTCCGAGGAGACGCCGTCCGAGAACTCCGAGGAGGAAGCGTTCAAGAATGGACGCGGCGCCGCGGCCAAACGGCATGCCAGCGGGGACGGCTCCACGAGACCGCCGACGTTCATCAGCACGACGCTGGGCCGCAGGCTGAAGCTGAAAAAGCGGCCCGAAAATGGCTCAATGCCGGATTTAGTGGAGGTACTAACGAAAACGTTAGACGGGACAACGCCTAATATGTTCTCAAAGTTGCACTGAAACTGCCCAGATTAGAAGCAAACGTATTGCATGGTTGGGCTAGGAAGCTAAGAAGAAAGCCAAAGCAGAAGAATAAGATGCATCCGGTAAATAAGAGGAAAGACCGAGCAAAGTTATAAAACGTTATAATAAAGTAATTAAAATTTAAGTATAAGAGCTATTGTTTTGCGAAAATATTAAAGTAATCATATCGTTGTTATTTTTATTTTTTTACATTTGTTTGAAAAAAGTAAACGGTGCATAGGAAAAGCGAGTAAATTTAAAAAATAAATAAATTTATGTATCTTCATAATTATTCTCTTAGCCAGTAAAATGTTTCTGTTTCAGAAATGCGAGCCGATAAAGACGCCGCGCGGGAACAGTACCGAAGCCGGCAGACGGGTCACCGTCGTCGACAAGCAGGGTCAGGACAAGGCTCGGCTCACCGGCGTCAAGGGACGGACGAAGAAGCCGCTTCGGAAAATGGTTGGTTTACTGTTTGAGAGCCATCTTAGACCGATAAGACGTCGAGAATCTTTGTCCGATTGGCTGCGCATAGCG
Source organism: Aphelenchus avenae (assembly GCA_020875895.1). Classification (NCBI taxonomy): domain Eukaryota; kingdom Metazoa; phylum Nematoda; class Chromadorea; order Rhabditida; family Aphelenchidae; genus Aphelenchus; species Aphelenchus avenae. The sequence continues at coordinate 76,004 of JNEY01000012.1, forward strand.
TGCCAGACTATTGTTTTCGTCGTGTTGTGGTCTGATGTGACGTTGTGTATTCGCATTGTCTTTGTGCTTAACATCGGTAACTGGGAAAAGACCGACGTTTGTTGTACCAAGCATGACCAGTTTGCACCGTGTGTGTGTTTCTGGCAGCGTTGCTCGAAGAACGCGCTGCCCTCGAGGCAGCGATAACCGGTGACTCTTGCACGCGTCTGTCCCGCTCGTACTTTCATCTACACGTAGAAATACGAATTTCGAAGCGACCTCTTTTTATCGAAGCTGCGATGAAAAGATTATGGTGGTTAAAATATAACTAAATAATTGAATTAAATAAACAAATAATAAATAAAATCATTAATAACTGTTTTATTTGTTATTATAAATTAGTAAATAAAACAAAATAATTTAATTAATTAATCAAATCCCAACGGAAAGATTCAAAAAATAAAATTATAGTATTGTGACCGCGCCCAAACGTGTCCGTGCACTTGACCAACCGTTCCTTGTTGTTTACCAATTACTCGAAGTCGGTGGCCCCCCTCCAACGTGCATGTCAGCTAAACATAGTGTCTGTCATCAATTTTCTTGAGTCCCCTGCAGCGGACAACTCGTTTATTTTCTGTAAATTTCGAGCACCTCTGTCGTCAGCTGCCGTCCCTTCTGGCAGCGGTACGCCAACGGGCGGCAGCTTGGACGCCCGAGTTCCTGCGGAGATTTACGTTCTTCGAGTGGGGAGCGGTAAACTTGGCCGCCGTCCTCCCGCCGCCACTGCCGCTGCTGCGAATGCCCCGCTCATTGATTGATCGGGCGCGAACACGCGTCTGCGGAGCGGCTGCGGCGAACAAACGGAATCGATGGCATTCGTCGAGGGCCTCTTCAGCTCCCTGGGTCCCTCTCTTCGCTTCTTCGATCCGTTGGAGCGTCAACGCGGCTGCTTACGTAGTCCGCAGCCTGCTGCGCTGCAAGCACATCGCTGCGCCTCTCCTAGAATGACTGCGACGCGCGGGAGAACGTGTTGAGACGCGTTTGCGTATCGCTTGCACTTGTTTACCCCGCGTAGTTTCCCTCCGTTCGGCGATCAATTTGCTCTTTTTATAATGCCAGAAACACCTCATTTAGCTTATTATTTTCTGCAACCTGAGACAAACGTTAGCAAACGTTCCGTCATAAAATTCGCGAGAGAGACGATTCAAGAAGTTGTGACAACCTCCCCTTAACATGAAATTAGCAACGGGACCTGGTGGCGTAAAGACACCTGTGGACAGCATAAGGCTAAGTGCTAAGAGGGGGCCCTTTGGTGATGAAATTTTAAGAAGCTTGGTCAAAATTTAAGCTAAATTAGGTCTAATCAGTTAAGGAAAGCTAAACGTGTAATTTTAACGTTATTTTAGTGATTTGAGGCCATTTTGACCTCCCTTTTGACCCATTTTAGGGGTCCACTCCCTGTAACCGACCTCCATCCTGGCATCCTAAATACGGTCCCGTCCTGAGGACGACGATCTGCTGATCCAGCCAACACAAGGACTGCAACAAACAAAAGTATGAGCGTTTTAGGCTGACGGGAAAATGAGGCACTGAAAAAAGAACTTTCTAATTTTTACCCACAGCCGGGCGGACTTATTTACTGCTTTCACTACCAGTATTTTCGAATTTAAAGCCTCCAAGTTTCGCTAGCTTTTCTTCGCCCTTCATCCGCCGCCCGTCCGGTATCGCTTCCTCGTTTCGCGTCGTCGCAAATGTTTTCGCACATTCCTCTCGTGATGGGGAGCCGCCTCATGCACCCACTGAAAGTCCTCGCTTTCTCGCTTTGAACGCTTCAAACGTGCAGCTCAGCAGCCTATCGGCCGCTGGCCTTCCAACGTGCGGATCAGGCGACTAAAAGAGCAGCTGTCCGCTCCGAAGGTCCACGGCTCCATGGAGGACGCTTTTTTGCTGGCCATTTAGCCGACTAGTTTACGAACGCGTGACGGGTCTAATTGGCTCGGAAATTGGCGCATATATTAATTTACTATCTCCATGTTCTTGAGAAGATTGTCTCGTTGTCGGGACGTTGATCGTCGGGACGAGCAACTCGTCATTTTCTCATCACTCTCTGGGCAATTCGTCATTTTCCTAGCAGGTTTTCCTAGCCTATTCCGAGCAGCACATCCTCTGTCCGAGCAGTTTAATCATCTTTTGCGCATTCGTCTCCAACAAGCTTTAGCTGAATAAGAACCTTTGTTTTTCGAAAAGCTCATCAATTCTCAGAGATGCTCGTCTTTACACGTACCTCATCACCCTCGTAGGAGCAGCTATCTCCCTGCTCCTTCCTGCTGGTAGCCCATCTCGGCTTTTTTCATTCCAATGTGCTGTGCACTACGGCTGGGCGCCCCTCAGGACCGATGCGGATTCCGATCCGATTCCCGAGTTTAACACCGATTCCGATTCCAGAAAAACGGCTGATATCCGATGCCGATTCCGATACAGATTCTTAGTAAGGTTACCATGCAGACGATGTGCTAAGTCGTCCGAACGTTCACATGAACACAAATACTAGTCAAAACTGTTGACCGCCAGGCACAGCTAGAGCAAATCTCGCTAAATTTGTTGACGTGCGGGGATCCGAGAAAGCTTTCGATAGGATTCGGATGAATCGGCCATTTAGACCGACTCCAATTCCAAAAACGTGACCGATATCCGATACCGATATCCGCCTATCTCTGCGGTGCATTGCCCTCTCAGACCCCGGTCAAGTCCATTGTCGTTAATTTATATCCAGCTCATTTAGCTCGAACGTTCTACCGCCGTTTCGCTGAAAAATAAGCCTTCTTTTGGCCTGTTACTCCTAAAAATACGAAAATACTGGCTCGTCATCTGGCACCTTAATCCCGTCCATTTTGCGCCCTCCCTCTCGTGGTCGCTTACTCAAAACCCATACATCATCCGCGTCGCTTCGCTCTTCCGCCACGGCCATTGAGCCAGAGTGACGTGCGCGAAAGCCCTGCGGCTGACCCGGGCCGCCGCTGAGCGCGTGAAACGTATCGATTTGCATAGCGCGCGCAGCTAAAAGCGGAGGTTCGGAGGAGCGGTTTTCGGCCATCACAGTTGCGATACTTTTCGTGACCTCACTTTATGTCTTCTTACACGGTCTCGGCGTGCAAAACTGTGCAAGTTTTGGAGTACATAATTCCTCTAGAAGGGAGGTTTGTGGTAGCTGACATTGCTTTTTGCGTCAACAGGATAACATATCAAATTATGGAGCCAAAATAGGGTGCCAAATGTAAAGATACTGGTTAAACTTTTCGCGGCGTCCATTGTCTAGCTAATGCGGAACAACGGATACCGTGGACCATGTCCTTTCGTTCCCCGTACCCGTATGCTTTTTTGTGTGTCTAAAATAATTTTTTTCGTGCGTCGTCTGTGTGCGTTTTCATCCGAACCTCATTAGGCAACATTTTGTCCTGTCTGGACCCTGTAGCTTTTCGGATAGAGGGAGGCCTTAAGGGTATACGCAGGGTGACCCTTAAAACCTTTTAGTGCAGAACTAAGCCAAATAAGCCACAGTTCCGGAAAAAATCTTTGTTGCTAATTTCGGAAGATCCCCTTGCGGATGGCCCTAAAATCCTTCATCTCATTGTTTTATCTCAACGTGAGCCTCCTCCTCTCACAGAAATATTTCATCACGTGATCCTTTTCACCTACCGGCAGTTCGTGTTAAACCTTACCCAAAAAAACCAAGCTGAACGGCTAAAGACTTTGCAAAAATTGCTCGGATTTTTGCCAAGTGCGTCTATTATTGATCCCTTACTGGGCGGGGATTCCTTGAACTCGCGACTAGGTATCATGATCAATCATGCAGCAAATACTCGCGCGGCCGGCGACGACTGAACTTAACTCTTGTGGCTGAGGGAGCTCCCTCCGAAACATCATGACCGAATTTCTGGACGCTCCCTGAGATCTGGTCGTCTGAACGCCTACGTCGAATTATCATTTTGCGTCGAGACGCTCCCGAAAGCTCATGATTTGACCCTTCGACGACCCGCTTGCGAATGGTCCAAAAGCATGCGGTCCGCTAGCTCTGCCCGGTCCCCGCCTGCCCAGCGACGCATTCACTCGACGCTTCCACCAGCAGACGGTTTCTTCCGCCGCACAGCGTCGCACTTAATCTAATGAGCGACATGCGGGAAAAGCGGAAGGCCGGGCGGGTTAATCCCGTTTTCTTCCCGCTTCCCCGCCGGTCGCACGCATTTGCATAGTTTCCCGCTTCCCTTTCCCGGCTCCCGTGGGACCCAAACGCGGCCACCGCCGACGACGGAATGGGACGCACTAATTGCGGATTTCTCCGCAGCGCTGCAAGCAAATAAATCTCCTTTCCCGGCGGATACAAATTTGTATGCGATTAAATTACCTGCCGGGTGCGCCCCGGTTAGACCTCCTGTCCGCCGAAGGCTGTCCCGGTGGGAATAGGCGTCAGCGATAAACTTTGCGAGCTAATTGGTTCGAGAACCGCTTTCTCTTAGTCTCTTAGTTTCGTGCAAGCTTTGGTTACTTTCCACGACGGCCATAGCATGCAGAAATTTTGTACAAATTCGTACAATTGCTTAGCTGGTACAGGTCATTCTAAAGCCTAGCCAATAAGCGAAGCACCTACTAGCATAGCGTTTTAAACTTTGGGATCCTTCGGCAGAAACTCGGCCCTAAAGGCTATAATAACCTCCGGCAATCGCTTAGCGGACCTTTAAAAGTTTCGTGCATTCTCTTCTATCATGTTAAAGATGAAATAAGGTTTCTGAAGACGCCAGACTCGCCCACTGCGGGACTTTAAGGTTAAGACCCATTCGTGTCGAGGTGGACCGATGCCCATCGCTTAGGCTATCAAAAAATTTCGAGCATTTTAATCCGGCTTTGGCGCTTCTAACGCAGCTTGGAAGGGCTCTTCTGCGAAACTCCATATATAGACCGGCATCTTAAAGTGAACTTTAGGCTTGAGAGCCTTGGTCTATGGCACGCTTCAGCTACTTTGCAACTTGGCACAAATATTTGCAAATAGCAGACCTGAACTGTTCTTGCGTCTTGAAAGTGTATGCCGCTAAGGAGTATCGAAGGTTTAAGGCACCCTAGGCTGGTTTACGAAGCGGCTTAAAGCTGAGGCCACCCGCTTAGGTCTATAAAGTGGACTGTTATTCCATCTGCGACCTATAGTAAATGTTCACCGACGAGTGTGACCTCTTGAAGCCCGACGTGTCTCACCCATCCGACTTTAGTGTTTAACCTTCGGACTCCCAAATGCATGAGCTGTCGTCCGCTCTTCCAAGATACTGAGGGCCGTAACTCAGGGCCATCAGCGGGTGGTACCGCGCGAAACTTACGACGCCTCCTCTTCGTCCAGCGCCAGCTCTTCGCAGAGCCGAAAGTTTACCCCTCTCTTTTCTAGGCCTGCGTCCCAGGATCCGATACCCACGCCACCACATGAAACTGCCACCAGAATCCTGCCACATTTCGGGGCGCCACGCGTGTCACTGCCACCAGCACCACTTTGTCCGCCACTTCAGTGGCACCACTGTTGCCACATCGCAAGGCATCACCGCCGTGGTGGCGGGCAGAGATGTGGCGGAATGTGGTGTCCGGTCGGCCACCAGCCGCCACAACAAGCCGCCCGATGTGGCTGGCGGCCACCAATTCATTCGAGACCGATGGTGGCTGCGGCGGCGGCATGTTATTCGCGTCGCTGCGCCCCCCCCCCCCGCTTCGTTATCCACGCCCGTCCGTCCGTCAGGGCGGCGGCGGCGGCGGTCCACGGATGGGCGATAGCGGAGTGTCCACCACCGCTGCCGCAAACGGCAACAACCGCCGCGTCGCTTTTTGCTGTTTGCTGCGTCGTCATTGTCCCTTTTTCGCCCTTTGCATGCGACGATGTCCTGGGTCGTTCCGCGCGCTGTCTGTGGGCGAATGATCCTATTGTTTTTGTGACATCATCGTGCGGATTGCTGCAGCCATATTAAGCAGTGAATTGGACGCTATGGCTCAACCCTACCGAGTGACGCTCATGTGAAGCTAAGATTACAATGACTTCTCAGTCCAAAGCGCTCTAAAAACAGGATACAAAAAGAATGACTGGTAAAAAATAGAGTGCTCAAAAACGGCCGTGAATTTAATTTGGAATTGATCCTTTTTGTTTATAAATATGGAAAGCACAATCAAAAACACTCCTATAATACGGGTTTCCCTGGGACTACGAACGCTTTTGGAGGGTCCAACGGCTAGTGTATCAACATTTTGGGGTAACCCAGTTTGTGCTAAGCGAATTCTTCTTCCATTCCAAACTGCTCCAATAAGATTTCGCAGAATCGGAAACGGGAAACTCCGCATGGCTTGTCGTAACATGGCTTACCCGTACGGCTAGGTCTTTTTTCACGGTTAGCTGGACCAAGACCAGGACCTCGACCGATAGGACCGAAGGGTCAGGATCAGATCAGCACTCACCTCAATTTTCTCGGTGAGCACCAAAGGTTCCCTATCCCCATAAAAGTTTCGGCCCCTAGGAATGGGCGTCCTCTTTTCACCCGCCAGGTCCAGGTGCGGGAGTACATTAATCCCCAGGACCACGTGACCAGGTCCTGAATTGGGACCTACCTGGCCCTGTAGCCATGAGCGTCGATTCTAAGGCTAGGTCCCGTTAGCCTAGCTAAATAGCCAAGTTTATTAGCTTCCCAGGCTCACTGAACTTTCTGCCTGCTCCCAGAACTTTTCGCCTGAAGACCTTTTGGCTGTTTTCCTCCCGCTTCGCGGACACTTTTATGAATGCCCATGAATGCGCAGTTCGCCCGGTCGTTCCTCGAACCACTTGTTGTTTTCCTTCACCCTCCTTCGTCGCCGGTGCGCTCGCGGTCATTTCGCCTTCCTTCCGCTTCGCACGGATGTCCTTTTAATTCCCGCATTGCCGCGCGGCGCCGCGCTTTGTGCGCTTCATTAAACTCATCCGAAACAGCGCGGCGACGCGGCAAATTTTCGAAGAAACTCTCGACATCGCTTAAGAGAGCTCCTGCGGGCAGTCGGGAATTTTGTTTCCCCCTCGCTCTTCCCGCTCTTCCCGCTGCCTGCCGAGAAATCTTTTGCGTCTCATTTCGCGTAATTGAATTTAACGCGGAGCGTGAGCGTAAAAAAGTGCAGCGGCGCTGCGAGGAGGATGCATCTAAAGGCGCCTAGCGCCCGTCCGCGTGCCGGAATCGAATAATGCGGCGACGAGTGCGAAGAAGACCCTTCAAAGAGGTTTTCCGCGCTTTGCCCCGGAATTCCGCTTTGATTCATTTCGCAAAGAAGCAGAATTGTGGCCATGTTCAGCGCAAATTTTTGGGGATTTCTACAGTGTCTCCAGTGAGCACTATATGGTTTGGCAATACCTGGGCCTGCATGATTCGTTACTTTTAATTTAATTTAAATTTTCTTTCAATTCCCTTTTAAATTTATTTAAAATTTTATTAAATTTTATTTGAGTTTATGTTAATTTTAGCAAAAATTTAAGCACACAATAATTTAAACACTCGAAGAAACAACGCCCATCTCAGCAACATATTCTTTCAAACTTGTTCTCGATTAGCAGGACGCTAGAGGCCCGATAGTAACTACTGGCTATTTTCCACATATTTTCCAGGCAAGTGGACCCTCTCCACGGACTTGAAAGTACACAAACGGCACTTGTACTGGTAAAGACCAGAGCTAACTGAATTATCGTTCTTTGGTGTTAGCCGGGAAACGTGAACCTAGACTTCATGAAGCTTCTAAAATTACGCATTTCCGCTTCTACGGGTACACGGTTTCCGCGCCATTTCGCTCGAACCGATGATTACATGATCACGGGGCGCTCGCAGAGGTTTTTATCGCCTTCCTTAAGTGATCGACCGCCCGGAGAATGAATCACTGCGGTCGGTGCACGCATTGAGCCGATATCACTCCTTATTATTGTGAGAAGTTTACGGGCCGCCCGACAACTACGTTCTTGGATGTGACCGTAATGGCCGAGGTTTTCTCTGAAAAAATCGACTTCCAGTCAAAAGATTTTTGGTCCAATTAGTTCAATTTGATCTTTATAATTTGATCCATCCCAAGCCGGCAAAAACTAACTCCTCGCGCTAAGCCTTATCCAGCTTGCGGCACTATAACACACGGCTACCCTTAGCTAAACGCGGCTTGAACTGTACCCCGAACGCGATTTACGCCATCTCGCGCGGTTCGGAAAATTTTGGGGAAACCTTCTTGTGCTGGATGCTCGAGAAAAATGGCCAGGAAACACTTCGGTGAGAGGATGTTTTTGACGCCATATTGTATTCGAAAACCAGGAGCCATTTTTGTGCGTCAAGGGGGAATTTTGCGGGCATTTTATGAGAGTCCTCGCTCGAGCTTAAGCTCACGCTCTAAACCGCCTATGTGACGCTATTTCAATTCACTCGAATTGTCTTTCTCGTTTCGCTACCGACCGGGCCTGCAGTCGTTCTTTTCGTCCTTTGCTCCCGGCTCTCGCCTTCCCGCACGCTCATCGGGTTTCAATTTCCACGCGTCAAGCGACCCCCCCCCCCCGCGGTTTTCTTCGCTTCCTAGGTAAATATTTGCCACTCGACTGCTCCCTGCCGCAGGTTGTCGGGACGCTTTCTTTGCGTCCGTTCGATTTCGGCGGGCGCAGCGCTCGAGCCCACGTCGGCTGACGTCTCAAGTGCGTCTTATTGTTTCGGCCCGGGGCCCTTAAGCCCTCAATTTGTGGCGGAAATAATTGCGCGTTGCGTTGCTAATGTTAGAAAGGGGCGTCTATTGCCGAAAATAGGGCTCTTTTTGAGGTAGATTTCGGCTAGCCTGTGACAAGCAGCGCCGGTCCACGCCAAGAGGAGCTTCATTGTTTATTCGCTGCCAAAAATGCCTAAAAAATTAACCACATATTTTATTTATTTTTTGTCCTTTTTGGAATTTAATTTCTATTTTTACTATTTTTAATTTTCGCGGTGGTCGGTCAAAAAAAAGCGCCGAGAACAGTTTTTTTAAAAAAATTTTTGTCAGGATTGTTGTCCGAACTTTGGTTGCCTGCTCTTGACGTGTTCAGAGGGCACCCGTCCACAGGGCTCCCGCTGCGCTTGCCATTGTCTTGCCACGCGTCCACGCGTTTTGCCCGCGTTTTTCATCTTCTTCTTCAGCATTGCGGTCAGTTCATAAAGTTCATTTCCCTTAAAGCGACGACGTTTACGCGCATTCACTTCCCATTCCTGTCTTTCTCACTCGTATCCATTTCACGTTGTTTCCCACCTCCAAATCCGCGTCGAAATTGCGAAACTCACGACGGTCTTTATGGACGGATGCCGGCGAAACGAACGCCTTCATCCGTCCGCTATGAGAAACACATTTCAGCAGCGCGATATTGCTGCCGTCTGCGGCGGAGCCTTCCCCCGCAAGTGCGCACTAAACCGGGAAATGCGCAGCGATGATTTGTTGCAGGCCCCGCTCGACGCGCTTTTGATTGCATCGCCAGAGGGCGTTGTTTTCTTGCAGTCTAGAGATTAGGCAGTCAAACAGGGAACTTGCTGAGAAATCCTTTTGATTTGTCCGTGAAGTACTTGTGGATGGCGGTCCAGTTGGGTGTGGGATTTATGCTGCCAGGCGCCGTCTAAAAAGCGCGTTTAAGAAGTCGAAAAATGTATTCCATTTATCTGAAAGGACCAAATAAAAATAAATTGAATTTCGAAAATATTTCAATTTCCAAAAATAAACTAAAACATCTCCAAAAAATTACATGAAATTTATTAAATAATCCCTGAACGTACCAAAAATACTCGAGAAATATGCAAATTTTTCCTAATTTTCCGGGCTGAAATTTGCTTTTTGTTCCGCCGATTGAATTACACTGGAGTTAACCCTTTTTGTTGTTCTATCTTCCTTTTCCACCTAACCTGCGCTATACGCGGACGCTGCCTTCTTCAAATGTATCGCGCTAATTATAGCCCTAATTAGCCGTAAATTGTGCGCTACAATGCGGGCGGATATCCCGCTGCAAAACTGAAGAGAAAGCGTTATTCATCATTTTGTACCCAGTATCCGTAGAGAACTGTGGTTAGCTATTCGAAGCAGCGCTAGTGGCGACAGTCCACCGAAATGAGAGTCTATCTGCGGGTTAAGTCTTTATCGAAGTTAGCCGCATGCGCTATGATGGTCCTCAGTAAAGCCCTTCCGAGTCCGGCGACGCCATGAACGAAAAAGTATTCGCCCGCGCGCCATAGAATCGTCCAAAGCTATCAATTATTTGAGCAAAAAAGTGCAAAATGTTTTAAAGTCCGCGGTCCAAGACGGAATGACGTTGTCCGACGAAGGTTTAGTGAAGTTAAATGGCTTCGTTTCAGTTCATTTTACTTAGCTTCATCTTTTCATTGCGCCTCCTCTGATTCACTGAAATCACTGTAGCTAGTTCATGCTCCAAAAAAAACTGAAACGCTCACATTTTTACGCCACTATTTTTCGTTAAGTTACCTAGTTTCGTTTAAAACGTTGTTTAATTTAAAATTTCGTACCGTTAAAAAATGCATTACATGGCAAATCTGCTGGTCAAAACACTTTTGGAATACTGAGACAGTGGCGGTCCTAGGAATCAGCTAGAGAGAGGTCGCATAGTTGCTTTCTTGGTATCATAGGGGGTCGCAAGCGGATCGCACGTGATGTACCAGGTTGCATTTACGCGCCGGGCCAAAGGCCCGACGAGTTGGGAGGGGGTCGCCGTCCCCCGCGACCTCGCCCTAGGACCGCCACTGTACTGAGATGTACTTTCATAGCCGTTCGATACGAGTGTGAGAAGGATGTCCAAGGCTTCTTCATTAAATCATCGGTTTTCACGCGTGAATCATTGTCGCATATCGCGATCCACAACGAGCCGCTGCTACCGAGCACTTTTTCCGAGTCGATTTGCACGCGACCCATGTCGCTATCAGACACCCGCCCATCCGAAAACATCGCATGGTTGCACTCCCAGCAAGCCTGCAAAATGGGCGCTTTTCCGTCAAATGCGCCCGATTCCAGGCGCACTTTTTTGGGTCGCTAGCGGGTCGGCAATTAGATAACCCTTGTGGGTGATAGCCGGCAGCTAGGGAGTGGCTCTCTTGCACGCGTCACTGCTGCGCTGCTGCTGCGCCCTATCAGCACGCATAATGACGCGCTGCGAACGTGCGTCGGCGGCGGCGCTATCAGTGAGCGCAATTAAAGGCGTATTGATTTCGATTCCATCCTCGCGTCGAGCGGGTTAGTCATCCCGAAAATGAGACACTTTTGGGATTATGGACTATTCGGAGTAGCCGACTTTTCCAGCTAAAAATTCCCGTATGTTGCTCTAGTGCTGTCATTACTGACTTGAAAGCTGGTCCAGAAACGACGCATATCTTTTGCTTGAGCGTACCTACGTACGTTGAGGACTACGGCTTAACGTTAGGTCCGTCGACAAGCATTTCCTTTGCTAGACTGAACTAATTGACGTGCCTAATTGAGACCCTTTCTCGCTACCCAACGTAGTGAGCTGAGTGATCCTTTTATAAGAGTTCTGTGACGTCTTAGCACAAAATTTTAATGAGTCCAGTGGATTTCTTGCGTAGTGGAGCCGAATTGCGAGCCGCCCCTGCTTCATCCACGTAATTTTGGAATATCTCTCTTCATTCAGGTTCATTTAACCAGGCGGTTCATCATTGAACTGCACTGAGATTCCCGGCTTCGCCGGTTTAGCGTTGTTCCTAGGTCTATGGTCGTATCGGTCTCGCAGACCTTACTGTGTATTAAGATGTCTCGTCGTACGTCCAGAATCGACCTGGCCGACTTCCTTTTCCGCAAATTCCCCTTTCTCGACATTTTACCCACGGACATCTGCGAGTCTACTGAGCGCGTTCTTTGACCTTTCTCTGTGGGTGACTCTCGGCAGGCGGTATCGCTTTATTGATTCCTCCCGCAATTCGCGCATTTCACCGCAATCATCGCGAATCCTCTGCAGAGGCGACTGACTTCATCCATTTTGACAATGACGGCCACCGCCATCGAAAACTTTCCGTTTCGCGGGCGGCGCGCGGCGGCGGCAGACACCGTTAGGTGGCCGACTAAGACGCGCGACGGGAAAAGGAACCCGTTTATTTCCCCAAATACGCAGCACAAAATTGCGGCGGACGCTGCCGCGCGGCATAGCGTTTCGCGGTCGCTTACGCTGCAACTGATTGCGTTGCGCACAAGTCAACGCAGCGCAGCGCTGCATATCACCAAAAGCCGAGGCGCGGTGTCAGCGGACGACGCAGCGCTACCGCTAACTCGTGACCTGCAGCGCATCAAAGATGTTTCTTGATTTGCGGCGCCGCAAGCCACACTTTTATTCCCTATGCCATAGCCCTGCGTGCAGCACCGCGTGCCACCGCGCTGCGCCGTAGAACGACGTTAGTGGCGAAAAGACCGCTCAAACAGACGCAACGCTGCCGACGCATTCCATTACCTTGCAGCGCTGCACGCAGTCCATACGTTGCAGCGGCGCCTGTCACCTTTGGCAGCATGCGCTGCCTGCGGCGCCGCATATCCACAAAAACCCGCCGCGTACCATCGAAACTCATAGCGCATTCAACGCGCGTCGACGACTTGCCGCGCCGCGAATCGCGTCCTTTTTCCGATCTGTGAAGCGAAAGGGATCAACGATTGACAGACTTCTTCTGCACAGCCCCGTCGACCGTCGGCCGCCTTCTCCCGGGCGACGAGTTTTGGGTTTGCCTTCCAGCGCCGTCCGACCTTCTTTGTCACTTCGATTCGCTCTCCGTTTGAAATCGGTGTCGGGTTGAGTGATAATCGATTCCATTTGCCTGCACGCTGCGCACCAAAGTCGCCGCGGTAGATTGGTCTGGGTGAAAACAACTTGGTGCGGGGCATGTGGAATTTTCGAGATTCCTTTTGCGTAAACTTATACCTGTTTAAACATGTTTCGGTATGCGCGTAATGATTGGTATCTGTGCTCTTGGAACTTCGAAAATTTCACATTTTCGTGGTGCTTCGTACAGTGGTGGCATGTTAAGTCAACGCTGGCCAATGTCCTGGTCCTGTCCTGTGGCCTTGGGGATCTAGGCACTGGTACCGGTACTCTAAGAAAATGTGCCCAGCCATATGCCGAGTAAGTTACCCCATTGAAAATGGGCCAAAATGGTCAACACCTCCCCCCCCCCCCGCTAAACACGTCCCTGCACCATAGTCCGACGTTTGTCCCCATTTCCGCATTTCGACTTGTCAGTTCGTAAGGTCAAGTTTTTGGGCCCACCTGTCGCAAAACAACTTCGCCGTGCCCCAGCAAGTGCGAAATTCTCGAGATTCCTTTCGTCCGCATTCCGGGCGTTTTCGAGCCCTCTTTGGTATGCGCGAAATGACTGGTATCCGTTACACTGGAACCGCGCGTCGCACGCACTTTTGGCGCTGTCCTTCCCCACTGTTTCGCGAAAAACAGGCGATGAAAACGGGCGAAGCAACCTGTGCTAGTTCCTTTCTTTTGCTTGTTTAAGCTAGTCTTGTTTGGCAGCGCTAGATTTTGTAAGCTTCATGTCGTACGGAAGGAAGCGGACGCCCCAAAATTAGGAAATACTGGACTCTGCCTCAATTATGTTTCCCGAGCAAGAGCGAACGTTTATTAAGCCCACAAGTTGAGCACGCTGGGTATGCGTACGTGCCATGTTGTGAAGAATAATTTTACTCGTGGCAACACCATAAGGTCAGCTTCAATGCACCCTCCACGGCCTTTCATCCCCCCTTAGCGGCAATGATAGTCAACGGTTTGCATCTTTCGCAATGCGAACCGCTTCAGAACAGCTTTTCGCTTCGCGATTGCGCACGTTCCTGACATTGACAATTAATGGGGAATATTGCTCCAATGCTATCAATAACTTAAATTGATTTATTCCTTAGATTAGTGGATTCCTCAAATAAGAGTTCCATTTCGTTCCGCACGCTCCTCTAATGCACTGACAAGAGCCTAAAGAATGCGACATTTACTTAGCCGCTAAACGCTGCCTCCTCCGTCTTGTGGCGACTGGACCGTTTTACCAAACTGTGCCTCATTTTTTCCGCGTCGCTCTACTTCGTGGTCCAATGCGGGCGATCATTCTTCGACTCCATACTGACTTCTGCATCATTCAGTCCGCCCACTCCAAGTGCCATTCGTCGAGGAGGAGCTCCTTCACTGCCCTCCAAAGACGACGACGACGACGACGCTTCACGCCCTACCGCCATCGACGGGTTCCTTCCGCAGCGACGTGCCACCACCGCGAAACTGGAGCGTCGCCGTACAAAACCGCTGAGCAAATCGCTTCGCGCCCGCAAACCGCCCGGCCACCCGCAGCAGCACTATTCGCAGTTCACGCCTAACGCTCGTGGACCAGGAGCGGGATTCGCGCTTCTCTCCGGCTCCGCCTCACGCCTCCCCGATCTCGCCCTCTGCTTTCAGGTACATCCTGGCACGAGCCCTGGAGCCCTCTATCCCGTCGTCTTTAGAAAGCCCTCTCGCACACGAGTTTCGCCGGCGGCTCCGCGCACTCCGGCAGCGCCGCGGCCTTCGCAGCGAACGGCGGCGCCGTGTTCGCCACCGTGGAGAAGCACCAGCTGAGCTCCAAAAAGCCGCCCGCCGCCGCCGGCAACGCGGTGGCGCCTGCGCCGAAGTCGAAGCGCTCCTTCCACTTCTTCTCAATGGACTCCCACAAGAAGCCGCCGCCGTCTGCGGCGTCGCCGCTCAACGGCACCGCGCCGCAGCAGTTGCAGCGCTCCACGACGCCGCCGCCGATGCCCACCGGCGCGGCGGACTTCGAGTTCCGCCCCGGCGCAGAAGGCAAGCGGACCGCCCCGAACAAGGCCGGCTCTGCGGGCGGCGCCGGTGGCTTGGCGCCCGGCAGCGCGGCGCAGCGCAGCAAGTCGCCCGGAGCGATCCTGAACCGATTCACGAGCTTCGCGCGGAACAAGTACCGGAACAGCCTCTCGGAGAAGTCCAGCAACGCCGTTTTCGACGACCGAATCCGACGGGTACGCGTCTGAACGAGCAAAAAATTCGTGTTTCAATAGTCGAAATGGGTTTTACCCATCAAGTGTCTTCGCTTGTGTGACGTGTTTGTCTGTTGCGCAGCCAATCGGACAGTAGAATTTGGACGTTTCAGCTTCAGGGGTCTCAAACCCCCCCTGGTTCCAGGGGGTACCCCCTGGTTTTGGCTTTTTGCCCCTGGTTTTCATGGGCAAAACCAGGGGGGTAAAAGTCTGTTTTCTTCAATGCAATTGTGGAAAGTCAAATTTTGACTTCAATTTTGACAAATAAGGCCCAAAAATCGCTCCAGCGGCGCCTGCGGCGGGCTACATTATGTCAAAGCATTCTGAAAGTCACTATTTAGACCTAGTAAACGGCCAACTGTTGGGCCTATTGTCCAGTCGAGCCAATACTTGGCGCAGGTGGCGTCTGCGTCGTACCATTCACGTGTGGACATCACCTTCTGAAGCCCATAAAACGTCAAATTTTCAGTCTTATTTTGCCAGATAAGCCTAGAAATTGCTCTGGCGGCGCCTGCGGCGGGCAATTTTTACGTCAAGTAGTTCTGAATTTCACATTTGCAGGACTGTTCCAGCCATTTATGCACACCATTTTCTGAGCAGACCGCGATTTGTTGAAAAATTCACGAACGGTCGCTAAATATAGCGCTTAGTTGTTAAAAGGCATTATTGTAAACCCCAAATAAAGCTTAAACTACCTGTGGTACAGTTAAGCGGATGCCCCCCTGGTTTACCCCCTGGATTTTAGCTGAACCCCCTGGTTTACCCCCTGGTTTTTACCTCCAGGGCCCTGGTTCATGGTTTTCGAGTTGAGAGGCCTGTTCAGCTTATCAAAACCGCAATGATTTCATGAATTTACCGCTACTTTAGGACATTTCGCGGGAGTTCCAGCGATGCCGGGATACGAACGACACGCGGCTCGACCTCAACTCCTCAGAGGTAAGTTGCCTCATACTAGAGATCCGACCTCTCATCCGGAGGAGGTAGTACCTCACACCGTCGGGAGAGGCGGGCCCGGACCTCAGAGGGTTACCGAGCATCTTGTGACTGGATCTCCAAACACTTCGTCGTCAGAACATAATAACCGTGTGCCTTTCTAGATTACGTCCATTCCCTCCTCGATACGGGACTTGCCGCAGCTGACGGAGCTCTTCCTGTACAAAAACAAGCTCTCCACGCTGCCGGCGGAGATCGGCATGCTGGCGAACTTGCGGATGCTCGGCCTCAGCGAGAACAACCTCTCCTCACTGCCGGACAGCCTCGGCGGCTTGAAGCGCCTCGAGACGCTCGACCTCCGCCACAACAAGCTCACTGAGGTAAGGTTCTTTCTAATGTGCCATCGAATAGCTCTTAACGTGTTCTCCGTACGAAGCAGGGTTGGGTTTATGACCGTCAAAAATGCGGCCGGTTAAAAAACCGGAAAAAAAACCGTCAAAAATGGTCATAAATGGTCAAAAATTCCCGGCATTTTAGAACCAAAAACCAAAGGGGGGACCCTTATGTATGGTGCAAATTAGCTTCGTAGCGTGTTTTTATGGTCAATTTGGGCCGGTTTAAGCCTTTTGAAAAGGTTATCGGTGAAATTTGATGAGTTTACGGACAATACGTCAACATAATTTAGTCAAAATACCCATTTTCGATGATATTTTTCCCATTTTTTACCAAAAATCCGTCTGGTTTTTTTTCCGCCGTCGGAAAAAAAACCGAGGCCTCGGTCAAAAAACGGTTTTTTTCCGTTTTTTTTCCGGTCAAAAAACACGGAAAAAAAACCCACCCCAACCCTGACTACGTATGATTAACTGTTCTACCTATATTCATGCTTTAGCTGGTTCTGGGCGTGCCAAGTGAGATCCGAGCCCGAAAAGTGCGCGACACCGAAGCGCATTCCATTCACGAGACGGAGATCCTTAACAGTCTGTAGCCTACCTTGTGGATAATCGTNTAGCGTGTTTTTATGGTCAATTTGGGCCGGTTTAAGCCTTTTGAAAAGGTTATCGGTGAAATTTGATGAGTTTACGGACAATACGTCAAGATAATTTAGTCAAAATACCCATTTTCGATGGTATTTTTCCCATTTTTTACCAAAAATCCGTCCGGTTTTTTTTCCGCCGTCGGAAAAAAAAACCGAGGCCTCGGTCAAAAAACGGTTTTTTTCCGTTTTTTTTCCGGTCAAAAAACACGGAAAAAAAACCCACCCCAACCCTGGTACGAAGTCGGTACGGACGAGGCAGGACAGTACGGAGTACGGTACCGCCCTAGCTTTCTAGAAATTTAGCACTAGTACGGCCCGTACTGGTGCCGTACCGTAGCGCATCCCGTACTGCCGTACCACACTGTACGCCACGGAGTATAGTACGGGTGGGCCAGCACGGTACGGGTGGGGTCGGCCAGTACGGAGTACGGTACGGCTATAATTTTATCGGCTGTACGACGCGTCCTGGTACCGTGCCGTATTACGGCCCGTACTGCCGTTCCTTACCGTACTGTACGGTACGGGGAGGATCAGTACGGTACGGGTGCCGGTTGCGATTGCGGCAGGTACGCTGCGAATCTCTGTCGTCACGTGTTGGAATATTCGCGTTTGCAGCAAATCCCTCCGGTGATCTTCCAAATGGAGGCTCTCGAGACGCTCTGGTTGCGCTACAACAAAATCTCCTTCGTCTCGCCGGAGATCGGCCGTCTGAAGCGCCTGAAGATGATCGACCTGCGCGAGAACAAGATCAACGAGCTGCCGGCGGCCATCGGCCAGCTGACGTCGCTCTCGATTCTCCTCATGTCCGCGAACCACCTCAAGAGCCTGCCAGCGGGTGAGCACTTTTCGATGAAGCGGATCCAAAAGCTGCCTGTTGACCTTCAGTAGCTAGAAATTCCTCTTGGAATAGTTGCCAGGAAGCCTGGATAGGGCTGAAGCAATCCCTGGATAAGCCACCCAGGAGTCCTGGCTAGAGGCCGCTGGAAGTTATACCACCCTATACGGTCGGCATTACTTATCCCTGGGAACCCTACCTGGAAAGCATCAGAGCTCAGGTCCTGGTCCTGATACTGGTCGTGGCCCCGGGGGTTTAGGTCCTGGTCCTGGCACTCAGAAAAATGTGCCCTGCCCTGGAAGGCGTGCACTGTTCCGTATGTCCTTGCGTCTCCACTTCAGCATGATGGTTTAGAAATCGGCGAGTGCACTCAGATGACGCAACTCGACGTCCAGCACAACGAGCTCCAGAACCTGCCGGAGACCATCGGTCGCCTAACGACGCTCAAGCGCCTCGGGATCCGCTACAACCAATTGACGGAGCTGCCCGCGTCTCTCTCCAACTGCAAGCTGCTCGACGAGTTCATCGTCGAGAGCAACAAGCTCACCTCGTTGCCGGTAAGCTTCTGGGCTCGTCAAGGGGTCGTAGTTCCGTACTGGTCCTTCGATCTGGTAGTCTCATGAGCCGCTGGTCTGTAACATTAACATAGTGGTCCAGTATACCTAAAGCGCTCAAGTACGAAAGCTAAGTCATAGTGTTCCAGCGTAATGACTCAGTGGTACTTAAGTCGAGCTGATGCAGACCACCTCCGTGTACCGACATCTGTGCCGTGCTGACCACTCGCCGACCCGTACTCTGTGCCGTACCGGACACTCCCTATCGTGCTCTGTGCCGTACTGCCCCCTTCCCCGCCCTCCGTGCCGTACTGGTATGCCCTAGTGAGCCAACCATGTTGTCCCGTTTACACTGGGTACGGCACGGTACGGCACAAACACGACGTTTCATTCTCTCCGTATCGTACGGCAAAACGGTACGGTACGGCCCACCACCTCTAGTCGTAAGTTCTTGGTCCAGCATAGCGCTAGCATGGCCCATCATATGCCGGCGGTTCATACTAACGAGCACTCACACAGGTGGGCAGTCGTATCGACAAAATGAGCCACCATAACCCTGCCCTAGGATGGCCACAAAGAGGTCTAAAACTCAAAAATTCGCTCTGGCGGCGCCTGCGGCGGGCTTTTTTATGTTTAAATACGCTTAAAAACGCTGTTTAACACCATTAACGGGCCATGGTCCCGTTCTCTCTTCAACCACTTTGTCGTAGGGCCGAGACCATTTGCCGAAATGTCCCGTTCACGTTCCGTTCAGCCTCCGGAAGTTCTCTCTCCGCCTGCCGTTCTCCAAGGTCCCCCGTTCAACCCGTTATTCCAACCAATACCTTCCCTTAACTATGACTGGTGGACCAACGTCACCATACTCTGATTCAGGACGGCATTCTCTCGGCGCTCCCGAACCTGAAGACGATCAACCTGAGCCGGAACAACCTCGCGAGCTTCCCGCAAGGCGGTCCGAATCAGTTCGAGAACGCAGTGGTAAGTCCCCCCAAACAATGTCCACCCGCTAATGAACGCTGTTTTAGACGGTCAACGTGGAGCACAACGCCATATCGAAGATCCCCTTCGGCATCTTCTCCAAAGCTACGGGTCTGACGAAGCTGAACCTGAAGGAGAACGAGCTCACCGCTTTTCCGCTGGGTGCGTGCTCTATGACTATAGCCTAAAGTGCCGACCAAAAGTTTCAACTACGTTGTTGTATCGCAGCGCGGCACGTACCCTCGGATCAATTCGAGAGCTTTGCAGGTCCTGGTCCTGGCTCAAGAGTCAAGGTATTGGTACTGGCCGTCGAAGAATGGACGTCCGTTGAAAGACCGACTAAATTTTATGCAAATCATCGATGGCGTTCCGCCCTCCCTTTTCTCTCAATTCCTAGGAGTCCTTCCCGGTCCTGCTCTTGGGGGGGGGATGCTCTGGCCCTATTCCTGGTCCTCGGTACTTATGAAGGACCCAGCTCTGAATACGCCAGTGAGAAGTCCCTTAAAGCCTACCGCATTGTGTCCACAAAGGATGGAAATCTCTAAGAAATGCGTGCCGCAAGCATAGCTGTGAGCATGCATGCCTGCAGCCATGTGTACCAAGCGGTATCGCGTGCAGAAGCATCTCAGTGTTTGAGCCGGATCCGTTTTCGTAACCTTTTTCTGTGTCCAGTGAGAGTTCTTTTAACAAAGTTCCAACATTATTTTGAGATTTCGGCACGTGGACGTCGCTGACGGAGCTGAACGCGTCGAACAACGAGCTCAGCGAGCTGCCGCCCGACATCGACAAGCTCGTCAACCTGGAGGTCCTGGTGCTGAGCACGAACCAGCTTCGGAAACTGCCGTCGCAAATCGGCAGCTTGCGCAAGCTGCGCGAGCTCGACCTCGAGGAGAACGAGCTCGAGTGCATCCCCAGCGATATCGGTTCGTTGTTTGTTTTAAATCGATTTAAGATGCGTCGTTTTATAAAATTAGGCACTGTTTTCAACATATAAATCAAAAAAGCTTTATTTAATTCAAAACTAAAATTAACAATTATTTTTAAAAAAATCTAAATCGAAGGTTTTTAATTTAAAACCAAAAACGAGTATCGAGCATATTATTTATTTAATTTGACTGAAAATTGAAAAGATGTCTTTATTTTTGGCGAGTAAAAACTAAAGAGCCTTTCCGTTTCAGGCTTTCTGACAAGCCTGACGAAGCTCTGGATTCAGTCGAACAAGCTCACCAGTCTTCCGCGAACCATCGGGTACGGTACAGCCTCATGCTCATGCAAAATCTTCTGTCGAAGCGCATCTAATTTGCTTAATTCAGGAACCTTTCCGCACTGGTGGACCTTCGAGTGGGCGAGAATCAAATCACCTTCATTCCCGAGGAAATCGGTAAGCCCGCTTCTTCCGGGGAATCCTTACAAGCGGCGAATTTTGGGTCACCTGGAGAGCCTGAAGAGCCTCTACCTGAACGACAACCCGAACCTGCACAACCTGCCCTTCGAGCTCGCGTTGTGTAGCTCCCTGGAGATCATGTCCATCGAGAGGTGCCCGCTCTCGCAGATCCCGCACGACATCACCGAGGGCGGACCGTCGCTCGTCATTCAGGTGAGGAACTGCATTGGACAGTAATGATCGCTGCCCATCCAAGCTCAGCGGCGATGAGCCGCTCATGATGATGATGAGCTGCTCAGTAGGGACGAATGGTCTGCTTGTAATGATCGCTACAACCTTAAGCGCTGAAGGGATGTGCGAAAAGTCTCTAATTCCCGCTAGGTGGCCGTCAAGGGAAAAAGGGTTTATGCCAGAATGACATGCTGTCCGCATGTGTGCAGTCACGTATAGCGAGAGATGCTGCATTTAGATGCAGCCAATCAGCAAATTTTGAAATCAGTTCTTTAGATTCGGATCCATGTATCATATAACTTCTTGCTGAACGCCATGCTATAGGCATTCATGCGTTCAGTCATGCCTATCGTGAGGTACCTCATGCAGATGCATGAAGGTTGCAGAATTAAAAGACTTCGTTTGGTCCGCGTCCAGGACCTAATGTCGTCCATGTATTAGGGCAAATGTCCGCATGCTTCCACTTCTTAGATAGATGCTTGCCAGGCATGCATCCATGCCTAGGGCGTGTCGACTCATACGACCGGACTGCTCGTGTACTTACATGCAAAGGGACAAAGCGCTGCGTGCGACGTAGATCGGGCGTCCACTGACCGCATGGGCATACATAACAGGTGGGACGAAGAATTTGCACATGCATCACAAGCTGTATAGCTGGCATAGCATGTGCCCTAAGGCCACTGCCCGCAACCCACAAACAGCTAAAGTTCGGCTAGCCAACCGCAGTGAAAAGATTGCATCGAAGAAATTCCTATGAGACTCAGCTAGCTTCGTGGCTAGCGTCTTTGTGCATGCATGCGAGAGGCTAGTTGCTCTTAAACACCATGAACAGCACAGCCGCCTAGGGGGGATAGGGGTGGAGGACGATTTTGTTACGCCAACTAACACATGTGATTTTCAGTACCTCAAGATGCAAGGACCGTACCGCGGTATCCTCAACATCTGAAGCCGTCGGGCTCGCGAGACCCACAAGCGTGCCTCCTCTCAAGCGGTGCCGTCGTCCCTCTTCGTCGTCCGGAATTTCACACACACACAATGCGTGCTATGACAGTTGTATTTTTTGCCTGTTTAATTCTCCTGTTTCCTCTGCTGAGGACCGTTCTCTCGATTCATCCGGCCTTCTAGTGCATCCGTAAATGGGTCTGTGATTTATGCGAATTGTACCTAAGAGCAATGTCCCGAGCGGTCGAAGCTTCCTTGAATTTTATAATTTAATGTGCAGGAAAATGAGAAATAATATTTCTTCGGAATTTAATTTAAAAACCCCCAAAAAAATTTAAAAAAATATTTATTTGGAATTTAAAACTGAATGTAAAAATTCAGGCATTTCTAAATTTTAATTTAACGGGCTTAATAAAATTTATTTAAGAATTACCGAAATTAAGTGTGTTCTGGTGAACCTTCGGCCGCTCATCTCCCGCTCGCTTCGTTGCTATAAATGCCTTCTCCACCGACCACCTTCCACACACGTACACAATGTGTCCCAACGTGCCAATCGAGACTTTTATTCCGTCGTTGTCTTCAAGTTCACTATGGATGAGGTCCAATAAAGAATTTATTCGAAGCGAAGGCGTTGTTGCAAGGAAGTGCATTGTTCGCTCTGAACCGAAAACCTAAGCGAAATAGTAGCCACGCAACGATTTGCCCATTTAGTACCGTCTTTGGCTCTTACTACGCACAGCAAAAAAGACGTTAGCGAAGAGCTGGAATGATCCTTTTAGGATGTCCTGTTCCATACTGCTAAAGTTGCCCAGTAGAGTCGACTCAATGGGTGCAACCGAGTTTCGTGGGGGATTTTCTCCGGAAAAGTACTTCATTTTCGGAAATGTGCTTCGCAGTCCACCTTCATTGCGGCCCGTCTGTAGTGAGCTTGCCGCTTATTGGCCATTCACGTATCGTTGGTTGTTGCCCAAACCCGACAGCTTAGAAGGATCTGACGCATCAACTCGACCCGAGAATTTTTCAAAGAATGGCCCGCTTTACAGAGTACTTCTTTTTTTTGGTCCCGTTCTTACTGGTGTGTTAACAAGTCAATTAGTCCACCGTTGTTTGCCGTGGCGACAAGAAGAAATATGGCCATCAATGCAATAGTGATAAGAACGAAATGTATGACACTTGCAAAACTGGCAAGATAAAGCGAACAGAGGCACTTTCGGTTGCAAATTTCTCGGTCCAAAAAATGCTTTCATGGAGCTGGCAGCAGAGTTACTCGGGCGAACAAAGGTCGACGTCGGTGGATGCGATCAGTGGAATTCGTGGCGAGCGAAGAGCGTTCTAAATTCAGCCCTCGGCGTAGACGAAGTTCGTGTGCGGCATGGAACAGGATCAGTGGGGCTGGGAACCTAACTGCCCTCGGGGCTACGGAACGACTTTGCTTGACTAAGCTTGCTTGCCTAGTGGCTGGCTGTATTCATCATCGTATTAAAACTACAGCGCACAAGAATATATAAATAACTAAACAAAAATTCGTTAAAATAAAATAATATTCAGATGATCAAATAAAACAATTTAAAATATCCAAAAAATAAAATTATATATAAAATAAAAAATGTTAAAATAATTATAATTAAATAAAATATTTAGTGTTAGTGTTGTTGGTTCAGTCGGTCCGATCAGGCTGTTTACGGTGGCACCGTAAAAAATGACAACGTGCCTCCTATTAAGGGATGGGCAAATCCTAGGCGGACGGGCAGGGCTTGCAGCACTATGCGCTAGGGTGAATCCTTCCAACCGTGCCGGGGCGCGTACCTGTAAAGTAACGCCGAAATGGACGCGCCGAGGAAGGGCCCGGCCCAGTAGATGTAGTGGTAGTCCCACATGTTCTTCGAGTCGCTGAAGATCGTCGCCGCTAGCGAGGGTCCGAAGCTTCTCGCCGGGTTCATACTCGCGCCCGTAATGGAGCCCCTTAAATCATTAAATTTCAGACAAATGCAAAATAAAAGCAAGAATGCATTTCTTTTAATATTTTTAACCCGTTTAAATTTTTGAATTTAATTTTTTAAATTTGATTAAGAGAATTTTAAATAAGTCGATTTTAAATAGAAATTAAATTTCAAATTTCAAACATTTTAAGCCGTGTTTAGCATTTAAAAGCATTTTTCTAAAAATTCTTATTTTAGATGCTTCCAAAATTGACAACCGAAAGTTAAAAGGGTAAAGTCGAAATTTTCCCGTGAAAACTAAGCAACTTACGCTCCGAAAATATCCAGCGTCAGCGTAAGCCCAATGGCGAGCGGCGCGAGAAGGTTCTCTTCGGTGTCCACCGCGGTCATGAGAATCGTTTGAGTGAGGATCATCGTTAGGATGGTCTCCACGATGAGGCCCTAAATGGCGCTTATAGTATCAGTTAAATGTGTTTGACAGAAGCAACGTCAGTTCTCGGTATACCGTATTTCCTCTAATAAACACCCCCCCTCCCCTCACT
>JNEY01000012.1:100433-114395 GCA_020875895.1 Aphelenchus avenae
GAACTAAACAACCCCCCCCCCCCTCCTAACTAGAACCCCCCTCCCTCGGGACCTAAATCCGGTACAAACACTCATTTTTCGCTATTTTCAACCATTTTCTTTGTTGAAGTGACGTTTTTAGGATCCGACCCGAATTTCAAAATCGGCACCGAAATATCACAGTCCGAAGTTTCCAATTGCTGCTTCCGTCGCGGTATCGGGACATATTTGGCCTAATATAGTGACACAAACGAAATAGAGTACAAGTGTCCAGGTGACCTGCCCGCCTAAAGCAGGTGGCTTATCCTGCTTGGCCTTCGGGGGGGGGGTGCGTAGGCACGGGACACCCTTACTTCTTTTCCAAGCGCCTTGGCCACCCTTTAGTATTTTCGAACGCGTCGGCTTTTTGCCCTATTAATGGCTCTAAAATGTTTTGTTCAGCGTGGTCTAACCTAAAACAGTCCGCCTTGGGCGCCGCAATCGCAATTTTAGGCCAGTGTGGCAAAAATCATTCAAAATTGGCTGAGCAACCATGTGCAACGGGCCTTCAAGTCGAGGCCCGACCCGGCCCGCGGACATTGGATTGAGGCCCGGCCCGGTAGGCGGGCCCGGGCCGAGCCTTAAAGGGCCCGGTTGCACAGGGTTGTGGATGAGAAATCTTACGCCAAGTGGGGCCTCGCCCGGGGCCCGGCTAGGCCTGCAAAACATGAGGCCCGGCCCGGCCCGTCCCGGCGGGCCTAGGGCCCGGTTGTACAGGGTTGTGGCTGAGGAATGTGCCCCTAGACTTAAGGTGTCCGCTTAAGTACGGATGCCTCAGCGTACCTGGTACCATTCCTCGCCGGGACTGAGCAGTGTCGCACCGCCTTGCAGCCGCTCGTACTGAAGCTTCCCCGTGACTGCCTGAAATTCCCAATTCATCTCCGAAAGCTACGTCAACGAACCCTGACAAGCAGCGCTCCCACAAAGCCGCCACCAAGCTGCGCTATCCAGTAGGGCACCAGGTAGAGCGGTCGGAACTTGCCCGCGAGCGTCGCCGACAACGTCACGGCCGGGTTGAAGTGGCCGCCACTAAAGCCGTCCCGTAACCAGACCGGAATTGAGAGAGTGGCTGAGCACTTCGATGCCGGGCAACATGTCCTAACCGCCCCAAAATTATGACTAGGCACTACGACGGCCTTTGGCAGAGACACGTGACTTTTTCAGTGCCCTAGAATATCGAGGAGGATGAGCTCTTACGTGCTTGCATCTTACGCCAAGTGCGGCCTCGCATGCCCTCGTATTGGCTTAGGTTCAGGTAGGCTTGGCGGGCCGTACCGTTTCCCATTTTGCACCGTTTTCTTTTTTACGGAACGGAATAGGGAACGGCACCGAAAATGCCTTTATGCCCTGCTGTGCCGTACCGTACCGTATTTAGTGCGAACGGTACGGCAATTTCTGCTCGGTACAGAACGGAAAAGGGTAAGGGCGGAGTACGGATCGGAACAGGTTCGGCTCCGCAGCTGAAGGATTCCAGGCCTGCTCTACGCTTACCTGATGTGCCCGAGGGAAGCGACGAGGACGAATATCGTGAGCCCGTGCGCGAAAGCCGCATGCGTGACATTGTTCTCGTCGACCGACTTCAAAGCGGAGAGCGCACCTGAAAACGACGCCACGTCATCTCGTGGACCCAGCGATCGAGCAAAGTACGCATCACAGAGAAGCGACGTTTTGTTCATTGGGAGCGTCCAACGAATTGTGTGAATCGTGTAAACTCACCGATGAAGACGAAAATTGTGTCGCCGACGAATTCCGCCGCCAGCTTGTGCAGCAGCGAGTACTTCCGGCCGTAGACGCCGCTGATGGAGGGCACGTCCGGAGACACCGAAACTTCCTTGGACCAGACCATGTGGCACTAAACCAGAGCCTATCGAAAGGGTCATGCCCAGCTACAAGTGACGGAGGAGACGGATCTACCGAAGCCTTAGAGGGATACGCGCGCGTAGGGCATATACCTGTGGGTTTAATTGGAAGCTGTGGACGAGAGGATCGGGTTTATCCTCCACGAACGTCCTTACGGTGACGCCAACCATGTTGTTGGGCCGGCCCCGCTGCTTCGGGTGGGCACTTGACCGGCCCAAAAGCCCAACCGGTAAGGTTTACCGTGATTCAGGTTATGTCAAGTGTATTTTTCTTGCGAAAAATGATGAGAAAAAGTCGGCTTTACTGCTCGCTGATCGTCTGCGAATAACTTACAAAGCATATTGAAGTTTGAGCTTTTTGGGCCGGGCCCTGGGCCCAATGGCGCGGCTGGGGCTGGGCTTGGGCCGAAAGTTTGGGCCCACGCACATGGTTGGGTGACGCTTAGACTGTTGTAAAATGTACTAAACTGTGACGTTGTAAAAATCACTATTTTGGGGTGCCCCCGCCCCGCCCCTTCTACGGTGGGCAAACGGGGTTTTGAGGCCAAAATGAAAAATGGTTCGTACCCAGCTAGCGGAGGACTGTCATCTGCGGTACGACGTGGTGTTCAAACAAGACCTTGGACATGCACATGCGTGCATAATAGCGCTCGCTATCGCATGTAAGCAGGAGTCAGGTGTTGAAACTTTGATCGATTATAACTTTTTCAAGACGACCGATTCGGCTGAAACTTCACCCTTTTGCATAACTTGAGAAGCCCTATCGATTGATATCAAGCTTGAGCCAGTAGCAAAAGTTTTTCTGGCACAGACATTCCCCGGCCCTTGTGTCTTTAAGGATTGGAAACTAGGGTTGTCATCACGTCATTGCAGCCCTGACCTGACCCGAAGGTCAGGTCAGGTTTTTTGCCCTGATGCCCTGACCTGATGCCCCGAATCTTCTTCGCTGACATGCAGGGCATGCTCTGCTTTTTCGATCTGACCTGTTGCCCTGAAGTTTATCGAGAATACTGATGCGCACGCATTTATACCCGCAAAGCGCTGTCATTGAACTCATAATGCAAGAAAAACGGACGTAAAAACACTAGTCAAGTGAAATCAAGTTGATTTAATCAACGACCATGGGGGTAGAATACAGAGGCCTGGTCTCGCCAAACTAGTGGAATTTACGGCTTGGCCTGACCTGCAGGACATGCCCCAAAAATTTGACCTGACCTGATGACCTCAACATCGGGTAGTTGACAACCCTATTGGAAACCGCTGCAATAAAACGATACGAATGAAACGGGACGGTAAAACGGCGGAAATGTGTGGCTATGCCGCGTTCCGTTCCATTAGCACATTTAACAAGATACTGCAGCACAGCACGGAACGACGGCTCCAAAACCTAGCGTAACAACGTGACTGACGCGAAAATGAAGGCTTAGCGGAAGCGAAGTGCGGTGCGCCGACGTGTAAGGGACGAATCCCAACCGACTGCTTATCAGTTCCCTTCCCCTCCAGGTCGTGAATCAAGTACACGCGTCAAGGGTCCGGGATTCGTGCTTGGTATGTGCTCTCCGACGCGTTGGCTACACTGCTTATCTGTCTCATGCACGCCGGGGAATGCGATGAGAAGACGGAAGCATTCAGGGCATTTACCTTAACAAATATGCTTGGTTCCGGAATAAAGGAACGTTTCGTGTCATGGAATCGGTTACAAGTTTTCCTTATGCCACAAAGACGGGTCTTAAGTCGAAGGTGGGATCAGGGCCGTAGGCAGGATTTCAGGATAGGGGGGGTGGAGGTCGGGACCAGGGGGGGTTGGACCCCTAAAATGGGTCAAAATGGGGTCAAAATGGCCTCGAATCACAAAAATAACGTTAAAAATGGCATATTTAGCCTTTATTCTTATTTTAGACCTATTTTACCTTAATTTTTTACCAACTTAAAAAAAAATTTTCTTCACCAAAGGGTCCCCCCTTACCCTATCGGCGGCCTTCNCCATGACCCTGCGGCTGCTAGCTTAGCTCAATTTTCCAATGCTACACAGGCTCCGTTCCGCTAAGTATATTATATGAATCGCATAAACTGTACTCACTGGATAGCGTTAACGTCGAACAGAAACTACATAAATTCATGCCTACGAAACTTTTGGTTTGCTCAGCAAACAGTCATTACATAGTGGAAATTTAATTTGCACCGCACTTGGAATGGTTGAATGGTTTACGACGACGGCAAGTGAGTAATGTTTTCTACGCCAAATAGCGACGACATCAAAGCCGTAGCATACACTCTTCACAAAAAGCCACTCTGGCGTAACGAAATTTTGCTAAGAGCCATTTTCGCTTTTCACGATTATTTTAAACAAGGAAGCAAAAATCCAAGAGATGTTCGCTGCGTACCTTTTGCAAGAATGATTTCTGTGACGTCAGTTTGGCTTACGCAGTGATTTCTCCTACTCCAGGAGTCAATCAAAAAGACCCGTATTCCGATCACATGATGGAATTTAGCCAAGAAAATCATACCTTTTTGAGCATTGAGAAAGTGCTAGGTAGCCGCAAGCTCTCGCTCAGCCATAAGTCTTAACACTCAGTCATGTGTTGTGCCCAACCCGAAAGCGAATGTACGCGCTGTGCGAACGGTCAAAAGCGTTCGTGCTCCGGTTATACCCACGCCCCCAAGCTGGCAGGACGCTCTTGCACCGGACAACATACACATCCGAGTGGGGCACGTGCTGTTTGCTCGAACAACGTCAACGAATTGACCTGGGACGTAGCTCAAAGCGTTTGTAAAATTTGGAGCTAATGGGAAAACTGCGCTTTGCCTTAGGTCACGCGACTAATAAAGGACAAGTGCAGGGCAATCTTAAGGACTGGCCGAGAGGAAACCTAGATAGGAGGGTGTCAGTCCCAAAAATGACAAAAACATGCTTTATGAATCCGGGCGATAGGCTGTTCAATATGCCGTTTTGTCGCGGATTAGACGTCGTTTTTATCACCCATTTCCGGTTCACACGTAGGCAACATAAAAACCATCGGAGACAAGAGAACGCCGACCAAATTTTAACCGGAAACGCACGTGGCACACAGAAAGAGGTGACGCACCGAGTTCTTGGTCGGTTCAGTTCCCCCACTATATCTTAGCGAGACATACAAGTGTGGGATGGTTGGATTATAGGACCAAGCTCCAGCTCCAATGACGCCCGACGGGGCGTCAAAGAGAGTCGAATTGGCCAGATGATCGCCGGTAGGCGAGGCCAGAATAGGTCAGGACAGGCGATAAGCAACTTCAGTTATACATGTGGGTACTTAGGCAATTTTTTTAAAGAAATTCAGCCCACAGGAGTTCTTGTCCAAAGCAGATCGTCCCCCCTTTCGTTGGACAGAAGAAAAAGTTGGCATCTATTAGACGAAGCTATGTTCGCAGAAATCGGATTAATGATAGCTTCGATCACAAACGCTATGCTTAAACGTAGGCAACATATTGCCGGCCATCTTTGCATTCAGTGCAGACACGCGTTTCCATCGATCAATCCCATGACTCACCAGTTTCTTCGTCGTCGGTTCACTTCCGGGCCCATTATCGTCGCCGGACGTGTCGTCTGTCAAGGGAGACTTAGACGCAGGCGACTCGCCCTTTTCGACGTCTGCTGCTCCAACGCCAGCGCCGTTGATCGCCTCCATCGGGTCGCTTAAGCTCCTACTCCATGAGGGAACGACCACGAGCGTATCAATCCACTCGTCCTGCTCTTCGGGAGACATTTTGCGGAAACGTCAAGAGAACTGCCAGGGAAACCTGTCAAGTGCTCGAGAAACCCAGAAACCTCCCAGGCGTAAGCGATTGTTTTTCTGCCTACTTAATTCACTTGAACAGCTGAGAGATTAACGCCCGCGGCGGAAGCCCATAACGAGCATAATGGAGTTTCCTTTCGCGCGCGCAACGACAGTTGCAGAGTTTCTATTCTCCTGTGGTGAGTGATCTCGAGTCCATGGATCACCAGCTGTCCTTCGCTCTAAGCGGTTTCAAAGCCCACGTGGCGTGGCACAAAGTAGTGTTCGGGGCGGGCCGTGAGGAACGGTACTGTTCCCGTTTCCCGTGCCCGTTTTCACGGGAACGGCATGGGAGGGGTCAGCACGGGCACGGGGAACGGCACGGGGGGTATCCAGGAACGGCTGCCGTTCTTGGACCCGATTTTTACCTCAAAATTGCGCCCCTTTTGGGGTGGATCCTAAGGGGGGGACCCTTTGGTGAAGAAAAAATTCGCAAAAGTATGCATATCTTGTAAAAAAAATTTAACTTTTTTTTTCTTTAAATTTTCCATTATTTGTTCTTTTCTACTGCTGAAACCACAATACCCTAAGCGCTAATGGCCCAAATGGCTGCTCCGATGAACTTTTTCCATGAAAATACGGCTTTTTGGCCGTATTTTTGGTTTCGAGAACGCGTACGGGAAATGGGCCGTTTTTTTGGCACGTGCACGGGGAACGGCACGGGAGGGGTAGCACGGGAACGGGGAACGGCACGGGAGGGGTAGCACGGGAACGGGGAACGGCACGGGGGGGGGGTTCCTGAATACTAGCACAAAAGGTTATTCGATTACTAGATGGCCGCACAATATGGGATGAAATAGATCAACTCAGGCATCAGTTCTCTATAGAGATTTCCTGGTTCAGCACGGGGTTAAGATTAGCTTCGCAGTTCGCTCACAGCTTGCCATATTCATTGGCCGGTACTTTCTATTGCTGGCCGACCCTCAAATCCAGAGCCGTTTCCGAATCGAATTCCATGAAGGAACAAAACAGTTTGGCTTTGGCCTCCTGTGCGTGCTTAGGGGCATTCTTCGGTAAACTGAAAAGTCGAGAGATTAACGCTCACGGCGGAAGCCCATAACGAGCATAATCGAGTTTCTTTCGCGCGCGCAATGACAGTTGCAGAGTTTGTATACTCCTGTGTTGAGAGCTCATGGAGTCCAAGGAACAGAGGCGATCACTTGGTCTGAGCGGTTTCAAAGCCCGCATGGTACATTAAGGGATTTGATTAGCGCAACAGGAATATACGTCTTGCAGAATTGCCTACTTCTTTGGCCGGCAATGAAATACCCTTGCTCACTATTTTGGCACTTTTTGGAAAGACGGATTTTGACCTTTTGGCGTTTACACAGTGACTCTGACTCTTTTTGGCCTAATGCAGTCCGGCATATGCACCGAAACAGTGCGACGTTTGTGTTTGTTTGCCAGAAATCCGATGAAATGACCGAAGTCCGTGCCAGCCTTGGTATATGTGCCAGCCTTGGCACACTATTGCGTAACACTAGACTTAGTCGCGACCCCCCACGTTCCGCACTCTGTACGGTACTAGCCTCGCCGTACCGTACTCTGTGCCGTACTGGTACCTGCTTACCGTTCGCCGTGCCTTACATTACGATGCGGAATACGGTACGGCCCGTACTAGTATCTTTCCAGCCAAATAACTATGTGCCGTACCGTATTCCGTGCTGCACGAGTACGTTCGGTACGGAAGCCCGTATTGGACCAGTGCCGTACTATACTCTGCACCATAAATACGGTACGGTACGGAATATGTACGGGCGTCCAAGTCTGAGTACCAGTAAAACTTTTGCACACGCTTGTAAGCGTCAGGAACGATGCGATAGCAGAAATCGGAAAGTTGACTTTTATTGGCTGAACAAAGCAAAAAAAACAGCCGAAACCTTTGGTTTCAGTGGAAGCAGTCGCGAGATTCGCCTTCGAATTCGCCCGCGAGCTCGATCACGCCGATGTCGTAGTAGTGGTGCGCGTGGCGGCCCGACGTGATGAAATGCTTCGGCACGTAGATGGAGAGCTTGCGCTGGCACGGCTAAAGTATCACCAGTGCATACAGGAAACGGCGCCTAAGGGGTGGTCCTCAGATGATGCCCTTTTGGATAGGGTCTCCCTCGCCCGAGCTCGTGACCAGGGGTGTCTCGGAATTCCGATTCCGATATTCCCAATCAAGGGCGTACCTAGGGGGCGGGGGGGGGGTCAAAATTTCAAAGATTTTTTGCAACACATAGTCCGAAAAACGGTCGGGCGGCGCCTGCGGCGGGCTGTATTCAGTATAAATGCTCCAAAATCGCTGTTTAAACGCCAAAATCGGACACTTCCGAAAAGTACCAAAGGGGGCCCAAGGCATTGTAGGCTATTCCAAAGCCGGGGTAGGCAAGTTCTATGCCGAATTCCGAGAGAAGGAGATCAGTTCCGAATCCCGAATCCCGACAAACTCGAAATCATTCCGAGACACCCCTGCTCGTGACGTAAAGCCGGACAAGGAGGTCGTAGCCGAATGTAAATCCGGTCGGGGAAGCAACCGTAAAACACTCAGAAGATGGTATTGCTAAGCGGCAAAGTCCTTGTGGCACCATAACGAGCAGGTACGGCGAAACAGTCCACCAGTCCACTCTTCTCCGAGTATACCCCTAACCACATGAAAGCATGGCGTTAGGCTTCGGTACTAGGGGTAGAAAAGCGGTCTGTCAGTTCTTCCCAAAGGGGGATCCGAATGGTATGGGAGATTACCTCATCCTTTTAAAAGGTTACCTCTCTCTAATAATCCACACGAGCGATGCGTCTTCTCACATTTCTGTAAGAGTCTTAGTACGCGTATCCCAGTGCTTACCCACATATCGTCGCAGTCATGGTAGATGTTGAGCTTCGGCGTTACGCGAGAGATCTCGTGCGCGTGGCCTTCGATGTGGAAGTAGCCGTGCGAGTCCGAGCGTCCTTTCGCCATCAGATCGTCGAGAGTGAACGCTAAAAGCCACAAACGTCACTATAAATCAGGGGCGTGTGTATTCGTTTTCTGACGCAAATCGAAGAAAGCATTTGCTTTGGAACGAAATGATTGACATCGGTGGGAAGAGGAGTATGGATGCTCCGTCGACAGTCCCTCAGTTAGAGACAACTGATAGACTTCGACATGACCCTTCCCGTACCGTACGCCGCACCGTACTATCCCACCGGGGTCGTACAAAGAAAAAGACGTATTTTATACCGTAATTGCGGATTTACAGCCCGTAAAGGCCATATTACGGTTAGGAGCTTTCACCCTTACACAAAGCCGTACTCGCTGACCCCACGAAACGTTCACCGTTCCGTAAATAGTACTTTACGGTACGGGAACGGCAGTACGACGGTACGGGAACGGCCGTACGACGGTATAGGTGCCGAAGTTTGGCAGCTGACAAAGGTGTGCAAAGATGCTACATTAGCCACATATATTTTCTGATGGATCCCTAAGTCAATATGCAGTCGGCTTCCCGTAAGACCGGACAATATTTCCGTTCCGGATAAACAGCCTTCTTCAAGTACGGTTCGTAATGAAACGACTAATAGACAGGACTTAACCTCAATGATTCCTCGCGGCTTTAACGCTTGGGGAGTTCGTATCGGTGGCGAAAAGCACGCTTACTGTCATGGTCGTAGAGCTTGATCAGTACATTCCTCGCCGGGTGATCGTTGCATAGAAGGTGTCCGGTCACGCCGATCGCCTGACTCGGCCGAATGCTGAATGTCCTTGCGCTTGCAATCGAAGCGAAGAGGAAAGCGCACCCGACGGCATACATTTTTTTCTAGGCCTAAACTAGCCGGCATATAACAACGAATCGGAACAAGTAACCAGGCCGGACAATCTCACAGGAATATTTTGAGCCTCTTGGAACGGAAGCGTATCATTTGATGACAATGCCGACTCCGTAAATGATAGCGACCGGAGCGGCTAGCGATCGCTCATCGTCATTAAAGACCGCTTTTTCTTCGCAATAAACACGGGCGAGAAACATTTGAGAGTGCAGCAAAAACGTCGGTAACGAGGCTGGTTTCGACAAGCACACCGAAATATATATTTTTATAGCGACTGATGTTTGAACGGT
This sequence comes from Aphelenchus avenae, assembly GCA_020875895.1. NCBI lineage: Eukaryota > Metazoa > Nematoda > Chromadorea > Rhabditida > Aphelenchidae > Aphelenchus > Aphelenchus avenae. The sequence continues at coordinate 110,199 of JNEY01000012.1, forward strand.
TAACATGCATGTGGCGGATAAATATGACATTGTTCTATGGTTTGCAATTACGATCAACTTTTTTAAAGGTTTAACTACCTAGCCCACCAAGCGGCTAGAAGCGGATTTCGTCCACGAAGCGGACACGCGAGTTGAAGTTGAGATTCACCATGAGCTGACTCGCCACTTGACGGGCTTGAAGTCCACTCAGCGTCACGCCTTGGATCTGCAAAAACTAACGTCTCTTTCATTCAGTTTCGTTCGTCCCCTTAGGCATCCATATCAGGCATCAGTTAAAATGGACCGGCATCGTACAGTGTCCTGTCAGCTGTCAGCATCCAGTGCTATCGTGTACGGGTCTTTAAGCATACAAGGGCATGTATGGCCGTTTGGCGAAGACAAATTTTTTTGACAATTCGCGAAATTGTAAGGAAAAAGGCACTAAATTTAGCTAATATGGCATAAAGTATGCTATTTCAAACGTTATTTTTCTACTTTAGGCCGTTTTTGCTAAGTTTTGACCGTTTTAGGCAAGCCACCACACAGTCACGCGGACGCCGGTGGTCGGGACGTTCGAGTCCGTTTTAGTCCAGCCAGCTTGACCTTCCCAACAACTCCCAGCCTATCCTGGAATCCGGGCAAGAGCCCTGTCCAATGCTCACCTGAACCGCTCCGTTCACGATGTAGTCCTCGCGAGTGGGCGGCGTGGCGCCCAAACCGCCCATGGCACACATCGCGGGGTCGACTGCCACGGCAAGCGTCGCGATCTGGATCACGGCGCCCTGCTGAACGATGCCCACGCGAGCCCCGATGTTGTTCGTGGTGGGCGCGGGCGCGGTTCCCGCGACGCTGATGCACTTGTCCACCTCGGTGGTGGAGTACTGCGGCGTTACGCGGACGCCGGTGGTCGGGATGTTTGAGTCCGCGAGGGCTTGTAGGGCCTTAAAGTGCGCTATAGAATAAGGGTAGGCAAGTGACCCTCCGTGACGGGACCCGTGCCTTGATAACGTCGCGGATCGGATTTTAAACTATCGCGGCTCGGAACACGGCTATTTTAGGGCGCCCTTAAGGGATCCGTGAAGTGATTAACGTTCAGGTCACCTCACGGATAACGTCACGTATGCCTACCCCTACTATAGAATAGGCATCGGTATGCCGTAACTCGCCGCGTACCGTACAGCCGCAGTGATTAGACCCCTTCCCGCCTCTACCCTAATGCCGCAATTTGCCGTAATTCCCCCATGTTTAAGGCCCGCATAAATGTTGTATTTCGAAGTTTAGCCGAACAACAAGCTGTAAAAATCCTCTGTCAATGACAATATAAGGAAAAAATATCAGGTCTAGAGCAAAACCACGCATCCAAGCAATTGCATAGTTATGCGTATTTTAGGCTCTCTGTGAAAATAAGGTAAAAGGTGGAAGAACAACATGTTTCCACTACTAAATCCTCTTGCCAAAACTTTCTTGATAGCCACAATTTAAACCTAAGCCGTCCTATATGCCGCAAAACGGTCAGCGTGACCTTAACAATGTAGCAAAGGGGCAACCACTTGCTGATGATGGGGGCGGGTGTCATATCTCTACGGGTGGAGGGGGTCACTCTTAACTAACCTTATTGTGGGGTGTAATAGCGCATTTTCTAATAGCGACTCCCTAGTGCGGCTAAACAAATTAACCCCATAGCGACGTGATCACGTAGCACCACAAATTGCCGGGAACTAACTGTCGTAGGACCTTCAGTAGGGGTCCGTGTGACCCCCTTACGACCCAAGTTTCCGGCACGACTGTCGAGCATAACCTCAACCGTCGTACATCATCAAAGATAAGCCCACTTCGAAGCTTAGGGACGAGCTCTCTTAATCCGTTTTGAATGACCTATCTTATAAGACTTACCGCCGCTTGGATGTCCCCGTTGGCCGTCGTTTGTGCCTGTACTTGGGTCAGCGGTTGTCCGGGGAAGTAGCCGACGGTCTGTTCTAAACAATCCGAGCCCTTTTAGGTGAACGAGGAATCGTCGCTTACCTGCGTATTGACTCGGGTACGTCCAAGCGACCTGAAAAAATGCGTGCTGTGGGTAAAATCCAAAGGTCGGCAGCGAACGTCGGCCCAAAACTTACCGGCGGATTCATGCGCCAGGTGAAGGTCGGGTTGGTAATGATGCGAGAGTCGTCCGTGCCTAAAACGACGTTTCTTTGCTGTTGGTTAACCGTAGAACGTCGACTTTCTCGCCATATAGAAGAATCTATCCCATTACCCAGGGGAACCGGCGTACCTACCCTACAAGCCCTAGCACTGAAGCGATCTTTAGAGGGAGTAGCCCCGAAGTTCGCTAAATGTTAAGCACTACGTCAATGTCTGAAGAGTTATTAAGAGTTCTTGAGGAGGAGCAGCACATACGGAAGGAAGCTTAAAACTTTTTAATACAAGTTTTAGTTAACTGTTAACACGGAAATTTAAATCCTTCCTTCAATTCTTACAATGCAAAAATAAACCAGATTTAGGTGACCGTCGAGGGCTTACCTCCAACTGATCCACATGCCGACGATGCGCGCACTAGCAACAGGAGACCGAAGACGCAACTTAACCGTATCATTCTCCCAGGTAGCATGGAAGGTATCAGTCTGTGTCAACCTCTCAACGGCAACGCTGACCGCTAGACTAAGACGTCTCTCCAAGTATGCAGACGTCTGCCGCAGCTGTTGCCAAATGCAAATACCTATATCAACGGGCTAACAGCATTCGTCGCAAACATGAATGTTTGCCAGTTTTATGCCCGCCTTTCGAACTCCGAATTTGGAACTTTTTATGGCTGTCCACCGCAAGCCTTCAAAGATAAGGTAGCCGACGGGCGGCCGCTGAGAGCTTCTGACTCATGTAGGCACAAAAGTTACGGCTTCTGCTTGAAGGCGCCTGGCCGCCAGTACAAACAGTCTCGTAGACGACGCTATGTTTGCGCAGTGTTGCGGTTACTGTCCAGATGAAATCGTAAAGAAACGTTGCGTATATGACGGAACAGAGTAGCCCAACTTCGTAGAAACAGCAGTAGCCCATACACGCTGCTACACCAAACAGGACACGAGTCAGATGACCATTACGTTGCGCGGAAAACTCGCTAAATACAGCTTTGTTAACCGAAGCCCCGTTTATTCAGTACATCGTTATTCGGAACGCATTTTTAAGCACGCATTTTAAGTACGCACTTGTTCAGTACAATGTCCAAGTAACCAAGTCGCTATGCAGGTGTATGCTTCTCGCGAGTCGCTCTTCTTCCCATACACCCCTGTGTGGGAACACGCACAGTACGGGATAGGGCTGGGGACCCATCGGGCCCGGTCATACAATACTGTGCGCTAGGAAAGCGCGTACTGAACAAACATGTACCGTTACAAGCAAAACGGGCATTTACGAAGTAATTTATGAGGTCAAATAAATTCAGCTTAGTCGGACTGACTAGACTGAACCTGAAGCTTCAGCCTACATTCGCGTGAAAACCTAAGTAGTTGACCTAGGCGTACACGAAAAAGACTACGAAAGTACGAAACAGCTTCTGTGTAGAGCTGATCATAACGGCTCGCCGACATGATATTACCGTACGCAATGAATATGTTGCAGCCGATTATGTTTTTCAGCCAACAACGTTGTTGGCTAGCCAACCACGTTGTTGGCTAAACCTTCAGCCAACAACGTTGTTGGCTAGCCAACCACGTTGTTGGCTAAACCTTCAGCCAACAACGTTGTTGGCTAGCCAACCACGTTGTTGGCTAAACCTTCAGCCAACAACGTTGTTGGCTAGCCAACCACGTTGTTGGCTAAACCTTCAGCCAACAACGTTGTTGGCTAGCCAACCACGTTGTTGGCTAAACCTTCAGCCAACAACGTTGTTGGCTAGCCAACCACGTTGTTGGCTAAACCTTCAGCCAACAACGTTGTTGGCTAGCCAACCACGTTGTTGGCTAAACCTTCAGCCAACAACGTTGTTGGCTAGCCAACCACGTTGTTGGCTAAACCTTCAGCCAACAACGTTGTTGGCTAGCCAACCACGTTGTTGGCTAAACCTTCAGCCAACAACGTTGTTGGCTAGCCAACCACGTTGTTGGCTAAACCTTCAGCCAACAACGTTGTTGGCTAGCCAACCACGTTGTTGGCTAAACCTTCAGCCAACAACGTTGTTGGCTAGCCAACCACGTTTCAAACATGGTTGGCTAGCCAACCATGTTT
>JNEY01000012.1:121731-153963 GCA_020875895.1 Aphelenchus avenae
GCCCACGTACCCCCCCCCCCCCCCCCCCCCCCGCGGCGAAGCCGCGGAGGGGGGGGGCGCAAGAAGTGCAAAATTTGCCGGGTTTCCAGAATTTTCAATGAAATTTTGACATATAAGACCCAAAATCGCTCTGGCGGCGCCTGCGGCGGGCTATTTGCGTGTATAACGCTACAACCTCATTAGTTTTCGGATGGCCATCGCAAACCATCAATGTATTTCGCCAAATTGGCTCAAGAATCTTCGAAAAACTGTCCCGATAAAATGCAATTTGTAACAATGATATTACTTTGTTGCACGAAAAATTGCACGAAACCGTTGGTGTCGCCTGCGGCGGGCTAAAAACGGCGATTTTCAACGGAAAAACGTCATGAAAATTTCCGTTCTTAAGTTTTTCGGGCATTTTTAGTGAAGGACATCATGGCCGTGGCGAAAATTTCGTTGGTATCGCCTGCGGCGCGCTAAAAAATGCTTTGCTTCGAAAAGAGCTAGTGAAAAACATGTTTTTTCGGCGCCCGCTTCGCGCGCGCCGAAAAAAATTTCGCGCCCCCCCCAGGCCCGAAAATTTTGCACTGTGCGCCCCCCCCCCAGACCCCTTCGGCGCCCCCCGAGGCCGAATTTCATCTGAGCAGCCTGGGCTTCAGCGATGACCATTCCGTACCGTCCTACCTCTCTCCGTACCGTTATGTTATAAAGAACGGCACCGCTTTTAAAATCCGTACATTCGCTTATCAAAAAAATATTACTATTTTTTCTGAGTCGGTCGTTTTTCATGAAAATACAGTGGCGTAATTTGGGGGGGGGGAGGATGCGGCGCGCCCCCCTCGAACCGGGCCAAAGGCCCGGCGAGGTAAGGGGGGACCAAGGCAAAATAAATTTTTAACGCAACTTTGGCAAGAAAGCCTAAAAATCACGTTGGCGGCGCCTGCGGCGGGCATATTTAGGCTAAATACGTGATATCCGGGACTGAGGAATCATTGAGGCCTTGAGTTTTCGACGAATTTTATTCGAAAAAGCCCAATAACATTTTTTGGCGGCACCTGCGGCGGGCTATATTGAGTACCAGCACGCCAAAATCAGCGTTAAAAACCGCTTTGAGGAAAAAAAAGGAGACTTCGGAAAACGACCAAAGGGGGACCAAGGCATATTTTCGGCGCCGGCCGAAGGCCGGCGCCGTAATAATAGGTAAGGGTCCCCCCTTACCATGGCGCGCCCCCTTGACCGGCCCCAAATTACGCCACTGTGTAAATGCATGAATGAACTTCGCCTTAAGGAGTCAATTTTTTGCCTAGAGATTGCTAGAGGTTGCCTAGCCTAGGAGGCAGGAGCGGTAGCTGTGCTTCATTCTTTCTGGAAAAAGAAAGTGTTTTCCATCACACACAACCTGCTGCTTTTTTGTGTCGGACAACGAGGCAAACAAAGAAAGCGTCTCGGCTTTTGCCGTCTTCCCACGATATTCCCACGCGCGTCTGCTTGCTTGGAAAAGTCGACCGTCGCTGACGAGGTGATAGCAAGCGGCCTGTCCGTCGAGCGCAGTGACCCTTTCGCCACAAGGGGAGCCATGAACGCCCTCCCGCGTTGCTGCCCTCTCTCGGCTGGGAGGCGTCCGACGGGCGCGATTGCTGGCGTGCGTCCACGCAACCCTTCTCCTTCCCGAGTGGCGTCCTTTTGCGCTGGACATTTGTCCTTTTTCGCGCTCGCCATTCACGCCCTTGACGCTTGTTTTGCGAGGGTGTTTGAGGAATTTTTTTTACATGCGCTCATCGCATTTTTACCTTTTTAACGTTCTGTTGTAAGACAATTTTAACAGGAAAAAACTGCTTGTGGGGACAGACGTATGAAATTTTGCCATTTAGAAGGAAAAAGCTTTTCACTCAACGCAAGTTTTTACCTATGGTCGGAAACGTTTTGTTCGAAGTTCAGCCTTTTCCACTGGTCTTGTTCATCCTGGAGTTCAGTTGCCCTTTCTTCTTCGGGACTCCCGGTGTACTTTTAGCGGGGTTGTCTCCTTAAGGGCGCTGTCTCGGGCGTTCAAGCAAAATCTTGATAGTCCCGGTAACGTGCTATGTAAACGTTTGGTTTGTATCTATACTAAAAGGCTGAAACGATAGGACAAGTGCAGGGTCAAAAGCGATTCGAAGCTTTTGGTGCCAAAGAATCATTTTGTGATTTTCCAAATTTTATTGCTTAAATTACTCCGTCTCCGCAGCAAAACTACTTGCTCGCTTGCCGGGTCATTCCAGATTTTGCCATTTTAGCTGTCAGTTTTATACCAGGAATTACTCCTTCTTTGTTGCAAAACCTTTTTACTCACATGTTCATTTCGCGTTTTAGCCGTTCCTCATTTGTCGCTTCAAACTCATTACTTATGAATTTTACAGATCCACAGCAATGCAGCCGCCTCCGCAAGTACTCTCTGCCACCCCGGAGGAGCACCAGCAAGGCGTGGACCTGCAAGGAGCACCCGTCCACGTTGCGGACATGTCCTGGCTGCCCGTGGAGCCGTTTCTTACCATGAGCACGGAAAGCGCACGTCGTTCTGCCGTGAAGCCGCTGCGTAAGTAGTCCCTTAGTCGTGAAATGTCGGCTCAGTCGTGAAGGCTTACGTCTGCATCCTTGACCGATAAACCTCGATGAGTCGCCACATTCATTTAAAGCACCGCTTGACCAATAAGCCTAAGCCCTCTGTGTGCCTGCACTTTAATGGTCCTAGGCCTAAAGCACCGTTTGACCAACAGGCCTAAGCCTTTGTGCTTGGCTGCTCTTTAATGGTCCTAAGACTAAAGCACCGCTACGCTCGCAGACACAGGACGAAACCTAAGTATGTAAATATCGTTGTCGCAAGCAAGCTTAAGAAGAAGCAAAATAACAGTTCTGGACCGTTAGAATTGAGACCTTCTAACTAAGCCTCCCCAGTCTGAACGTATGAGATGTGGTAAGACGTGCTTTAAGCATCTGTGTCTGATAACGGGACTCGCACGTTAACGAAAGTCCTTTCGAGCGTTAATAGCGTTAAACTAAGGCTGACCTTACCGACACGGACAGTCTGAGCATCCGCGCCAAGCACTTAATCTTAGATACTATGCCAAAGTACTCGCCAAGCTATATGCGCATGTAAAGCTAGAGCTAAGCCGAAACTGCAAAATCTCGGACTAGCTGATGCCTAGTCCACCGTTTAGGCTTATGTTTAAGCTTAGACATTCTGGCGCTACGTCTAAGCGTTCCGATAGGCTTAGAGCAACGGATTTGTATGTCCAAGCAAAACTCGGACAATAATCGAATATGACATTTAGTTCAAAGTTTAAGTCTCCCAATATCTTCCTCTGATAAAACTTATTCATTTCAGGCCGTACCGCCGAGGAGCCCAAGTGCCGCGCGTTCGACCTGCATCCCGATATGGCGGAGGCCTTCGACGCTTATATTCCGCTGGACAAGAACCGAAGCGCAAGCGAGGCGATCAGCGCGTGGATCGCGTGGACGCTGAACGCCGAGGTGGACCCGAATGCCGTCAACGGGGCCGCGCCGACCATGCAGTCGGTAAGTCCGTTCCTCGGCTGCGCAGGTCATGGTCCTGGTACCAGTCCTGGCCCAGGGGTCCTGGTCCTGGTCATGCTTGTCATAAAAAGTTATCAGGCATGTCCAGGTACAGATGCTGATCTTGGTCCTGTGGTCCTGGAGGTCTATCTGGTCCCGATACTCAGAAAAATGTGCCCACCTCCTGGCCCGGTCCGGCCCATTAGGCACTCCCATGATTCCTTTGCCTGTAAGGTCAGTGGCTAGATTGCTCTTAGCAGTGTTACACTTTCCCTCACTTCCGGCAATGATGTCCTGTTCTCTTGCCGAACTTCCCGTTTTCATCAACATGGTTGCTTTTCCCGGTTCTTCCTCACTTTCCTATGTCAGGTGGGTTACCTTTCCCGCAGGCTCTTTCCCGACTCATCGGGCCGCGTTCCGCGTCCTTTGATGAGAATTTTCCACTCCCTTTTATGTAGGAAAAGAGTCGATTTATAATTGCCTCAGAAGCGCCTTCACCTTCCCGTGGAGAGCCTTTGTTATGCCATCGTGCCGCCTTTCCCCTTGGCGGGTCTCTCATGCCGTCGCAACTTGCTTTCCAAGCTCCCCGATGCATGCACAGTAGAGGTCGGGACCGTATTACGGGCCGTAACCGTTTCCGTGAAATACGGTTTTTGGCTACGCCCCGGGTCCGGTTCCGATAACTACCTAGCGCTTAGCATCCGCCTCTCGGTCCCCTCCTGCCGATTCGAGCATACAATTTCCCGGTCCCCTGCGGTGCTACCCAGTTCGTGTGGCACCTGCACGGGCTTTTACGCGTTTTTTTTGTCCCGTTGTCTTACCTCATTTTTATCGAAAATACGTCCAAACGTTCTTCAGATCACCAACAACGCGGACGTCATTGCGGACAGCGCTCTGCTCGCCACCATCGCGGCGACGGCGTACGCCGACGACGCATCGGAGGAGTGGTCTATCGCGGCATTCCGCGTGGGCGAGACGATGTTCCTCTTCGACGCCGACTGGCGCAAGCCCTTCTCCGAGGCGGAGCGTCTCGACGCCTTCCAACGGGAGAAGTTCTGTCGCATCATGACATTGGTGAGTTCCAGGCCTACTTTATTGTATCCGCGTCCGCCTGCTAGACTCGCTATGTCGTTAGGTCGGTTTCCCGGCCCCAGTGGAGACGCCATTGTGAAGAGAACAAGTGGGAAAATTGGATTCCTTGGGGGAAGTGCTTCCTTCCCTCCCTCAGGATAGTTCCCTGTCTTAGTGGTTCCATGCTGTGGCCACTGTAACAAGAGCGGTGGCCCAAGGGGTCACTCGCAGAGCTTTTCTCGGTCGGTCCCAAGCCCTGGAGCACGTTACCAAACCCACTGGGCGTGCACCCAGCTTCATTGGATGGGTTCCCAAACGGATGCGCCTCAAAATGCTTTTTCTCGACGCTCATCGTCGACCATTTTGGAGGTGGTCGCCATTGAGTCGGCTAGGTGGGCTCCAATCGAGGCTCACTTCCATGTACCTAAATGCGTTCTACCCATGGAGCTTTTCAGCAGGGTTACGATCCGTCCGCGCCGATCAACGCCAACGAAAGCTTCCACCGCGTGCTGTCCTGCGAACTGGGCTCGAGCCGCGGCGCTTTCCGCATTCTCTACACTGCGCAGACGGACGCCATCGACCGCAAAGGTGCGAAAAGCTTTCGCAAATTAAGATACGGAACCCAGGTCGAATTTAATTTTCGCCTTCATTATAGCCCCCTTTAAATTATTTTTATTTCATGGTAAAGTGACACTTTGAATTTTTTATTCAATTAGAAGATTGTTTTAATCACCAGAATATCGATAAATAAAACTTTTTGCATTATTCACAAAATTAGAAAACATAGAATTAAATTTTAAAAAAATTAAAATTAGAAGCTGAATACAAAAATTAGAATGTTAATTTTAGCTAAAATTATTTATTAATTTATTGTAATTTTATTTATTATTGTAATTTGTTACTGTTAATTTATAAAGCGAAGAACATTCGGCTGCCCTACTTAATAGCAATTGTTTTCTTCAGGCAATCCGGTGATGATGCGCATGGAGCAGGAGGACGAGGCGCACGACGAGAAGTGGCATCATAAGAAGGCCTTGAGCTGGTACCTGGAGAGTCGCTTCGCCGCCGCCAAGGAGATCTACGTGGGCGAACTCGACGACGAGGGCAAGCTGGTCGGCTTCGCGCAATCCCCGGTCGAGTGGTTCGCGGAGGAGGCCAAGGTTCGTTGCTTATTCCGTTTTACTTCCCCCGTCCCAAGAACCAGTTTTCACGCGGATGCAATGCCGTACTGGGTGGCCCTGTTTTCACAATGCGGTTGTGGTTGGTTGGTTGTGGTGGTCACCGTGCGGTCCTGCGGTCCCGACGGCCAATATGCGTACATGTTTTTACCGCGTGGTCCCGGAGGTCAATGTGCAGTCCTGCGGTCACAATGTGGTCCTTTGTAGTAACTGGGCGGTCCTGTGGTCCTCGAGGTCATCATGCGGTCCTGTGGTCCTCCTGGTAACTGTGTGGTCCTGTTGATCACTGTGCGGTTCATCGGTCACAGTGAGGGCCCAGCGGTCACTGTGCGGTCCTGTGGTCCCTTTGGTAACTGTGCGCTCCTGGTGGTCCCATTGTGGTCCTGTAATCACTGTGCGGTCCATCGGTCACAGTGAGGTCCCAGCGGTCACTGTGCGGTCCTGTGGTCTCTTTGGTAACTGTGCGCTCGTGGTGGTCCCAGTGTGCTCCTGTGATCACTGTGCGGTCCATCGGTCATAGTGAGGTCCCAGCGGTCACTGTGCGGTCCTGTGGTCCCTTTGGTAACTGTGCGCTCCTGGTGGTCCTAGCGGTCCTGTGGTCCCTTTGGTAACTATGCGCTCCTGGTGGCCCCAGTGTGGTCCTGTGATCACTGTGCGGTCCATCGGTCACTGTGAGGTCCCAGTGGGCGATGGTGGGCGCAGTGCGGTCCGGTGGTCCCAGTGAGAGCTACGCGGTCCGGTGGTCACATTGTGGTCCCAGTGAGAGCTATGCGGTCCGGTGGTCACACTGTGGTCCCAGTGCGAGCTATGCGGTCCGGTGGTCACATTGCGGTCCCAGTGGCAGCGGTGCGGTCCGGTGGTCTCATTGTGGTCCCAGTGGGAGCTATGGGGTCCGGTGGTCACATTGCGGTCACATTGGCAGCTGTGCGGTCCGGTGGTCACATTGTAGTCCCAGTGCAGTCCTGTGGCACAATGACCCCAGCGGTCACTGTGTGGCCCGATGGCCATAGTGCGGTCCCAATGGGCGCTATGCGGTCCTGTGGTCCCGTGGGCACTATACAATATCGTCCCGACGGGCGCTTGTGGTCTTGTGGTCACCTTCTGGTCCCGATGCGCGCTGTGCGGTCTTGTGCTCCTGGTGGGCGCTATACGGTCTTGGTGGTCACTGTGTGGTCTGGTGGTCACGCTATGGTCCCGGGGGTCATAATGTGGTCCCAATGATCACTGCGCGGTCCTGTGGCCACATTGTGGCCCAAGGGGTCACTGTGTGGTCCCAGTGGCGCTATGCGGTCCTGTGGTCATAGTTTGGTCCCTATGTACGCTATGCACGTGTATTCACCGGCGGAAGTTTAGCCGTGCCAATTTCGTGAAGTACTGTAATGATACTGTAATGGCATGTGTCAAATTCTTAATTGTAGAGAAAATTTCGGTAATTTTGCACATGAAGTTAGGCGAACGCTTGCACTCCTGTTTCCACGATTGTCCTTCCAAAATTGATGCGCACTTTTGGAAACACGTTAAACATGTCATGCAGCGCAGCGTTTACCGCTAATTCTCTTACCAAACCATGCTTCATTGCACTGTAACCAGATCGTATTTTTTGGATTTACTACTGTAGTTCGCTGTCTGTCTCTGTGAGGGCCCGCAGCGAGCAATGACCGTTCCCTATGGAAACTTCCATATGCAAGGGGAATGTAGCAGGAAGTATCCCCATCATTCGGTGCAAACATGATAAAACATGCATTGCAAATCGTTGTTTTATTCGCTAGTTACTTGCTTCCAGGATAGCTGTGGAAGCACTTTAACCGACCCAGCCAAAGTGTCGAGTTACTGTAATTAGTGGTGGCGTCCCTTTGTGGTTTTATGGAATAACCTCTTGCAGCGCTGCATACAGTACCGAAAAACCAAGCCTTTCAGTTCCAACTTCCAACAGTGTTTTACGGTAAAATCATTCGTATTTATCCAATTTCCGTGTTTGCAAATGGTATGCAAATATGTTGACAGGCATGCAATTGAAAAAATGGGTTTCCAAAAATCAAAAATTGGCACGGCTGAACTTCCGTTTAGAACACACGTGTATGCGGTCGTGTGGTCACATAGTGATCCCCATGGGTGCTATTCGGTCCGATGTCACATTGTGGTCCCAGTTGTCACAGAGTGGTCCCTATGGGCGCTATGCGGTCCTATCGTCAAAGTGTGGTTCCAATGGGCGCTTTGCGGTCCTGTGGTCATAATGTGGTCCCGATGCACGCTATACGGTCTTGGTGGTCACTGTGTGGTCCGGAGGTCACGCTATGGTCCCGGGGGTCATAGTCAGTGACCGGTATAATGGTAATGGTAATAGTGTAATGGTAATGGTCGAAAATCCGCTAGTGGGAAATGGTAATGCTAGGTAATGGTAATGGTACCAAAATGGCTCAGTGGGAAATGTAATGGTAATGGTACATGCTGAATTTACCGTTACCAAATAAGCACTAGATAAAATGCCCGCGGCAGCGACGCCAACGTAAATTTTCACCATATATGTCAAATTTTTGCCTAAAATTTCGTTGCTGTCGCCTGCGGCGGGCCTCTTAACGTCTTTGTATGTTGACGTCAGTTCGTGTAGTACTTAAGCCCGGCTCCTATTGTCCATAGAAACCGTTTTTGTGGGATGTCTTTTCTGCAAGAAGCTTTGCACTTACCGGACACGCGCGTAGACGGGGTAGGACAGGTGGTGAGGCACCAAAAAAATTATGCGAATGGTAGACTAACACACATAAAAATCGCTCTGGAGGCGGGCCGACACCACATGAAATGAATTTGGAAAAAAGGTCACATGATCAAAAAAAGAACAATAAAACATACCCATGCGTAACTCCCAGGATGGAAAAAATTATATTCCGCTCGTCCCCCATTTTTGACCTAGGACCTCAGCCCCCTCTTGGAACTGCATAGACAGGGAATGTGGCTTGCCAAGGACGCTACAATAAATTCAAGCGCGAGCTCCAGGGTGAAAAGTCGCCCAAAAGTTCTTCCAGGTAATGGTAGTGGGAAATGGTGTAATGGTAATGGTCGAAAATCCGCTAGTGGGAAATGGTAATGGTGAGGTAATGGTAATGGTCCGAATTTCGGTAATGGTAATGGAAATGGTAATGGTCAGAAAAAGTGGTAATGGTCGTTCACTGGTCATAGTGTGACCCCAGTGGTCTCACCTGGGCGGTCCTGTGGTCACGTTGACGCCCAATGGTCACTGTGCGGTCCCGATGGGTTGCTATGCGGTCCTATGGTCACACTGTGGTCTTAGTGGTCGCTGTGTGGTCCTGTGATCACAGTTTCATCCCGGTGGTCACTCTTCGGTCCTGTGGCACTGTGTGGTAGAGGTAGTCGCGACCCCCCCCCCCACCCGTACCGTACTCCGTACCGTACTGACCCCCCGTACCGTACTCCGTACCGCAGAATACGGTATGGCCCGTATTCAAAGCCGTACTACGGCCCGTACTAGTGCCGTACTAGCCAGAAAGTCATGCCGTACCGTACTCCGTACTGAGCATGACCTCCTGTACCGTACTCCGTACCGTAGAGTACGGTACGCAGTACGGTACGGTACGGAATACGGTACGGCCGACTAAGTATACTGTGTGGTCCGGTGGTCTCTGCGTGGTCTGGAGGTCGGAACGGGTGGACAAAAGCCGAACTGGAACAAGCCTTTAATCGTTGGACTTTTTAGGTCCTCCAGGCCTGGTCCGCGAACGTGGCCTTCGCCGCTCTCTACAACGTGCTCAAGGAGTTCCGCGAAGCGCTTCAGGTGCTTGAAGAGGGCCGCGTCATAACCGCCAAGTTCGTGCGCGAGAAGCGGCTCATTCAGCTCGAGCGAGACGAAGAACTCGACGGACTCATCCCGCTCTCCGCCGACTTCTACCAGGCTTTCGTCGAGGAGCCGAGCGACCTCTAGACGCCGGCTTGGGGCCACGCAAGTAAGTGGGCAAATGATTTAGGACATGCCAAGCCGTCTAGTCTAGAGGTGAGAGTGGCCGAGTGGCCTAAACCGCCCATTAGTACGACTAAGATCGGCCTAACGTAGGCTTAAAGAGTCTAAGAGAGTTTCCAGTGTCAGCCTAAAAGAAGCCTAGCATCGTCCTAAAACTGGTCGAGTGTCGGCTTGGATCGGTGTAGTGCCCCTTTTAGCACAGCGTACCGTGAGCTTCAGTGTGGTCTAATCTGAGTCTTACAGGCCGCTCTAAGATTCTTGTGCTGGTCTAGGTCTCCAATGTGTGCTAAAGAGTGGGTGAGGGACTTAGGATTACCGGTAGCCCTCGGCATGACCCTTCCCTGTACCGCTCTGAACCCTTCCGTACCGCGTACTGTCCCTCCGGGCCGTACAAACAAGCCGTATTTTCTACCATAGTTATGGCTCTTACAGTCCCTAAGGGCGATGTTACGGTTAGGACCCTTCACCTGCACTTAAGCCGTACTTGCTGACCCACCCGTACCGTTCGCCGTACCGTAAAACAAAGCTTATCGGTACTGAACGTCCCGTACGATGGTACGGGAACGGTCGGTACGATGGTACGGGAACGGCCCGTACGACGGCACGGAACGGCCCGTACGACGGTATGGGAACTGTTCTTACGGCGGCACGGGTGCCGAAATCTAGTCACCGAGCGTCAGCTCAACAGCGCTTAGTTGTAGGCCTAGGAGTGAGCACACGGTCCAAGCCGGGCGTGCGTGTTAGCCCAGTGTGAGCGTGCTTATTGCTAATCGGGCTTAAAACAGTCTACGGCTCAAGCAAGCATCGTTTTGCCTGATGTGGGCGTTCTATGCATGACCCTAGCGGGCCTAAGCGTGACCTAATGCGAGCGTATCAGATTTTGCTTGGTCCCAGGCGTGGTCCCCCGTGCGTCCTAATGTGGTCATTTGAGTGTCTTGCACTTTTTGTAAGATTAAGTGTTTGACTAATTTTGATTCTTTCAGGGGACGGTCTCTTACACACATACGCTGCACAACCACGTTCGTAAGCCGCTCTTTTTTTAACGTTGTTATTTGGTTTGTTGATGTTTAATTTCTTGTTGAAATGAAATATGTTCAAATAAACTCGTCTCAATTATCTGCGTTGCTTTGGCGATAAAAGTTTCAAGGAAGGGTACTGGCTATGGCTGGGGAAACTTACCAGCCAAATTTTAGTCGGGAATTTGACATTTTTAGTGAAAATTTGCTCTGCTCGGGCCGTATCGGGCCACGTAAGCGTTATATATTTTTCGGGGTGATTCATATGGACGTTTTGCACGGTTTCGCCTTCGGTTTCGATCTTCGGTGCTTTTTTCGGCTTCGGTTTTAAATTTTACCTTCGCTTTGGTGCCGGACCAGAGGGGTATACAGCAAGCACTCGCCATCAGGGCTGGAGAAGAATCGGGGATCGGAAATTTAGGAGGAAACGATCCAAATGGACGATTCCTGTTGTCTCGAGCCGGCAACACCGACGAAATTGAAGACGAAAAATCGACATTTTTAGCGAAAATTTGCTTGGTCCGGGCCTAAGGGCGGGGAAATTTAGGCGCTTTTTATAGGAGGCTGTGCACTCGAAGTCTTGGAAGGAATCCGGTTTTAAATTATTTTCCATCGAGAGTTAAAACTAAATATAGCTACGCCTTGCGACGAGATGCTCTACCGTCAGTGTTTAACCTGTTGGAAGAACCCGACTTTGTGGAGCAGTTAGCAAAGAGGGAACCACCCTGGTCGGGATTTCAGGGACCTTTGGCGGCTTGGTTAATCAGACCTACCCCCCCCCCCCACCCTTCACCCCGCCTGCCATGCAGGCCTTGCAACCGCATGTAGTGTCGGTCTGCAGGTGCATGACCTTTGAACCAGACCTCGTTTCCGAGACCCACGCCGTTAGACCACAACCCCCACTAATTACGAGTTGTATTGACGCAACTAAACTGTCACAAATTTATTACTACAGCCCCGCATAAATCGGCTATTGTTGTATAATATGCTGCGAGTATGTGATTAATTATCACAGAAGCGAAGTGATCATTTGAACTTTTTCACGTTCTACGCGCATCGACGAAGACGGTTGTGCGCGTTAGGTGCGAAGCCCGCCTCGCGCTTGCCATATGTGCATCCGTTAGCGTAGCTCGAGCCGTATCCGCCATAGCCGCTGTATCCGCCGTAGCTCGGCTGGCTGTACTGATAGCCGGTGCCGCCGTAGGAAGAGGAGCTCGGATAGTAGCTGTTCCCGTACGTGTTCTGATAGCCGCTGTAGCCACCATAGCTCGGCTGGCTGTACTGCGTGCCGTATCTAGGAAAAAGTTTCGTAAGGTCCGAAACGGCGTTATTTTTATTTTAATATTACTTTTGCCTAATTAAAATGCCCAAAGCGTAAATGCTTTTATTGTTCGCATTAATGTTCTCAATTTTTTTGTACACTCTGTATTTGGAATTTTTATTTGAAATTTTAATAATTTCAGTTTAATAAATTAATATTATCTTTTTTAAATATTTTTAATATCACTTATAATATAAAAATATTTTTAATAATTAATTTTTGTAAAAACACAAAATTCTTCGTCCCGGCTTGTCACGACGTAGAACGCCCCTCGAGCTTACCCGGTGCCGTAGCCGGTGTTGCCGTACGGCTGGTACTGCTGGTTATAGCCGCCTAGTCCAGTGTTGTAGCCGGTGCCGTAGCCATACCCAGTACCATACTGCGTTCCGTACTGCTGCAAACGGGAGCGTTTATTCCTTGCAACATCATGTATTGATGGTCGATAGGGAATGCAACTTACGTATTGACCGAAGGAAGGTACGAGAAGCGCGAGGCCGCAGAACGCCGCAAAAGTTCTGAAAACAATGTCGTAATTTTAGGCTCGTACCGTTTCGGGATGGGCGGGAATCGGAATAGGAGAAGGCGTCGATCGATGCCTAATGCCGGCAAGGCTTATACCTAGTACATTTTTGTACAAGGTGTAAGCGCAATCGATTTGCGGGCCTGAATGAATGCCGATTCAAAGAAGGTCTTGATATGTATTACACATTTTTCCATCTTTTTTACATAGCTTGGTATCGACCCTTTTGCAAAAGCGATTCTACACCCCTATACGCCGCTCTGCATCCCATAGAAGACATTACCCTAGTAGCGCATCTTATTTCGCGTGTGCCAAGCCTCACAGCGTCTAGGGCATTGTGGGAATCGGATATTGCATCGAATATCGATCATTTTTGGATCGGAATCAACAATGGGAATCCCGTGGAATCGGGTCGGAACGCTGCGGACCCGATGGGCGAGTCCAGCGCGGTTTCTGCCACTTTCTAATGCCTACGCGTTCCCGGTAGGTAACCAGAAACTAGAGAAACTCACCCTTGCGCTGAAAGCATTTCGGGAGGAGAAGACTCGCTGCAGAAGCCGATGCCGACACTGAGTTATTCCGCCAGGAACTGATACTTAAGTAGCGGTTCCCTTTCCGCAAGAAGCCGCCCGCGCGGGTGTTAATCCGTGACCCCGCGATGCGCCCCATGCGGCCCCACTTGATTAGATCGGCAAACAATGGGGGTGCGCTTTTTGTCTTCTCGCGCCGTAATCTGCGCCCCTGATTAGCGCCGCCGTTCCCGTCCGCCTTCGGAAGATCAGGTTCAGGCTTGCGTATTAAGTTTGTGCAAGCACGAGCGGGAAGCGATGATTGCGCAATGAGTCAAAGGGCGTAAGCGTTCCGCATTCCGTGGGCGCTATTCCGAGCCCGCTTAGCTGCACGCCGGGGTTAGCGCTATTTACGTTTCCACCGACAAAAGAAGCATCGAGAGGCAAACGATCCGGTTTCGATAACATGCTGACACCTTTTGTCAGGCACGGTTTATTCGCGCAGTAGCGGTTGTAGGGATGCCTGCGCAACGTCCAAACACGTGTTGGCTTTGCCTATCTATGACTGGCTGCATCGTGATTTTCCTAAGAAATCGCCAGCACGCTAATGTGGTTTTTCACCGCTTGTGTCACTCTCCGCTAAAGACCGGCGGCCTTACCGTACCGTACAAGCTGTACTAAGGTACGGTTGTACGGTACGGGAGGAGTCAGTACGGTACGGTTTCGGCACGTGCGTGTGGGCCCAGTACGACAGTACGGTACGGCTTCGAGTTGCTGGTACATTATAACGAGTAGGCTACGGTCGTACCGTATTAGGGGCCGTAACGTACTGAAATAGCCGTAATACGGTACTGGTGTACGGCACGTGGAGGGTCAGTACGGCGTACGGTACGGGTGCCGAGCACCGGCCTTTACTCTCCGCCCTCACGCGTGCTAAAGCATGTAGTTTCCTTCGGGAAATGCAAGTAAAACGGTGGGCAACCAAGAGTTTGGATGGATCGTCTGAAAAGCCCCAAAGAGGGGACACTTGTTGCCACCTTAGGAATGTACTTGGTCCGTCCTACTATTCAGCAAGCTTCATCGCATGCGGCAATTTTAAGGTGTGTGCAGTCGTGAATCGGACCGGAATCCGTTTGACCGGAATCGGAACTGAATGGTCGTTTTAAAACGGAATTGTCTATGATCATGTAAATGCAAAGGTTTCGCGCGGACTGATTCCCTACGTGTACTAATCATCTTTACTGAGTCAGTAAGAGCAAGGATAGCGCTTGGGAATTCGACAAACGCACAACAAAAGCAGAACAATATTGAAGATTAAAGAGACCGCACATGCAAGCACTATCCAAATGGTAAAGTTCGCCAGCTCGTTGGGGGACCTTCCAAGCGATACTTTACTGCTTTTCGAGCGAACGCGACAAAGAGGAGTTCTCTTCGGACCCTTCACCGGACATGGCCGATCCCTTTGGAAGACCGACGCTTTGTTGCAGAGGTCGTAATCGCAGCAAAAGTGGTGCCATCGAATCGTCGAGTAGAATGCTTTGTCGCGAGGATGTGCTCGGCGTAGCTCCGCGAGCGCCGATTCGCCGAATTGCGTACATCCGTAGGTGAGGTTTCGGAAGCCGCTAAATGTCAGATTTGACGGCATCAATGGTAGCGAAGGAAATCGTCAAAAGAGTTCAGAATGGGCCGGCATGACTCGGGCCGGGCCTAAACTCGGGCCCGACCCGGCTCTAGTCTAGGCCAAATGGAGGCCATTTTTATGATCAAACTTTGCCTCATAGAAAATTGTTTTAAGTCCCGGCCGGTCCTGTGCCGGCCCGGGCCCATGAAAAATCAAGCCCGAGTCGGCCGGGCCCACCAAAGACGGGCCCATTCCGAACTCTGATCGTCAACCAACCTCCTGGCCAGGTAAAAAGACACCAGAAAAAGTAGCAGTAGAGAAAAACTCCCTTGTAGAAATTCTGATACATTTTTGGTTACCACTCGCTCGAGCAGTGAACGGGACGCGTATGGTCAATTTGCCCAGCCCAAAGTGAAGTAAGAAACCTACGAAAGCCATGTTGTTCCATCTGTTGAAATAAGGCAGTCGACGTCCTCGCGATTTACCACCGAGTCTAAAAAGAACGAATGCTATTTGAGCGCTGAAACAGTTTGCTCCCCAACCAGTACTTCGGTACTAGCGGACCAAAGGGTCGTTTTCTATTTCATAAAATATGGGGGTCGTACTTTTGACGCCCTCCATAACAAATGTCTTAGGGGGCAGGTCTTAATTGTATTTAAACTTTTACAAACGTAAAAATGTTTTAAAAACATACCTTTAACCCCCCCCCCCCCCTTAAGGCCGCTAGTACCCGTACTTCCGAAGTAGCAGTTTATAGCGTCCGCATTGTCGAGAACTAGCCACAGCAGTAGAGCAGTTCTTACGCAGAGCAGACCACTCGTGAAGATGCAGGCGGAAGGACACGCCATCGAGCCTAGACTCGCGAGTTCCACGCTCAACGAATGAAAATGGTCCTAACGTACCGCATGAAGGCGTCATCCATGTTCGCCTTTAATGCGCCGAACAATGGGCATGCTTGCGCGCATTACGCACCTGAACGAGTTCAAAAAGCTTGCATTGTTCTCAGGACGCCTCTTCCGTGCGGCGTTGCATGACCTGCCTCGGCTACAGACGATGCACTGCAGGGCGTTTAGCGGGGGGTGGGGTGCGACCGGTGACCCTTTGGCGAAGAAATTTTTTAAGGAAAATTACACATGTTTAAGGCGAAAGGACGCTGACTTAGACTCTATCGCCTAAATACGCTACTTTCAATGGCATTTTAGCCATTTAGGCCATTTCAGCCCAATTACAGGCCCTTACCTGACCCGTACTGAGCTCCACCACTCACCCCCCCCCCCGCATCCTGGAATCCCGGATACTGCTTGATGGACCGATAGAAGGTCTAAGCGCTTAAATTATCATTTGCAGAGCGGGCTAATGCTCAGCATATGTGGACGTTTGGGGACCTTCGTACCTTTACAAAACATAGGTGTGCCCTGCCGTGCTCCGCCAAAATTTTGTTTTACCCAGTGTACGGTGTCCCGGAATTTTCTCATAGTCTGTGCAGCTGAAAGTTAAGCCTAAGTCCCGATGATACGACTTATCCTAGGCACCGCTTCGAAGGCGTTATAAAAAAGATCGAATGAACGCCGGCACCACTTCCATATTGCCGGGGCTCACGTCCTGTGTGCTGTTATGCAGATTCAGAAGCCTGCACTTGCTACTTCTCTCCTTCTGACGCTCCCCGTCTGCAGTCTGCGGCGATCCTTGCGACCGTTGGCTATTATGCATGGTCCAAATTGATCTCGCTCTTTGTTCCGACGGATTGCAAGGTATGCCGGACCCCCCCCCCCCCCCCCGCATTGCAAAGCTGATACATCCCACGCCCGTCGCTTGACCTTTTGGACATTTTCACGTGGACATCGCATAGGCGACTGACTCATGAAGCACACCATCTTACAGTCCTTGTCTATTTAGAGACGATTTATTGACGGTTTGTAAGCTTATAACATTATTTGGGTATAACATGCCCATGAGTGCATGGATTTAACAGACTTGAAGTTGATTAGTTGGAAGTCGTAATGGTGATGTTGGTGACCCTTGCGCTGTAGCTGTTTTGCAGCTGCACCAGCACATCATTGCCGAGCTGCCGCCATTGGTTCTTCGTGAGGAGTGGGCCGTTGCTCACCGCGATTTGCGCCGTCTAAATCTGTTTGCAAGGAAAAGTTCGAGCCGTATAGTCGCTACCTTGACGTACGGCGTTAGCGGTTCGGTAGCAGCGGCTCCAAACTTGCCTACCACCGCACCGCTCTCGACCTTATACTGATCTTGCGCGAAAGCTCCAGTCTAAATGGCTTTTATGCACTTGGGAAGACTGTGTACACTTGTTCTATAGGCAAGGCCAGTGGGTCTCGACAGACGGGGGGGGGGGGGGGGGCAAGGTAAAGCGGAAATAGTCTCATGATCATCCTCTAGGTGAATACTTTAGTATGGAAAAATTGGTAGGGAGTGACGATTTTAAGTTTAAAATGTTCTTTTAATCGATGGTTAGCAACACTCTGCCGGTTAACTTCGCATGCGCCAGTCCAAGACGAAAATTTCTCGTAAACTAGCGAGTGATAAATAAACTGGATTTTCGCGAACCGCCAACGCCCCTCTCTAAAGGCCACGAAATTTATTATTACGCTTAAGCTTCTACCGAATTTGTACAATTTCAAACTGATTCATCCCCATTTTCAAACGATTTCAAAGCGAAAACGTACCGGGCTGATGGGAATGTCTTCGGGCGTGTAGCCGCTTACTGCGAACGTCGGATTGGCGAGGCCGATTTGGCCGTACTCTCGAAGCGCGGTAAAGACCTAAAATCGGACCGTCTCGAAGGAGGGCAAAAAAAAGGTGCATTTGAAGTGCCAGCCGCCAAGTCTAGTTCTCGAAGTGACTCATTTCTCCAAAAAACTGTATTATTTTTAATTCACTTAAGAGTGACAAGAATTTTACTATTATCGATCCAAATTCAGCGCGACGCGCTGCAGCGCCCTGCAACGAGCAAAAGCGATTCATATTTTTCGACTTTTTTCTAAATTTTAATACTCGAAACAAAAACAGAACCCGAGTTTTGTCTTAATTCAGATGCAGCCTTGGAAGGAAGAAAGCGTACCGCGTCACGAACGTTTCCTTGGAAGGTCCGACTTGCTTGCTCGGCGGTTGCCCACTGGCCGGGGAAAACGGCCGGAGCAGTGGTGCCTACCACAACATGGAATGTCCACGACGGGGGCGGATTGAATGTCACTTGATACGTAGGATTCTGCAGGAGCCGGTTGCCATCTGGATCTAAAAGACGAGTATCATGAGCTGCTAGAAACATGAAGCCCGGATCAGGGCCGAGATGGTGTCAGTCCTCCGTATCGCACTATGGCTACGTAGCGTATTGGCCCCTCAGTACCGTACCACTCGGCGTACCGGTACGGATACTATGTCGTATTACGGCGTGACATAGTTCTGTACAGAGCCGTTGCGTAACTAGTTGAAGACAAAATGTGTTCCAGAATAGCGAGGAAGAGCTGCGTCTACATCAGCAAAACTTAATGCAGGTCTACTGGACTTAATGTGGCTGTATTGTACTGGCTTGTGTACCTAGATCCAGTTTCAGCCATAAATCACCTTTTTCCGCTGCATCCTGCGTATTTTTGGTCATTTTTTTTGGTCAAAACTCAAAAAATTCGTTGAGAATTGCCCAATGCAGCGAGAGAGAGACAATTTATAACTTATCGTTAGTAAAAGTCCAATGCGAAAATAGAAGAACATTCATTCGGTGGATCGTACTATGTGCAAACTACTTACCTCCGCCGGGCGTCGACTGGCAGCTCCAAACTGCGCCAATCAGGGCAAACAACGAAGTTACCGGCAAAACTGGCATGCTTTCCGTGGGCTACAGGCTCGAATGGCGTCGTATGCGTCTGCTTTTATACGCCGCTCCTTCATGCTTTACGACATTCTATGCAAAACTATAGCGCTTCTCGCTCTTCACGCGAACTATTTGTCATCAAGTAAAACACCGTCTTGTCAAATACGTTTCCGGTGCGCTCACGGACGTCGGATTCCCGCTTGTAATATTCAGTGTTGCATTCGCAGCGCTTGTTTGCCTTAGGCGTCTACGTCGACGCAGGCTTCGTTCGGACTGGGCGCGAATCTTTTACGGCCAGAACACACCCAGCGTGTTCCGACTTTTTATTGCCGCCTCCAGTTTGTTCACGATTTTGGCGGATGTTACAGTGAAAGGAGCTACGTTACCGTGGACATGCCGACGCGAACGATGCAGAACGTTAAATCATAAAGCAGAGTCATGCTTGCAAACACAGCTCCTATCGCCCACACGAAAGAACGGGTTTAGCGGGGGGGGGGGGGGGCAGCTGGACTTGTCGTACGGCACGGTTTTCTAGGATCATCACAACACGGTTCATCGTTCGCGGAAAGGGAGGGGGGTACGGTTCGGAACACGGCACAGTGATCATGTGCGTCACCTCTAGTACGCAGTACGGTACCGAATCAACGGCAACCCATCGCTATGGTTACTTAACCGTACCAACGTTGATTCAACGTTCTCTATGACGGCGGTAACGTCCGTTAAAGCAAAACATATGGTTAAAACCAAGATTTTCCCTCTTAGAGAATTCCCTGTCGATGTATCAACCTGTGCATGAAAGTGACGTCCGTCATCGTCGTTAGTAGCGGTGCCTTTTAGAACTTGTATTGCTTAAGGCCTCCGTTTTTTTCAGTTTCGGTGCGTCTTTCAACAAGATCATTTTGTGCCGAGTCCGGGGAGCCCATTCTTTTGCAAATTGGACATCATGCGACCTCTGAGTGGCCTGCGTTACAACTAGTACATTGAAACTATTAATTCCTCCAGTTGAAAAGTGTCCGACGGACCCACACTGAACGGATGACGTTAATGGGTCACGTTTTCGTCCGTCCGCGTGGCGCTGTTTTCGCTCGATGCGGTCGTCTTAAGAGCTTAACCCCGTCGATTCACATTGTAATCAACGAGCGAGAGAATGTCAACACGGCGAGTCACATCGTTCCGCGGGCCGGCGGTCTTTATCGACTCTACGTCTCAATAAAATTTTCATACTTTTGACGCCATCGCCGTCGTTATCGACCCTCTAACAGACCTTAAGTTCAGAAGAACACAACGTCACTCAAAGAGGTCATGCCCATGGGAGGTCATTTGCTTTCCGATCGAGGTCTACAATGAGAACGCTTCTATTTTTCACTCTCGCCTTTTTGAATGTTGTGGAAGGAGAGTTCCTCGAGGTCACGGGCATTCTCCACTGCAGCAAGCATACGGGTACGCAGAGGAATGGACATTTCGTCACCACGTTGGTCCAGGAGAGCAGAGTCATTGGGTGAGTACTCGGCGTGTTTAAACGGTTGAGCCCGAATATGAATTCAGGGATAGCCATGGAATTTACAGCGCTCAGGTAAACGTTTAGCAGGGTTAGGCACCCCAGTTCCTGGATGCCGGGTATCCTGCCAGCTCTGACCTCTATTCTCGCAACGTACCGGATATGCCGATCATAACTCGGACAGACAGTTTTCTCGAATCTCTTCGTGCACCCGACCGCCGTACAACTAGTTAGCCTGACTTATAGAATCCCTTTTAACGGACTTACTTCTAAATGGTATGCAATGGCGTGGCTTACGGGTAAGTCAAAAATGGAATATGTCTGTTGGAAATGAGACGTAGAAACGGCGAGAATCCAGGATCCCCTCTAACTTCAGTATGCCTTCAAACTTCATGACTCGTGCCTAAAGTCCAACTAAGCCTAAGAGCAGAATGCCTAAGCCTGAACCAAAGCCCGGCAGCCTAAGCGTGGACGGTGGCTAAGTATAAAGGTCTAAGCAACAGTGATAACAGGAACTAAGCTTTACGCGTACATGGGTCACCCGACGAGACTGTTTGAATGTTAGGTGGGAGGGGGGGAGGTGATTCTGACGATGGGGGGTGGGGGGGGGGGGATTCTGAGGTTAGAAGAAGGAGGGGGATACGAATTCATGCCGTAGGAAGCAGCGTATCTTCCGGCTATTTTCACGCCACGCAGACACCTAAAGACCCACGATTTTTAAGCGCCCGGCCCCGGCGTTCCATAGCGTATTGCGCCAGCAGACGACAAGTGTGCCTACCGGTTGCATGCATCATATCATGCCGACTACTGGTGTCTTTCAGGAACAGTACGACCCCAGAGGACAATCCATTCACCGTGATCGGCAAGCCGAGAACTTCACCCAAGACCGTCACGCTCGAAATATACTCCGACTGTCCGGCTGCACCACAGCCGAAGACTATCTCCATCGATCAGCGTGGAGAGGTCGACATTGGCGTGTTGGAAGTGTAAATACCTCATGGCGTGTGCTTTATCTCGATTTTGTATTCACGAGAACCGTCTTTTTTAATAGCAGGGATGTTCGAGGAAATGCCTCAGGAAGACAAATACGAACAAAGCGCAAATCCGGTCCAGTAGAGTCTACTAAACCGGGACTGAACAGAACCGTCCGCTTTTAGGGCCATATGACGTTAAGCCTAACTATACACTTCACTTGTACGAATGACGCAAATACGTAGCATTCCGAAAATAAAGGTGGCATATAAAACTTTCTCAACGGGGGTCCGCAGTTGAGTCCGCAGCGATTTAAGCGTACGGGTCCTTTGCCCAGTTGCGGAACTTCTCACCTGAAACCTCCGGATAGGTTAAGTATATGTAAACCGAGGACATGATGTGCGGAAAGATCGTGGCAGAAAGTGCATGCTTTGTAGCAGGTGAACTTACCTATACGGAAAATCGTATGGGATTGTTTCAAATTAAGTAATGTTCGAGTGAATTTTGTTTACATTCTGTCGCACTTCTGGGGCACACTGAAGGCTCACCTTCGACCACCTGGACGTAGTCCGGGACGGCTTGGCGCAGCGCCTTCTTCGAGTCATCCTGCAGGTGGTCGAAGCGATTGACCACCAGCCAGCCGAAGGCCTTCAGCTGGTTCTCCTCGGGCTTCTTGCCGTTGACGCGGACGATGTCGATGAGCAGGTCGTTTGCGCTGCGGAAGACATACATCTGGGCCTCCAAAGGCATGGCTTGGATCTTCGGGGCCAAGGACTGAACGATGGGACTCATCTTGTCGAAGAGCACCTTGTCCGCCTTCTGCAGCGCCTGCATCAGACGGCCTATATCGACGTAGTCGTCGTGCAGCTTCCAGATCATGTTCCATTGCTCCGCAGTGAGGTCTCTGTAGAAGCCAGCGACTTCTTTCGTCACCAGATCTAAAATATTCCTGAGAGGTCCTTTTCTCCGATTGACAAACCTTGCAGTAGACATAGACGAAACACCACCGTACCGTACTCCGTACTGTGTTAGCACACCCTTAGCGTACTGACAGTACCGTACCGAAACCCCTGTGCCGTACTCCGTACCGCACTAACGCCCCCGTATCGTACTGACACTCTTGTGCCGTACTCCGTACCGTACCGACAACCCCGTACCGTACTCCGTACCATCCTGACACCCTGTACCGTGCTCCGTATCGTGCGAATACGCTACGCAATACGGAACGACTGTAGTACGGCCGTACCGTACTGCTATACTAGTGCATTTTTTACCTAGCTTGAAAATCATGCCGTTCCATGCTCTGTACCGGTGTTTGACCACCAGTAGAGAGCATGGAACGTTCCGTAGAATACGGTATGCAAATGGGTACGACCCGTAGTACGGTACTGGCGTCAAGGCTTACCTTGCAGCGGTTCCGGAAAATCGGGAATTCTGAGCTGTTTGTAGTCGTCGCTGCGCACGATTGCGAGGGTCAAGGAGAGGAGGACGATAGCGTGAAGCATTGCTTTAGTATCGGCGGTATTTCTGGAACAAGCTTGCTAATAAAACGTAGATTTCAAGCTCGCTGATCGCATAACTCGAGAAGCATGCAAAAAGAACGAAACATTTTTTTGGAGGAAACCTCGGGCGAAAAGCCTAAGGCCCGAACGCAAACTTTCGCCCTTGTTTAATATGAACCATAAAGGTACGTTCTTCCTTCTAAACTGTAAAACTGTCGGTTGTGCAGCTTTGAAGCAGTTTAAAGTGAAAACCGCCTAGAGGAATGATGGCCGGCATAAGCGCCCGTCGGAAGCAAAACCAGCGAACTTTTAACGATAATTTTCGGCGCATAGCGGCAGGCCGTTTTATTTCGACTAAACGTCGGAATCAGGACTGTTGTGACGTTGACTTTGTACTGATTGTGTGTTGGGTACGGCATGAAGGGGGGTCTAGATCTGTTGATACAAGGGCGCCCTTTAAGGCGCTCTCACCCTACAGGGCACGTACTCTCGGACGGATTTGGATGAACTGATGCAAGGAAAACTCTGTAAACTGCACAATAGATTGCTGCCTATACGTGTCGAGTACGGACCGTACCGTTAAACGGCCTGGGCGTACGATACAGGCCATATTTAGCGCACGAAGAGGGTGGAAAAGCCACTTTCACGAAGTGGGTGGTGCGAAAAAGTTCACGAGGTGGTCGATAAATCCACTTTCACGAAGTCCACGTGGTTCATTGCACTTGCGTGAACAATTTTCATTAAAACATTCTAGTTAAGACTCGGGCAAAAAAATGCACTTCCATCGCTTGCTAATGGAGTTGTGAACTTTATTCCTTTTCGAAATGAAGATCAACGTCCCGAAGAAGGCAGTGTCCTTCACTCCTTCCAAGAAAGCACGACGATCTTCAGCATCTTTTTATTACATTCCGAGACCATGGGGACCGCTCTCCCTCCAAAGCACTCTGTATTGTACTGACCGATCCCCCTAGCAGGGCCACATTTAGTGGGCGGAGGATGAGTGGGGTGAACTGGTCTATCGTCGGTCGAATGCTGTCGATGGGTCCCCTTGGGTGGAAACAAACTTTAGACAATTAGTATGTTTTAGGCCAAAAAAAAACAGTTTAGTTTATACCGTGAATTGCCGTCAACGTTTTTTTAGCCGTCTGGAGGCCATTTGGCCACTTTTTGGGCCATACTTCGAATTTTGCGACAGGGAATGTACTTTGGATTAGGGACAGGGAATGTGGCCAGTCTCGTACATTATAGGAACGATCTGAGAAAGGCTTTAGTGTGCACAAGAAACAATAATCAGTCAAAAAGCCGCACAGCAAATTTTCGAAAAACTGCAGGCCACAGAGTGCCCCTCCCCATGGCTGCCTTCCTGCACATGCTAACGGACGTCTCCGTTTTCCTGTTTCCATACAGGTAGCGACTTGTGGCACTTGGGCTAATGCCGACACAAAAATGTGCTCCGCAAAGATTGACGACTTCGACTCTCGTGAATGGGCTGCTATGAATGGTGTAACTTAATCATAACGCAACGAAGTCCTCGACCGAGCTAATGGAAGCGACCAGCGAGTCCAAAGCATCTCTAAACGAGATAAATTCCGACATCAGGGGTCCTAGTCAGTTCGTCCCAGTATTTTGTCGGCCTCAGATCCATCGGTCAATGGCTTTAGGTATTCTGGCTCCGTCTTCGCTTAGACTCAGGCTAAGGCGAGGCTGTTTGCTTAGCGTGAGCCTAGAATGGCAAAAATGCGATTTTGAACAAGATCATTGGCGCGACACGGCACCAAGAAGTAAGCAACATCTAAACACTGAGGACAGGTGTGGACCGCTAAAACGGGTAAAAAAGGTCAAAATGGCCTCAAATCACTAAAACAACGTTACAAATGGCATATTTAAGCTAGGGCGTACCTTAGGTCGACAACAATGTTTCGACACTGTAGCGTTTCGGCACGTAATGTGTCGGCACACTACCTAGTGTAATGTCTCGGCAATGTTAATACGGTTACCCTCCCTGTATGTTTATACAGGGGCGGGGTAACCGTACCCTTACCTCGTTCAGAATGTCGCTCTAAATTGTCGCGTATTATTTCTGCAGTTTGGCATGCCTAACTTTGTACCGAAACGTTTCCGCATATCGCAAATTTGTACGACGCGGTTCTGGCAGTGCACCGATGGCTACCACTCTGAACTGATTAAGGCGACTGCGGTGCGAGAAACAAGGGGCAAGCGCACTTCTTCGAGGCTAATTCGGCCCACTTGGCGTCCAAACATTAGCGGGAACAGGTTCTCAAAAGGGCACACCGCGTAGTCTATAGCCTACAGACAAAATTTGTTCACCTTATGCTTCTAACGAGTGGGTAAGGAAAGATTCACAAAGGAGACTTAAGACGGCCGACCCAAAAAAATTGTCACGTGTCGACACTATGTACTGACCCAGGGCTGTTCGATTAGGCGCAATAGGTCACAGTAAAATTGGCCAAAATTTCGGATATGCGACTTCTAGCGCGTTCATTGACCTGCACCAGTACTTTATTCTCCGCTTTGCTGTTGCGTTTTCGTGTCCAAAAAAGAAGGACCCGAATAAGAGACCGTTGCTAAGGAGTCACCGGCGGTGCATAAAGCACGTGACCTCGTAGTGTGCTCCCCATTCGCTTGCGCTCCATCCGTGCCCTTTACGCCTTTGTTGCCCCACGTGCTCAACGGGACTGCTCATTTTCGGATAGTCGGATTTTTGCTAATTGTCGATGTCATGTCTGTTTTTAGTCTTTTCCCCCTGGACTGTCGCAGACCACACTGTTGTGGGAGGACTAACTCATCAACTAACGCATGTTTCACGCAAAATGCCACCGCTACTTGTGAAGGAATGGCAGAAGGACGTCGTCTACCTGGTGCAAGTTCCAAGAGCCGGCTCCGTACCGAGCCTTTCTCCGTATTCGATGAAGCTCGAGACGTGGCTGCGAATGGCGGAAGTTCCGTACAAAGTGAGTCAGTACAAGCATTGAGAGGGGGATGAGAGAGAGTTGTTAAGGTGGCTGCCTCCGGAAGTGATCCTCAGTACGCGTAAAGTCACCCCGAAACAGCGCTTGTTTGGGAGGAACGATGGCCTGCCCCAAGCATCCGTTGGCTGGGCCCATGGAGGCTCACCAACGGTAGGAAGGGCGACATTCTCGATTCTCGCGGGCGAAGGCAGGGGGTGTGCAGGCCCCGCCATGAAAAAAAACTTCCTAACAAACCCTCGCTTACCCCTAATCGTAACTCAACCGTCAAAATTGGGGTATGCTAGGCAAAAAAGGTGCCAATCGATGGATTTAGGCAGTCCTTTGAGGCACGGAACCCAACCAGCGAAAACCTTCGTTCTTCGCATGTTTTGCTAGTGATTTACAACTTTAGTAATTTGTATGCATTTCTAGAACGTCAGCAACGAGTTCAAGCACAACTCTGCGAAGGGACAGATTCCCTTTGTCGAGCTAAACGGTGTCCAAATAGCCGACACCAACATCATCATCGAGACGCTTAAGAAGCACTTCCACGTTACGCTCGACGACTATATGAACGAGAAGGATGCGGCCGACGCTGCGGCTTATCACAGTCTCATCGAGGAAACGCTTAAATGGTACTCATCAGAACCTACTTTTTGATGCATCAGCCCGGTGCACGACATTACCGTCCCCGGACACTTCTTTGCTCTAGAGCTGAGTCACTCCGCTTAGGCTTAGACTCGGCTTAGGATTTTCTGATTAGGCTTAGTCTTAGACACCTTCAAAAACAAATGGGGAGGGATTGCCCGGGAGCATGCCAAACCTGTCAAAAAGCAGCAACTTCGAAAGATGCATTTTACTGAATTCCGAGCGCTTGTGTGCAGTCTTAGAATCGCACTCGGCGATGAATATCGGTCATGGCTTTTGAATCCGAATCTATTGTCGGATTCG
The DNA here is from genome assembly GCA_020875895.1 of Aphelenchus avenae. Lineage (NCBI taxonomy): Eukaryota > Metazoa > Nematoda > Chromadorea > Rhabditida > Aphelenchidae > Aphelenchus > Aphelenchus avenae. The sequence continues at coordinate 148,184 of JNEY01000012.1, forward strand.
TTTTTGACTTAGAACTGCACCGTACCGACTTCAACTAGGTGCGAGAATCACTGCGTGATATCCGACGACCTCAAGTTAGATGACCCCAAAATAGTAGGCCTTAGAACTGTCGGACTCGAAATTAGGCTTTGACCCACTTCTGGAACCACTGGAACAAACTTCGTGCCCGCTTTAGAATGGAACCGACATCCGCATTTAGGCAAAGCTGGTACTTTGGTGCGCGAGACAACTCTTACTTTTTGAGCGACGAAGGCCTTGGGGCGCACTTTCACGGCGTGAAGAAGCTCGTCTTCAAGTACATCGTCCTGGAACATCTCCGAAGGAAGGTCAGGCGAGATACACGGTGCATACTTTTGCGAACCACGGAATAAATTCAGGTGATGAAAAGGTGTGTCGGGCAGGGCATCGGAAGGGACACTCAGGCGGAAGTCCTCGCAGCTATGAAGAAGACGCTCAAAGCGCTATCGGTGATCCTCTCCAAGAAGAAGTACTTCATGGGCGGAAAGCCGAGCACGGTACGTACGTGATTTTACTTACGGTCTAGAAGCCTTAGAGTGATCTGTGGAGGTCTAAGGATCGTTCAGAAGTTCCATGTTCACGCGAACTAAGGAGATCTCTAGAGAGAGGGTTGGCAGCGCTAGCCATGCTTGTGATTGCGGGACCCAGGGATGCCCATCGCCACGCGGCTCCTGAGCCTTTTCCGCTTTTTTTTGAGCTGTAGTCGATGCCTGTCACCCCGAATGCTTTAGCTCGATGCCACCGCGTTTGGGCACCTAGTCAAGGCCTACTACTGCCCCACCACCGCCGAAATCCCCCTATACGTCGACGCTGAATGCCGCAATCTGGTGGACTACCTGGAGCGAATGAGGAAGGAGTTCTGGCCCGACTGGGACGAGGCCACTTCGAAGTTGTCCCTGGACACCGACTGGAAAGCGTATCGAAAGCATTAACGAAATGTCCGGTCCTGGCCTGCTAAACGAAGACAAAGCTTAGCATAAAAGCCGTGTTTACCGATTGCTAAACCGTGACTACTCGAGCTCAGTCTCCTTCTCGTATCACTGAAAGTCTCAGAATTCCTTTCCTGTTCCTTTTTGCTCACAATGAATGCTCCCAAAATGTCATAGACTTTTACTTTCCAAGAAAAACTTAACAGCGATAACAACGGCATAGTAAATGTGTGAAATTCACTTGATCCGCTTGATGCTCGCGGCGAACTTCCTCTGTCCGACCTTCGCGAAGTCCTCCTCCGAGAACAGCGACACCTCCTTCTTCGTCTGCTTCGGTCGGTCGAGGTAGAATGCAGCTGAAAAAGACAGGATTTGCGTTGTTTTCTCGTCCATAAAGCCGTATCCGCAGGAACCACGGTTGACGAGCTATGATGCACGCAATTTTAAGCCTACGTTCAGCTGCTATAGGCCTAACCTGAATTTCCATGAGCGGTCATGTATACGGCTTTGGAAGGGCTAGCTTTACCTTTTGTTAAGCTAATTGGGCCGTCCCATGTAACCATTCTTTATACCTACTTGGACCTACTGAAGGTAGGAACTTACTAGTAGCGGTAGGTACTTGTGCACATTTGCATTCGTCACGTTGTGGCCAGCTGCATGTGATAAAGCAGGACTTACTCGGACCCACTTTGGGCTCACAAAAGTACGCACCTTGACTCACAAACCTCACTCACCAGCCGGGCCCCGGGCCGGGCCTGGGGTAGGCCCGGCCCGGCCCGTTTAGGCCCGGCTCAGGGTTAAAAAATTGCCACATTTTGGTCAAATTTTCAATACATTTTTGGTAAATTAGTCAAAATGTCGCTCTGACGGTGCCTGCGGCAAGCTATTTTAGGTGAAAATACTCGAATGCTGCACCTTCAACTCATTATAAGGGGCAACACTTTAGCCTATGGAAAGTACCAAAGGGGGGACCAAGGGGATTTTTTCAGTATAGCCTAAAATGTTAAGGCCCGGCCCGTGCCCGCCACCGGTCCCCGGGCCCGGGCCTAATTCTTAGGCCCGTTGTGCAGGGTTGCATGTGATAAAGCAGGACTTACTCGGACCCACTTAGGGCTCACAAAAGTACACACCTTGACTCACAAACTAGGCTCTGGGTCTCTAGGTACGCACACCTAGATATGCTTAGTATGCCGGCATTGGACCCTGACACAGACCTAGGCACGGGCGTAGCTAATGTCTCGTCCCAACCCATGTGCTAGCTAAGTTTAAGCAAAGTCACTTAACCATGAGATAGCTATTGGAACTACATTTAAATATCGGGTCCGGCCAAGCTGCTCAACTCCCGTACAAGGTCCTCAAGGGCCTATAAGTGGGTGTTTGGGCACAAAGTGGAGTTACTTGAGGGAAAATGCGAGTCATTCAATTAGGTTTAAGGTGACGAAATTCCTCTTCCTTGGAGAGTGGTGTACCTCCAAGTAGTGGAGATTGGGGCCGCAACAGGTGTCCCTTCGTGGTTGGCTGCTCCGCCTTGTGGCCCATCACTTCCTTACCTTTCACGTCGTTGCGCTGCGCGATCCGCTTGCGTCGCTCCTTGACGGCCCTAGCCTCCGGCGCGAGGATCTCCTTCAGCTTCTCGGCTCCAATCCGGTTCTTCTCGACGAACTTCATGTACTTGAGGTTCCTCCGCGCGACATCCAGCGGCTTGTGGGCGCGGTACTGTTCGACGAGCGAGTGGCCCTAGAAATCTGACATAAATGCATGGAAAGAAGGCACGCATTAGCAAGGCATAGATGCGCTTAATTCTAACAGGTCAGCCTAAGGCTCAGGTTAGCTGCAGATCTGTCCAGTTAAGGACGCTAATTTGTTTAGCTGAGCTAGCAACTTCCGAGAGCTCGTCTTGAACAAGGACGTGAGGTTTTTCCTTCGAAAACAAAACAAGGAATGAAACTTTCTCGAGCACCGCACAACAAGTAGGAAAAAAAAGAACTAAATCTTTGCACCGTTTAAACTTCCTTGGAATAAGCGTAGCTCACCTTGCGTTTAAAGGCTCAACCCTGGTCCCAGGCAGGCCAGATGAGTCTCAAACTAAGACCAGTATAGCACACCGCGCATAACTAAGCTACACGCAATGATCTAGTAAGCCCTACTTGAGATGTCTGAACGAGATACTAAGCGTGTTGAGCCCCTGCTCGAACACTGAATCGGGAGCATGGGCCACGGAGTCTTCGAGTCGAGCCGCTTCGGCTCACTTTTTAGCTTCTCTAGTCCAAGGCCTTACGACTCAAGCTCCCCAACGTGGATCCTGTTTTGAGCTACTTTACTTCAGCACCTGCTTGAGGTGTGCGTGACATGTCCTTACCATTCTCGCGTCGCGGTCGCTCACGACGTCCTCGACGCTGTTGACCGCCTTCCGGACCGCCGCTTTCTTCGGCTTCACGAGCTCGCCGGTCTCCAGGTCGAAGTGGAATCGTCCTCCCGCGTTCTTCAGCATCTCACGCTCCTCCTCGACGAGCGTGCGTTTCTGGCGGCGACCGGATGGCTTCCGCTTCGGTCCTCGCGTGATCCCGTCGTCTAAAAATAGCGAACATTTCATGAATAAAACGGGATGTTATGAAACATGCTTCTTTCCTAGGTCCAAGGAAGTCAGCAAACATCTTAAAGCGGCTCGGTCAGCTAAGGCAGGGCCAAAGTATCTTAGCGATGAGCTACACTTAGCTCTACCTTTAGTAGCAGTATACCTTGAGGTTAGCTCTACCCAAGGTTTGCTACTATTCGAGTAGCAAAGCTTGGGCTTCAGGCAGCGCTCATCGCACCCAGTCTAGCCAACGTGGCAAAAATGTGGGGTGCACTAAATTGCTCGTGTTCAAGCAGCTAAGCATGATTAAGGTAGTCTACTAAGGTTCAGTTGATGATCTGAGGCTCAAGTAACTCAGGTCGGATTTGAGAGCTCCAGTAGCTCAATCCGGAGCATGCTGAGGATGAATTTTACTCAAGTTTTCTGTTATCCGCTTTTTTGTCGCCAACGAAAACCGAGCGGTTTTGCCAGCAATGAAATCAATTCCAGTTTAGCATCATGTGAACCTAGCGACGACTACCTAAAAACCTGACTGCGTCAAACAGTCGTCATTTGGCTCCATTAAAGGGATGTTGTATGCTTCATCTTAAGTAGAACTCGACTTCTTGCCAAGCTACCCGATATTCTACGGATTCAAAGAACGTCTGATGTAAATAGCTTACCATCGTCGTCGAGCTCCAACGAGCGCTTTACGAGCTGTAGCGACATTCTAGCGGAGTCGGTCCGAATAGGAAGCCGGCAGAAATGGAATGAGTAGGAAAATGGTGGAGAGGGCACGCTGAATGTGACGGAACGCCAGGAACATCGACGCGATCCGTCGAGGTCGTCGGCCACGTGCTTTCCTCGAGTATGTGACCAAGTTAACGACATTACATCGGAAAACACGTTAACGAATCGAGATAAAATATGAAGGTGACTAAACCATGCAAGCAGGAATAGGGCAAATCATCGAATGGCCCGATGATGACACGTTTTCGAGCCGCAAAGGCAGATATCGCGCTAAGAAATCCGATCCTGTAGGAAATTGAGGGAGTGACGCTCTTCAGAACGCAAGATTCTATGCACAATATGTTAACGATGCGATACACAAGCCTGAATAGCAGCTAAACGTTGTCTCAACGACTGCTGATACAGCATTCTGCTTCCGCCTGGAAGATTCGTGATTGGTTCAGAGCATATTATCCTCTTCAGGGCTGCGGGTCTCGGTCGGCCCGCCGCTAGGCGCCGACCTACGAAATGTTCACTATATTTCTCTAAATTTAATCCAAAATTTCGTTGGTGTCGCCTGCGGCGGGCCAATATTAACCGAAATTTTTACATTTTTGACCGCAGTGGGGCGATTTTGAGCCGAAAATTTTCCAAGTCTCGGTCTCGGTCATGAGGCTGGTCTCGGTCTCGGTAGGCCTGGTCACGGTCTCGGTCACCCAAATTTCATCCCGCAGCCCTGATCCTCTTATGTGGCGCTTGCTCTGAATAGGCATGCGGATGACATTGGTTCGACTTGCGTCGTATGCTGATGCCGCCCAACTCTAGCCTACTACGCCCATGCGGATATAGGTAGTCACGTGTGCCAAACGAGCGCGTGACCAGAGGAGCGTTTATCGAATACTATTCTTATGTACAAAGACGTTTAGCAACCAGTGAATATGAGCGCTAGCCGTCTACACGTCTACCTCCATAGCGTCCAAATCACACGCTTTCTTCCTGTAGTCGACCGCAACTTCACTCATGCGCTGTTTCTTCGCTGGAGGTGGCGTAGAGGGGCATTCTCTGGACGTAGCGGACGACGGCTCAACGAGGGACACGCGGCAGCTGCTGCTAATCGCGTCCACGGCGTTCACACACACTGAAATTCCAACCAATACTCTTAGTCAAAACGATTTATTGGATTTTGGTAAGCAAAGAGACAAATGATAAGCGCAATTCAGAGAGGAAAGTGAGGAGAAGCAGAATCATTCACCCATAGCGGCGCGATCGGCGATAACCTTGTCCAGCCGCTGAACGATCGCGTTTAGCTCTTTGGTCTTGTCGGCTACGATCTGACGCGACGTGGTCAGGTCTGCCTTAGCGACTTCTAAAGCGCACTTCTTGTAAGATAATGGACTCCATCTTTCGCATGTCCACTACCTAAGGGGCCATCCAGAAAATTTGTAATCCTTACAGGGGGAGGGGGGGGGGGGGGTCGAGGCCGTCGAGATTACATTTGATTACGAGGGGGGAGGGGGGGGGGGGTCGAAGGGCCGTTGGAGTTACGTAAG
>JNEY01000012.1:153988-188730 GCA_020875895.1 Aphelenchus avenae
GTAGTAGGTCGAGACGAGTGAGTAGTGGTGAGGGGAGGGGGGGGGGGGGCGGGGCTCAAAAAAGGCGATGTAATGATTGCATATTTTCTAGATGGCCCCTAAACACCCATGGGACGGGACTCTCTGACAGACCACACGAGACCACGCTCTACGCCTCGCATACTCGCCTTTGCACCATCCACTCTAGTCCACATAAGGACCACATCGGTCATACAAAGCTAGCCGTAAGGCGTCCTGAACCGGCCCCAAATTACATCAATGATTGGCGTGCCTATTTCCACCATATGCGAGCGAAAATTAGAAAGACAAGCAGGAAGAAAAACTAGTCATCACCGCAAATTTGTGCGCAGTACGAAACGTTTCGTCTTTACACCGTCCTGTAGGGAAGCCCTACCCGAAATTAAAGGTCGGCAGCCGTAAAGCGTTACGGCCCGTACTGCGTACATTATAGTACGGAGTACGGTACGGCTGCACTGTCCTAGACATTTGGTACTGGTACGGTCCGTACTAGTACCGTATCGTACCTGTTTTACAGCCCGTGCTCCGTACCGTACTGTACTGAGCACGGTACAGGTGGGGTCAGTACGGAGAGTACGCTACGGCTCCATTGTCCTAGACATTTGGTCTTGGTACGTGCCACACCGTACCGTTTACAGCCCGTGCTGCGGTACCGTACCGTACTGTATGGTACGGTACGAGCACGGTACACGGGGTCAGTACGGTACGGAGTACGGTTACCGATCTTTATCCGAACCGCAAAGAAGTCACGTTATATTTCGGCCGACGACTGACTACGGAGAATCGCGTCTATAGAGTGCTTACCTGCATTGAGCCGGGCCAGCTTGCTCGCCTGCATCGCCATCTCGAGGTTCTTGCAGCACTGCTTGCCGGCGCTTCCGCCTCCATGCTCCTTGCACGCGTTGATTGCGGAGCTCAGTTGCTGTAGGGTCTCTCTCATTCGCACCGTCGTGGGCCCAATGGAGGCGTAGATTTCGTCGTATTTCTTGGCCGCCTCCTGGAGCGCAGCCTGCGCCACTTCGATGCCTAAAGACGTGTTCAAGCCATGTGGGAACGAAAGTTTTCTGCTGAATAGTTTGCGGAGAATTTTCCATTTTTCCCGCATAAAATATACCCCAAAAAATTAAGCATTAAAAATAATAAAAAGTAAATAAAATAAATAAAAATTAAAAACAAGAGAAAATCGCAAAGGTTAATTGAGGGCTGCATTTATTTTACGGAAAAATAGCATCAGCGAAAGGATGTACATCGACAATTTGGACCATTTATGGAACTACATTTAACGCGGCTTTGCGTCTGATGGGGAGTTCTAGAGGGCTTCCGACATTTCCCATCGGAGGAGAAACATCGGAGGACATAACGAGCTCTAGAGTGCAGCTTCCAACGAAAGTCAACTGTTTACCTTCTTTGACCATCTGGATCTTTGCGTCGAAGGCCTCGTCGCTGACACCTTTCGGCATGGTACGCTAAACATTCCTGTGAGGTGGTCTGTACGTGCGGCATAACATTTTGAGAATGTGTTGTAGGCCCCTGTGTTTCGGGCCTTTGCAACAAGCCATGAATTTAAGCGCTTACCCACAACTTATGCTCCGCCGGCTTAAACCTCCCTATTCGGGGCTCTAAGGCGACTAAGTCTAGGCTTAGGCACAAAACCGCAATGTGCACATCGCTTAGTAAATCATATATTAATCCGCTCGCCATAGAGGTCGGAAAGCCGAGGCATACTACTGAACCGGATTATTAACCTACGTTTTACGCGCGCCGACAATACGCCCCGGACCCGCGAGATCCAAAACCCAAATATCGGGAACCAACATACAACTAGACACGGGTCCGGTCCACTGTGAAGAAGCGTGAAAAACGACTACAAAGCGCTGGAGGGCTAAAGTGCCGTTTGCTTCGCGCAAAATATTTCCGAGATCGCCGCACACTTCGCAGCAGTTCGACGTTTGGAGCAAAAATACGTCGCAAACGATCACAAGAACAAAATCGGGGCCGGACGACGCATGCAACGATCAGGACGAACCAAGCGTAGTCGCGGGGATAACAGCTGCTGTCCGACGGCTGCTGCTTGAGGCGGCTTGAGCGGACACATGGGCAGTCTCCGCAGCTTGGCCGACGTGTCGGCGGAAGGTAACACATGGCGTTCCCTTCGCTTATCCCGTCGCTCAACTCACTCGGAGCCGGAGTGGTAATAAAGTCGCATGACCACTAGCCGGCGCTATGAAATAATGGAACGGGCACGATAGACTTTGGCAACCGTACTGTGCCGTGTTCCGTTCCGTGCTGTTCCACGTGTATTCCACGGCACGGAATGCGGTACGGCTGGGGTTTCAGTACGGAGCCGTACTTCGTGCCGTTACTGGTACGGCACGGAATGCGGCACGGCTCGAAAACAGAGGACGTTCTGTGCCGTTTTAATGAAGAACGGCACGGAATACGGCCCGTTTTGGAGCCGTGCCGTATTCCAGGCCGTAGAGTACGACACAGAATGCGGCACGGGGACGGTCAGTATGGCACGGAGTACGGTACGGCAGTGGTCAGTACGCATGTTGTACGATACGGGAGGAGGTTTGCCGAAGTCTAGCGCACTTTAATGATAAGGGTAACGTCAAAATCTTCGACTGGCATACTTACCTGTACCTCCCGGATGCCCCAAAAATCGGTCTTTTAGCCTTTCCCTCTGGCGAAGGCTGCATTTTTCGAATTCCTAATGAGGCTCCGACTAAAAGAACACCGAACAGGCTCTCATAGCGGTTGACCTTCGAAGCCGTACCGATGAATCAAAGCGGAGGGAGTGCTCTTGCGCGCATGACGCACGGCTGCATCGCATGCCGACCATGAGAATCACTTCCTCACAAAAGAAGTCGGCGTGAGAAGCGGCAGCGGCGTACTTTTCAGGACACGCCTTCGGGTACTTAAGACGACGCTCGCCCGAAATTCGGTTAGTTCAAATCGACATTTGTTCCAGTCGCCATTTTCAAAAACAATGTCGTCATTCCTCCTACTAGTCGCTAGCCTCAGCCCATTCGTGCTCTCGCTTGCGCCCTGGGAACGCTCTGATCAGCAGAAGACTCAGTACGAGAGCCTCTCCCACGTCCAGAGAAGTGAGCTGGAGAGGCTAATCGAAAGCCGGACCATGCTGGCAGGACTAAGAGACGCGGGTAAGTCAATGGGACGTCACAGTGTGCACCGAAATTGGGTGCGGAATGTTTCATGGAGCCCGCTTCCCGTAGCGAAAGCACTCTAAAAGCATGAAGTACACCGTCTTCGTCGCTTCTACAAAATGGGTATTTTAAGAATAGACATTTCCGATCTGTTAATCTGGGAACTCGGTCCTTTGACAGTGCTGAAGCTATCAGTATCCAAGCGATATTCCCGACATCAGAATTACTCAGTGACCTCTTTTTGAAGTCTCACGTAAAGGGGTTGTCTTGGCACACTGGGGGGGGGCAGAGAACCAAGTCAAAATTTTCTCACTGGTCCCACTAGCTGAGTCTGCCCTTAGTTTAACTACGTGTAAACTAAGTGCCACTACGTCAATCAGAGGCCAATAGATAAACGTAATTAGGGCAGACAGTGGGGAGTCGAAGGCAAGCAATCTTTTTGGCGCTTTGCTGAATTCTAGAGGGGATGTCACGGAAAAGCGAAACACAGACCTTGCTTAGCATACGTTGATCAACATTTGTTCAGAGCCTTCAAGCATCCTTCGAAGCAGCCTGCGCATGTCCTCCTACGGCTGCGAGTCCGTCACGCAGGGACGCATATGCGACCAGAATCACGGCACTCCGTCCGACCCGCAGCAAGTCGTCTGCGGCGCATCGCTTGTCGGAGAGCTGTGCCAGCTTTGCCCGTACCACATCGTTTGCGACGGCGGCGGCGACGTCTACTTGCCGAATAGGGGTACGTTTCCCTTGCTAGAGGATGTTTACGACGAGGGCGTCGGACGCGTCGCTAACTTGTCCTGCTAGGGGATATTGAAAGTCGTTTTAAAAATAGAAACTGGTGTCGAAAGACAATTTTTAGAGTCATATTCGAAAGGGATACTAATTTTGAGTTTCATTTAAGTTAATTTTTTCAAATTTATTAAATGATTTGGGCATCGAATTCGAAATACTTGGCAAGTTATAATTATTAAAATCAGAAAAAGTAACCAGGCAGAAATAAAAGGACTGAAGTTCTGAATCGAACACGGAAATGAACCGTTTCGACCGATAAAAATAAACTAAGATCTAATACGAAGTTATTATAACGGCACCCACGGTATAACGAGTTATCTTTCAGTGGTGGGTCGGTGCTGCAACAAACCCGGCTGCACGAAGCGGTTCATCGCCAACGAAGCCTGCCCAGCGAAGCTGTAAACAGAAAGTGCCGGTTGCGACTTCAAGAAACTCTCGTTCCATTGATGTAACATCATGCGTAATAAAGAACAATGCACATTTGGAACATCATCTGTACGTTAGGCTACCACGGTACCCACTTTTCATCCCTCCCGGGAGAGGAGATATATTCACGGTGTGAGCCAGACGGCTAAGAAGACTCCATTGAGGGAGTCGGGAGGTGTGTGCGTTTGTTTTTATTTTACGTCATAAAGGCTTACCCAAAATGTAAATGAACTGACAAATAAAAAGCATAATAGTCAAAAAGTTATGTGAACCTTGTCGATAGCCTTTGCACAGGCAATGAGAAAAGGCACTTGCAGATGCCGTCGGCGTGGGTCGATCCAGCAACCAGGCGACTCGCATGCTCAAAGCACACCTACTGAGCCATGTCTGCATATGCATAGTGCCATTACTCTAACACATTTAAATCTCACGCCACTAAATAACCAAAAAAATACACACACACTGGACGACACCGTCGAGTGCCGCGAGACGTTGAAGGCGGCGACGGGACGCTAAATCACAAGCGCCCGCCACGACCGTCAACGGACACTTGAGTCGTAAATAGCGACATATGATAAGGGTTGGGACGCCCGCCAACGGATTGATGTGCGGGGCTAGGTGTAAAAGATCTAAATAGTTACGTAGAGCGGTATTGTTCAAAACGTTAGTAAAAAAACCAAAAAGAGACACACGCACACACATCCCCCACGCCCTCTTCGAGGACGTCCTTCACTGCGGATGCGTCCGGCCTGAGCTCGACCAGAAGCGTCTCGGCGTCGATGCCGTCACAGTTTTAACGGGGACGTGGGCGGAGAGCCCCTATCTATGTAGGGCCGGCTAGCCGAGTGCTATCCTTCAAGCGCTCGCCACGTCGCGGACAACACCTGTCCCCAGAAATTTGCATGAATCATGACAATCTTGCGTGGCACAAAGAATAAATGGTCATATTTTCATAATGTATGGAGCAATAAGACCCAATTTTTTTTGCGACCTGTAAAAACATGCGTACAATCCATTGGTGTACGAATCTGCGCATTATGTCAACTCTGGGTGAACCATATTGAAACTTTTAGAATAAATGAGCGACCTTCCGGCCTTCGGGGCGCCCGGCTTCGCCGGCCACACCATTTTCGCCCCCCCCCCCCTCCCCCGGGGGGCCCTGGCGGCTAGTAATACTGATTGGCTTTATAAGCCGCCCGCCAGGGGCTCGCTTCGCTCGCCCGGGACCCCCCAGGGGGAGGGGAGGGGGTCGCGTCCCCTTCGCATTAACGGCGTACTTTCATGTTACCGGAGTTCATTTCTCAGCGGACGGGGTGTCCGAGCCTAAGCCTAATCCGAACAGCCTGAGCCAAAGCCTAAGCTTCAAACGCTAAGCCTGAGCCTTGCTCAGGCCCCTGTGCCTGAATTCAGTTTAGAGTTTTCGCGGTTTTCAGCAAGCGTTTTCATTATCGGCCAGAATAGGTCGAAAAGGAGATTTCAACCGCATGGGACGTGAATAAAATGCTTGCCCATAATAGTGCTAAAAATTTTCGCCCATGCCCCAAAGATGTCAAGTGACCGCATAGCCCATAATCTACTGACCTCCCTCTTAGTGGACAAACACCCTAAGTCCTACTGAGAGGAACGGTTTTTCTCACAAATTGACGGAATGTTGACACCTGAATCTCATAAGATTTACGCTTTTGCGCCGGGTCTTCGTCTCGGCGTCGGGGCTACAGAAAGACTGAAAAAGTAAATATGTAAATCACATCATGACCGTGTTCCATCCCCCTCTGTTCGCTTTATTTTGAAGCGGGACCGGAAGTTCGAACAACTCTAGGAATGCCGGCGGCTAGCGGGAATTTGAGGAATTCGCCCGCACTGATCTCCCACCAGCCGGCGGATTCTCCCGCCGAGAATCTTTGATCTGTGGGGGAGCTGCCGAGTGTCACGCGAAAATGTGCCTGCCATGTTTTCCGAAGTGCAACAATTGTCGTTCACCTCTCCTGGATACGGTTTCCAGTCAGTTCTGCTCCTTAAGAGCGACTAACGACGTCGTCAAGTACGTTATTCCAGTTAGTTGCCAAGGTTGAGCTTGATATGATCCGCAAATGATTGGAAGTGGAGGAGGATATTCATACGGTTCGTTTTCGGCGACCAAGTCCCATCCTTTCCTGCGTTGTTTCCTTACGATCGCCCTGATATGCGCCTACATCTGGGTAAGTGCTGACTGTGTGGAGACTCGGACGCAAGCCTGTTATACGTGGTTTAGTGGGTATTCCAGATGTCGTAGGTATAAAGCGTCCGCATCAGAACCAACCGTGTGCATCAGGGCTGCGGGTCTCGGTCTCGGTCTCGAAAACCGAGACTCTCGGGGGTCTGGTCTCGGTCTCGGTCTCGGTCATGAGAAAAAAAGGCCAAAATGGCCTGCGGCTAGGCGCCGACCTACGAAATTTTCACTATATTTCTCTAAATTTCATCCAAAATTTCGTTGGTGTCGCCTGCGTCGGGCCAATATTAGCCGAACTTTTTACATTTTTGACCGTGGTGGGGCGATTTTGGGCCGAAAATATTTCAAGTCCCGGTCTCGGTCAGTCAAATTTCATCCCGCAGCCCTGGTGTGCATCCGGGCCCTAGGCCCGCCGGGCCGGGTTCGGACCGGGCCTCGGTTTTTCAAGTGTAGCCGGGCCCCGTCTGGAAGGTCCATTGCACAGGGTCGATCAGTTCTTTGAGTGTACAAGTTCGTTCTGAATTCCGCACTGGAATACCTCGTGAATTCTGAACACTAAGTGTCCGACACGGAATGTATTTTTAAGAAACCCGTACACGTTTCGCGTCATTTCTAAAAAAAATCTGACCCAGGGAGCGGATTTTCAAACAACTCTTTGCAGTTAGAAGAATTCTTCGGCGGGATATTTTCCTACTGCTAAATGACGGAATGATTTTAATCGGTCTTTTTGACGCTCCTTTTTGTTCTGCATCCTGAACCGGAAAACCTCCTGACTTCTTAATATCCGAAACTTAATCCAGCAAAACGCCTGGGCCTCGGGCTTGAGCTTGTTCCGTCGACTGGTGGGCTCATTTAGGTGGTCAACAAGTTCACCACAAGGCCTACGCTGTGGAGCATTCTCGGCCTACCTTTGACGCTATTAGTGGCGCTTCTGGTTGGCTGTTGCGAGCGGTTCGTGCTTCGAGACTTCTCGAGAGTCATCGGATCGAAATGTGAGTACGCTGAATGAGATGAATCAACAGTTAAATCCGATAGTGGGGTTGCTCCAAATGGTCTTGATTTCGTCCAGAAGTCGGCGGATCGGTAGTCTTTATCGATAACTCGGGAATTCCGGAGTTGTCCTTTTTATTCGGAACCATAATGGAGCTCTTTTTGTTCTATTTTGTGAACTACAAAACCGTCGAATTTCCGAATATCTGAGACTACATGGCACCCTGGTTCCAGTCAATCCCGTTCGTCAAGCGGCGACACGCTATCGGACCTGGCGCCTCATGCGTACGCTTCCGGACGCGTACGGTCTTCGAACCGCTTCCGTCGCAGAATCGGAACTCCTTCGTTCCTGCGTTGAGAACCTGATGAACGTAAGCGCCACGTTACCTACCGTAAATCCTCTAATTAGAGCCCCCTCTAATTACCGCCCCCCCCCCCTCTAATTAGGGCCCCCATTGGGCCAGAGCGAAAAAATTAGGGCCCTGGGCCCTAATTAGAGGATTTACGGTACGTGCTTGAGTCCGACTGCTTCGTCTTAGATGCAGCAAGAGATCCGACAAAGTCATGTCGCTTACCGTACGAGGGGAAGTTCGTCGACAACGCTCAGACCCCCTAATGTGGCGGTATTCAAAGGACCCTTCTACGACCAAATTCTTCTTGTAAGGTAAGCAGAACTGTTCAGGCAGGTGTCATTTTTCGAGATTGCCTCCATTCAGCGAATTGAGAAAGCGAGACAACGTTCGAGTCGTCGACGCCGAATTGAAACGCGTCCAGCAGTGCTACTGGTCGCGTCTCGTCGAACCATGTGACATCATCGACCGCATGCTTGCGATAGGTGCGCGAACGCGACATACAATATTCCGTTAACACCGAGCAAGCGGGTAAGAACACATTTCTGAATGGTGATGAAGAACATAATTTAATTTTACATAGCTTTATAGATTCATTCACTTAATTTTTACAAAACTTGCAAATATATTTTGAAATATAGAAATTTCCTAAAGCGTATAATCTTTCAAGCACTTGGTATAAGAAACTCGCTGCAGTGCAGGCATTTTTTTCTGCTGGCCTTGAATGTCGAGAGTTTTTGATTTAAACTTCGATTACCTTTTCGAAAATTTTATGAAATGATTTTAAAGCTAAAAATGAAACAGGTATTTTTGTTATTCTACATACCGCGTACCCTTCTTGTAACGTTCGGTTTAGCCCATCGTTATCTGAACCAGTTACTTACGGAGGCGGCGACGATTTCGTCTCTCTTTATCTTAGTCGGCACGCAGACCGACGTCCTTCTTGAAAGTGCGCATTACTGCCATGCGAGGACGAGTCTCGTCACGCTTCCGCTACCCGACTGGAAGACGCGACATCGGGTCAGTCAGTGGTAGGGTCGGCAAACCCCTCCTAGGACAGGGCCCTGCCCTGGAGCAAGAAAGCCTGCCCTGGAACAGGGAACCCCGTATCAAACTTTTTCATCAGGTCAGCGCCAGGGAAGGGTTTTCAGACCCCTGGCCTGAAACAGGGCAGGCAATAGCAGGGCCCTGTAAGGGTTTTAGTGTATTTCCGGCATTCCCTGTCAGTGTTTCCTGGCATAGTGACATCAGGTCAGGGCCAGAGCAGGGTTTTAAAAAACCTTGCCCTGCTACAGGAGACCCTGGGTCCAACAAAACTAGCAAGGGCACTGGGCAGGTCAGGTCAGGGAAAACCTGTCGAGCAGAGCAGGGAAACCTGCCCTGTTCCGAACTTTAGTAAGTGGATCCATGGTGGAGGCGGAGACAACGAGGTTTCGTTGCTTTGCCGGGCATAGGCGGAAGCATGACGAGAAACAATGGATGGGGCCTTGCCTTTTTTTAGCAAATTTGGATTTGCGAACTAAGCGGCTCATAGACCCCTTTCCTTCTTCCGGACAGATTTTGACACAAAAGGGTCATCTTGGCCGAATCCCAGGCGAACCTCCCCCTTCGCCGGGATCCCTTGTTGACTACCTTCAAGCACCAGTCTAGATAATGTCCGAGCAGATTCCTCCCGGACTAGCGACCGCGTTCCTCAGCGTCACTGAAGGCTACGGGCTGGTCGATCTGCGCAACTTCGTTGACCTCTATAAAAGTGTACGTCTTGTTAAAGATTTAACCACTACAAGCCGCGGGATTGAGAGGTCTTTTAGGCCCGTTCTCTCCCCAACACCTCTACGGAAGTCAAAGCAACCTCACGACCAATCTCAGCTCCGAAGACACGTCAAAAACCTCCAGTTCTGCCTCGACATGTTCACGACCTAGCAGGCACTACCTCTGCCAGCTCTTCATTCTCATTTGTCGCCGCACATCACGCGACGTCGATCAAGAGGGATAGTCGGCTGGAATTCAGCACCCACTCTACACCGACCTCCAGTGCGTTCATGGGGATGCCGACGAGAAATACACGCTTGCAACAAATCAAAAGTCTTGGTGGCTCGTCCAGCATTGAGTCAGTAGTTTAGTGCCAACTAGCGGCTTGGCCGCGCTCCGCGCGGCCTGCGCCGCTATCGGAAATTTCTCAGGCAGATAGGTACAATGGTCCATTGACACATGTGCCTTCTGGACCGCCATGGGAAGCATGGTATAGCGGGCCTGCTATAGCATGTAAGCTGAGCACTTGTTGGAACTTTGATCGGTCATAACTTTTTTTCTATCCAACCGATCCGGCTGAAATTTTCCAGTTTTTCATAGCCTTAGAAGCCCTGTTAAATGATACCAAACTTGGCCCGATCGCGAAAACTTTTTGCGGACGAACAAACACCAGCGCTTTAGTGTATAAGGATTCAATGATACTTACATTGTCGCATCCGCAAGACTTTTCATTGCTTTAAAGGACAACTAAGCCTTTCATTGTCTGTAGTTTCTTAAAACCACTGGGTTGTGTGCCATACGGGGGACAGCTTTTTATGGGGGTGGACTGAAATTATGGGGAGAGTGCGAGGTGGGCAAAATTAAAATTCGGCCCCTTTTCCTATACACATCCATGGACCCCCTTATTTTCCGTACCCCGCCTCCCCCATGTTACATTTTTGCCCCCCCCCCATAACCAAACTGTTTGCCTTCGCAAACAGTTTGTGGCGCCATCACGACCATAACCAGAAGGCGGCCTCATGAGAAGAGGTCGGACGACGCGCGACCTGTGAAATCCTCGGGCGCCCTTCTTCGCGTTTGCCCCTTAACAGTTCACTGCCGACAACATAGTTGCGGACCACGGCATCAACGTTGTCTCCCGTTTGTAGCGAAGCTGCGTTTTTGTTCCATGCGACGACCGACTTCGTTCAGTGCCTTGTTGTTTTCCTCTGCCGAAAATAACCCCGGGCAACAAAGGAGAGCATCCAAATAGTTGCCATGGGTCACGGCTTTTGGAAACACGTCGCGTGGTCCTTCTCTCCTTAGAAACAGCCCGTTTCTGGGCTCCGTCCAAACGTATTTACGTCGCTTTTCACCGTCATTGGGCACTTAAATTAGTGTTACTTCGGACAACGCTAGCGCATACAGTTTCGACCGTGGGTGCTCGCTTCAGATATTCGGAATTCAAGGTTATCGGCGATTTTCCAGTTAAGAATTCTAACTCAAAACTGGAAGCGCTTTCGGAACTAGAACTGTTTAAGAAATGTTGGACTCGTTAGTTAGCATTAGTAAGAGGCCCGCTGCTAAGCTACCTGAAACAAGCTTCATGTTACTTGTAAAACAACAAATAATTCTCATCCTATGTGGAGCATTTGTCTGCAACCATCATCAAGTCCGAACTCAGCTTTTCAGAATTTCATTTTAATTTCGTACGTTCATATTCCGTTATTTCCCTTTTGAAGAGTCAGAATAAAATCCGTACTGTTTAGGGACACAGCTACATCGAACATAGCATGCCAAAAGATCACTTGCTTGTGAAGGACTGGGAGAAGGACCTTGTCTACCTGGTCCAGATCCCGAGAGCCGGCTCTGTGCCAAGCTTGTCCCCGTTCTGCTTGAAGCTCGAGACGTGGCTGCGAATGGCGGATGTCCGCTATCAGGTAAACCTAACCTTTCTTGTACGAGCACATGCTCAGCGGTTGCGACTTCATCAGTTTACTTGCTTAATTTCCTGCTTATTCAGCAGTAAAAAGGATAATAAGGAAAACTAGCCATAAGGTTATCCACATTAGACGTTTATATAGCGTGAAGAATATGCTACGTTAGGCGAAGTTTTTGATGAAATCTTTGGTATTTTGGCCGAAAATGCCCAAAAATTTACACGTTTTATGCCTAAAAAGGATTTTTCCCTTCAGCGCAGCACGTAAACCAGCGCCGTTCTGGGCCGATGCCGTGCCGTGACTCGTCCCATGCTAGAGCAGAACGGAAGGCGACCCGTCCTGATCCCCCTGCCGTGTGTCAAGCCGTTCTGTCTTCCGTGCAAACTTTATATCGACAATCCGCGGCCTAGAGTTTGCAATCCGTACTACGGTACGGCCCGTACCGTACTCCGTACCGTACAGGTACGGTACGGCTGTGGGTCAGTACGGGTTGCCGTACCGTACCGTACTGGCGCAGTACGGAGTACGGTACGGCAGGACCCCCAGTACGGCGCCGTATTCCGTACCGTACTGCAGGACAAAAAAATGCCCATTTTTAGCCGAAATCGAGCCGATTCTGGAAATTTTTGACCAAAGTGCGAAAAAGTTGGGCAAGAATGACGCCTAATGTCGACGGCGTTACAGTTAGCTGTCCCAACGCTCCGTTTTACCTGCGAAATGGCAGAAAATTTCTATTTTTATTACCGTACTACGGCGCCGTACTCGTACCGTACCGTATCGTACTGCGCCGTACTGGTACGATACGGGTACGATACGGGGGGTCCGGTACGGTACGGAGTACGGTACGGGGGGGGGGGGTCCGAGTACGGTACGGAGTACGGTACGGGGGGGTTATTTGCAAACTCTACCGCGGCCTAATATTCGGCTTTCAGAACGTCGACAACGGATTCAAGCACAAGTCCGTCAAGGGACAGCTGCCCTATATCGAGTTCAACGGACTGCACATGGCCGACTCCAATCACATAATCGAAGAACTCACGCGCATCTTTCACGTCCAACTAGACTCGCATCTTACGGAACGAGAGGCAGCTGACGCTAGGGCATACCACAGCCTCATCGAGGACAGCCTGCGATGGTACGCCTAGTCCAGGGCTCCATGGTTCCTCAAAATAGAAGCCCGAGCAGGAAATTAAAAAACGTCGCCAAATTCAGAGCTTTACTACCGCATTTGTCGAATAGAGCCCGTAGTGCTAAATTCGAAAAATACGATAAAATCGGAGCCTCTCAGCGAAAATTACAGAAGTATGGCAATAACCTGACCAAAATTCTGCTGGCGTCCCTGCGGCGGGCCTTACCTAAAGCTAGGCTACGTAGTAGACGTCAGGCAGGCAGTTACAATCGTTGCTATCCTACCGCTACTTAGTCTGAACCAGAATACAATTTTCGAAGTCTCGGTCTTGGCCTACCGGGTTTAAGAGACTTTCGGTGCATTGTGGATGTCTTGGCCTAAGTCTCGGCCTGATTTTCAGAATCCCCAGCCCCGATGCTTAAGCTTAGGTTCAGGTGCAAGCTTTGGCTATCCCTCCCTTAGTTGAGGCTACTTTTTCCCGCTTGCCGAAGCGTGAAATTTTCAGGCAGTGTTGGTACTTCCGCGCGCTTAACAACAAATTTTTCACCACCGAAGAGGGCGTCGGTCAGCACTTCACCGGCTGGAAAAAGTTCTACTTCAAGACCATCGAAGTGCACCGAATGCGGAAGCACGTAGGTCAAATGATTACGCGCATATCCAAAAGCGTTGGCTTCAGCTAAGAGACAAATGCATCGCACAAGGCGTCGGTCGCGACACGCCTGCAGAGGTGGAAGCGGCGACGAAGAAGAACCTCAAAGCGCTCTCGGTCTTCCTTGACGACAAGAAGTATCTGATGGGTGGCAAGCCGTCTTCGGTAAACAAAGAATCGACCTAAAGTGTGACATGGGGACCACCGCCAATCGGAATTCCATACCCGTCGCCACAATACGGCTACGGTTTATGCTTCCGGTACGGCGCCTGAGGGTGTATGCCGCTCTTTAGTAAGCGACCACCATCAGACGCTTCACCGGATCGTTCTTTCTTAGCTTCGACTTCTCAATGGGAAACTTAGCGGCAAATTGTGCAATTTTCTTGAAAGTCATGTAGATCTCTGAGCTGGCACGCTATCATCATACATATGCCCTCTCGTTGGTGGGCGCTTATGAGGGCTATATCCTGCTAGAGATAGTCGTGCTCCCTCCCGTGCCGTACTACCGTATTGTACTGAACCGCGACTAGTCGGACCCATCCGGTACCGGAGACGTACGGTACTGACCCGCCCGTACCGCTAAACGTGGCCGTACGAGCGTACGATTTACGGGCACGGCCCTGTAATCTACTGCAGCTGACGATCCTTACTTCCTAAGCCCAACCGTCTCAGCTCGACGCGACCGCGTTCGGCCACTTGTGCCAGTTCTACTACTGCCCGATGAACAAAGACGTGAAGAACTACATGGACCAGGAGTGCCGCAATCTGGTCGACTATCTGCGCAACATGCGCGACGAGTTCTGGCCCGACTGGAACGAGGCGGTGACGAAGCTCTCGCTGGCCACCCGTCCGAACAAGAGTGGGAGTCACGATTCGTCGCTTACGCTGGCTCATGGACGTGGACATCACGAGAAGCCCGTGACTCGCCACGAGCGTCAGGCAAACATGATGGAGTCGGTCACGTGAATGAGTGGACCCGCGGAGCCACGTTTTCGACCCTTCCATTTATGCTGCTTATCCCTATATTTGGCGTGATTTTGAATCGGCTAATAAAGTTTTAGCGAGACGAAGCTGTGAGCTATCGAGAAGCAGACCGAAAGCAACTCGCTGTAGAGAAATGGGCATGTTGGGACAGAAAGCGTTGTGTGTCTTAGTCCCCCTAGAGATTCGTAGTGGATGTGAAGCCCCATACGTGAGCAAAAATTAAGGCCTAGGTACCGTATTTCTTCGAATAGAGCTTCTGGGGCTCTATTTTTCGTAAGGCATTTTTTCAGAAAATAATAAATTTTAAAAATTATTTCAAATTTTATTTGTCATCAGTAAGACTCGGTATCTGGTCTAAAATTCTTCTTTTATCGTTATCTGTCCAAATATGGCCTTAGGTTTGAGGTCCGCATACTCCAGACGGGTATCTAGTAAGATTGGGGGTGGGGCTCTATTCGAGGTGGGGCTCTATTCGAAGAAATACGGTATGTCTCGAAATTCGAGCCCTGAGGTCTAGAGAAGAATACATGTAATGCACAACATCTGGACGGTGGTATCACATACACGTAACGAATTGCCTGCGCTCGCGTTCGTTGTCCTCGTAGCGTAGCGAATATTTTCGCGGAAGCCCTCTCATCATTGTCGCAGTAGAGCTCTAAGTGTAACGGTCATGGTGAAGTTTTGCTGGTATCGAGTCATATCTAAGCGTTGCTGCATGCACAAAAGAGGTATAGCAGGAGTCATAGCGCTTCCTAATGCACCTGAGCATCGTAGCTTTGCTCTGCATACGTCACGGTGGTTTTGCATGGGTCACTGCGCTTGGTTTTGGCTTTCAACTCAGATTAAGTGCCGTTCGCCCCACCTTCACCTGCCTCCAAGATATGGCACCATGACCTTAAGTCGTTCGCTACCGGTAGATGCGAATCGAAAGCCGTCAGCCGTCGTTGCCCATGGCGTAACCCTACACGCATTCGTGACCGAATCACCACATACCCCACTTCTGCGGTACGAAAACAGAAAGCAAGTGGTTTATCTTTAGCACTAAGTGAACGCTAATAACGTTGACGAAGAAAAGATATAAACGAATCATTCGTGATAAACATGATAGCGCTCGCTACCGCACCAGACATAGCGCCTAATGTCGGCGGTTCCTCATAAGTTGAGTGTCCCGCGCCCCACCTTAATAACCTGGCTCCCCAGCAAGGTACTATGACCCTAGTCGTTCACCACCGGAAGGTGCGAATCGAAGGGCAGTCCGTACGCGGTCAGTGAGTAACATCGCCTCGCCGGTGCGTCCGTACAAGCATGCATGTCACGAATCAGTGCAAACCTCACATCCGCTGTAGGAAATCAGAAAGCAAGCCGTTTATCTTTAGCACAAAACGAAGGATAATAACGTTGGCGAAGAAGCGATATAGATGAGTCATTGCTTTTACATGGCACTTCACTGGTTGCTTCCACCGACCGGTACAACGGTTGCGCCGTTCGTTGATTTGTTCTAAAGCGCGTAGAGCTCGTCGCAAATTCATAGGTCTCATAGCTTACCCTTCGGTAGGGGTTCTTGATGGCGGCCAGCTGATGGTGCTCCGGGTGCTCGTAATGCGCCGGGTTGTGGTAGACGCTGTACTTCGCCGCCACGCCGCCGAGCTGCTCGAGGGACACTGAAAACGGATTCGGGTACGATGCGAATAAGGTCGACATTCTTTTCGTCAATTTACCAACCGAGCTTGTTAACGTATCGGTTTTACGAAACCGTTTCGGGCCATAATGCAACCCGTCACACTCTGCGGATCGCCAAATGGGGCTTATAAAGCTTTGGTAACTTTTTCCTTGCCAAAAACTTTTTTGTCTCCAATTGTCTTTTAGCTTGTGTTTCACAAAATGCTCAAGTCTATCAATTTCCTCTACTGGTGATACCCAACCCTGTGCAACGGGCAGGGGACCCTCCGGGCAGGGCTGGGCAGGGCGGGGTAGAGGGCAGGGTCAGGGTCAAGGGCGGCGCGAGACCGGCCTGGGAGGGGGGGGGGGGGTAGGTAAGGGGGGACGCTTACCCATTTTTTCGGCGCCGGCCTTCGGCCGGCGCCGAAAAAATGCCTTGGTCCCCCCTTTGGTACTTTTTCATGATGTCGGATTTTTGCCTCATCATGGTTTTAAACAGTGTTTTTAGTGTATTTATATATATCGGAGCCCGCCGCAGGCGCCGCCAAAGCAATTTTCAGCCGTCTTCGGCGAAAGAATAGTCAAGAATTTGATGTTCGGATGGAAATAATGGACAATTTTTACCTAAAATAGCCCGCCAACGCGATTTTTGGCATTATTTAGCGAAAATTAAGGCAAAATGCGAAATGCCATGGTCAGGGTATCATTTCTCGAAACCCATCAGGGTCTGGGCAGGGTAGGTTATGTATAAGACCCTGTCCTGCCTTGCCCTCTCTAAGCAAAGTGGGTCATTTTGAGAAATTTTGGCCAAATTTACCACTAATTTGGCAGTTATCCGAAGAATCGCTTCGGTGATGCATGCGTTTATTACTGCTTTACACTAAGAGATTCTTAAAGCGATTCTTGACGATATTAAACATGAAAATATGACCTGTTGAATAAATATCAAAGGGGTACCAGAGGCATTTTCGGCTAAGTTTGCACTGTACCCTGACAGGGTACAGGTCAGGGCCGATCATAGGGACAGCAGGGCCGACACGGCAGGGTCCCGACAATTAGCCCCTGTGCATAGGGTTGGTGATACCACAAAAAATCGGTGAGAAAAAGAAGAATATTGGTGAGAAAAATATATTTTCCACTCTTAAAGTATTACCATCCACGTGCTCCGAGATCTTCCTCAGCGCCTCCTGGCGCACCGTGGGGTCCTTGATGTGCTCGACCTCGTCCCAGCCGTGTCCGTACGCGGTCAGCGGGTACGCCGCCTCGCCGTGCTTGAAGATGTCCAGGCCCTTGATCTCGACCTCCGCGGGCACGCGGAACTTCTTCACCTTCTTGAGGATGAAGAACGCCGGCGCGAGCATCACGGCGGAGAAAACGGCGATTGCCAGCGCGCAGATCGAGTTCCAGGCGAGGAGCTAAACGCATTAGATCGTTGCCGCTCAACGGTTCGAACGGCAACAAAGATTAAGTTGTGCCTATTATGCCGCAAGAGCCCACCGTACTAGTCGAGTATTGGGGAGGGAGATCAGACGATTATTAGGGATGGGGCTGGTCATCGGGCTGGACCTGATATAGGGGACGGGATTGACGACAAGTTGACAACGGGGGGGGGGGGGGGGGTCACTGAGTCTTAACACTATAAACCAATTAAAATTGATGCACCTTTGAAAATTTGAAAACAGCATTTTCTGGAGGTAATTTTCGCTAGGGTGGAAATTTCGAATCCTATAAGTCAAAGCTAGACCAGAATTTCGCTATTCATTTTCGTATAGATATATGGACCTGTCGTCCGAAAATTCGCTACGCGCGATCTTACGTTACACCCATCCTGATGCACGTAAGGCCGTGCCAGCCGATCCCTCCATGCGTACCTCACCCTACTGGACAGTGTGGTACGGCAGCACGGCACGGAATATCGCTCCAAATAGTACCGCATGGTATTTAGAGCTTACCATTCCCGCTTCGGCCAGCGAAGGCCCACCGCCGAGTAGCGCATAGATTAACCCCTTGTCGCTGACGAGACACACCGAAATGAGACCCCATAAGCCGCCACCGGCGTGCACAGCGAAAGCGTCGAGCGGGTCGTCGATTTTCATGCGTAGCGCGAGCTCCGAGAACGCCAGATATATGAGGCCCGCACCCGTTCCAGTGATAGCGGTCGTCCACGGCGAGCTGATGTTGCATCCAGCACAGGCGGCGACTTGTCCTGAGAAGCATGCCGTTATGGCAATATCATAGTAGAACGAAAGGGTAGCTTGGATGTGCTAGGCGTAGGCGCAGCACCCACGTACCCTACTCCGTACTAGAGATCGGGACCTGTACCATATTACGGGCCGTGCCCGTAGCCGTAGCCGTAAAATACGGTTACGGCTACGGTACGTGTACGGCTACGGTACGGGGGACCCCCCCCCCCCCGTTACGGGCCGTAATGAAACCCGTAAAATAAGGTAAGGGGGGACCCTTTGGTGAGGGACCTCTGGTGCCGGCCGACCCTAAAAAAGGCAGAACTGCTCGTATTTTTTAATCTGAACCTACCCATTATCGACTCCAAGTGATACGTATATGCTAGCTATCACCCATAGGAACACCGTTTCCTTGCTTGTTGTCGAAAAAAACGTAAATTTGGACGTACAGGCGAATTTCTGAGTGCATTACGGCTATGGCTTACGGGCCGTAAAATGCACTACGGTACGGTTACGGTACGGGGGGGGGGGTCTGGTACGGCTACGGTACGGGTGGTCAGCCCCGATCTCTACTCCGTACCGTATTGACCATCCCGTACCGCACTCCGTCCTGGACCACCCCGCATCGTACTCCGTAGCGTAGAGTACGGTACGGCCACGCTAAAGCCGTACTACGGCGCGTACTAGTGCATTTTTAGCCTGAGAATGACCCGTACCGTACCCTGCGCCAGTACGGTACGGAAACCCGTATTCGACCTTCGCCGTACCGTGCCCCGTACCGTAGAACACGGTACGCAGTACGGCATGGTACGGAACCAGCCACGGCCGTCTAAGTATAGGATGTTATCAAGCAGGATCCGTCCAAATTCTTAGTGAGAATCAATCGGAAACACCAACACCGGAAGGGAACGTCGTCACCTTCAAAGGTACCGGGGTAGAGATCGGCGCTGGTACCCCGGGCCGTACCCGCACCCGTTGTAGACCCACCCGTGCCGTACACGTACCCGTGGTGTGCCCCTCCCGTGCCATGTAGCCGTGCCGTGGTGGACCCAAGAATGCCTAGCCGTGTACACTAGCACGGCATAAAACACGGCTCGGGTTGGCACGGCTTGGGTTGGCATGGCTCGGCAAAACACGGCTTGTTTTTGGCACCCGTGCCGTACCCGTACCCGTGGTGCACCCTCCCGTGCCGTGTTGCCGTGCCGTATAATGCGGGCACGTGTACGGGTTTGGCCCGTACCTTGGTACGGGCGCCGAAATCTAGTACCGGGTCCCCTGGATGAGTTAGCTTGCAGGTGGCAAGAGAAGTCTTTCCCGGAAGGTATGATGGAAACTTGGACATATTGTGAACTAATCTGGTCGCCTGCAAGCAGAACCTGACTTCGTGATACGCCGGCCCACCAGTGATCTCCTACTTACCCGTCAAGCACGCGTTGATGGTCAGTAGAATCGTCCATTTTCCCTTTCGCATGAAGTGAATCACCAAGTACGAGAGAGCGGCGAATGCGCCGCACATGATCGTATTGATCATCGCCTTCGCCACGATTTGTCCCACTCCAGGCGTGGAGATGTCGCTGGTTGAGCCGCCGTTGAAGGCGAGGAAGCCGAACATGAGGATGAAGCCTCCGAGAGCGGCGAACTAAAGAGAGAAATTATGCACTTTTTATCTGCTGTTTTACATTTTGTTAATTCGAACTTTTTTTAAATTTTATTATTTGTATTTTTATAGTTATCTATTTGTATATTTATCTTCTTAATGCGAAAAATTTAATGCGATTATGCTAAGAGTTCGCGTTGTAAACAACTGTAGACCGAACTTATGACCGAAATTTTTTAAAAAATATTTTAAAAACTATTATTCAAAGAATTTCCTCCTTTGCTTGGTGTATTTTTTAACGCATTTTATTGTTACTTTTAAAAAGTTTGTATATGATATCACAGGAGCTTACCGGCACAGAATGCCCTTTGATCTCGACGCTCGGACCACCATTATTCGAGAATCGTCCGATTCGCGGCCCGAGCATGTACGCAGCAATGAGCGAAATAGTGCCACCGCACAAGTGGACCATCCCCGAACCGGCAAAGTCCTAAAAGTTGGCTGATTATAGCCGCCTTCGCAGGAAAAAGCATACCGTGTATGTGACGTGAATGTCACCGCTGGTCCACCCGAGCGCCATCCAGCCCTGCTCGGACCAGCCCCAGTGGGTGAGGATCGGGTAGACGATACCTAAATGTTCCGAATGTTCTTTAGAAGTACAAGGATACTGCTCCCAGGGATGGCTCCCAAGAATGACGTCTAGAGGTTTCACGAATTTGCAAGAATACCTCAAAGCGTTTGCATTAAGGATCGGCAGTCGGTAGCCGTACCGTACTCCGCACCGCGCTGACCCCCGCCGTACTGTACTCCGTACCGTACTGACCCCCCCAGACCGTACTCCGTACAATACAGTACGGAGTACGGTACGGGACGTAATACGGTACGGTACGGCCATAGTACGGCCCGTACTACTGCTAAATGTCGAGAAAACTCGGACAGTACCGTACTCCGTACCGTACAGTACGGAGTACGCGGTACAGTACAGCCGTATTGTCTGTACGACTGCCGACCTTTAGTTTGCAGGCATGGCATACATCAGTGACTACGAGACACAGTATCAGGGTGCTAACCGGAAGATGCTTCCAGGCATGTCTTTAAGCATGCGTTTTGCGAAACTTATGGAATGCTTCCAGCTGGTCCAGACCCCGAACGAACAATTTCAAGGGAAAATGCTCTCTGAAGTCGGACGCCCTTCAAGTTGGGCGTTCCGGGAGGCTCCAGGTAAGGTCGCAAGCGCTTCGGGCATGTCAAAGGGGCCAAGGCTGGGGCACATATTTCTGAGTACCAGGACCAGGGCCTCGACTCCCAAGACTATAGGGCCAGGACCGGTCCAGGACAAAGGCCTGCCCAGCCCTGCCAGGGACTTCCTTACTCGCGATGTAGAGCGAATATGTGATGAAGGTGACGAACTCGACGCGCTCTGCCACCGCGCCGGACACGATGGTGGCGGCGGTGGCGGCGAACACGTACTGGAAGAAGAACTTCGCATAGTTGTCCAGTCCGTACGCGAAGAACTGTGATCCGCCGAAGAACGGCGAAAGCGCGGAGTCATTGGGACCGTATGCGAGTGCCCATCCGATGGCCCAGTAGCCGATAACGGCTAGCACTAAAGGGAAAATTGAGACATGATCACTATCTATGAAGCTGTGGTCGGATGTGCCAAAACTTTCGAATACGCAGGGTCATACGCGACGGCTTCGCGGATTCTTAACTGCGGTTGACTTCAACTTAAACTTGCCTAGCGGAAAGAAAAGGGGTTTAGTTCAAAAGGAAAACGCATGCAGCGTGCCATGCTGTGCGCATGCAACGCTTACACGCATGCGTACAATGCGGTATCGCACCATGCATACTAAGCGGTGTCTCATGAAGTGAAAGGTGCCACAAATGCCAGAGTGGTCACTACTACTACAAAGAGACCGGCGTCGTAGGGCCAAAACCGACGGTACCCCTCCCATGTGTTTGACGTATGAGCTCAGAAGTGTATTTTTACTGGTTCTTGAGCTTACAGTAAGCTCAAGAACTCAGTCCTCAGTAAGCTGCTTGCTGAGGTGAACATCCGGTAAATCTACTGGAATGCAGAATTGTATCGGAAAATTGACAAAATAAATTCCTTAAATTCCGATTTATTAGCAAATCATTAGACTAAATTGATTTTATTAAATTCCATTAAAACATTAAACTTAAAAAAGATGGACTAAAACATAGTCCAGACGGTCAATTTAAGTGTTTTACCCGAGAACGACCGTTTTTTTGGGCCAGAAAAAAACGAGCACCTGTCAAAAAAGTATTTTTTATTCCTTCCGGCAAGAAATACGTCCAAAAACCGACGTCAACCTTGCCTTCACTCACAGCTACCGTATTTTCTCTAATAAACACCCCCCTCTATTAGACCCCCCCCCCCACCTNTTAAAATTTTAAAATTTCCCGAAATTCATCGATGGAGAATTAGACCCCCCGGGGGGTTTATTAGAGAAAATACGGTATGTATCTAAGATCCTCGTGCAAGACTTACGCGAGTCGAGGACGTTCTTGATCAAAATGTTCGTGCAGTTCTTACTCCTCACGGCGCCAGCCTCCAGGAATGCGAAGCCGCACTGCATCACTGAAATTTGAAGCTCTGTTCCCGTTCTTAGCGATGAAGAAACGTACAAAAGATGATCAGCGCCATGGAGCACATGAAGAATGCGTTGTCGTTGTCCGCTAGCTCGGCCTTTACCTGCTCCAGGTCCTTCGTGAGGGCATCGAGTTCGGCCGTGAGATTGGCCAGTAGCGCTTCACGATTCGCCGCCATGGCTAAGCGGTGGTTGCACAAGCATCAGAAAAAAGCTTAAGAAGTCAACGGTACGCTACTCGCGAGCTACACAATTGTATGCGTGTCTTTAGCATTCGCCTGAGTAATCAGCTCTGCCTTAGGTCTGTTGCTATGGAGAGCCCCCAGAAATGTTCGAAAAGTGTAACTGGTTAGAAAAGAGTACATTCAAAATTTTTTGGCCCCCTGCTCTTTGAACTTCACTATAATAGCAGCCACCACAATTTTAGGGCCAGAAGAGCCCGAAGTCTAAGAACGAAGCCGAATTCGAAGCTTTTCATTATACTAGACGGTTCTGACCTAATGTTGGCTAAGTGGACTCTTTTGGGTCAACAGGGCTCGAGCGGGGTCCGGACTCCACCGCAACGGCTGGTCATTGCACAAAAAAACAAAACAATAAAGACACCCAGGACACAAGGCAGAAGCCAGACATGCGCCTCTTCGAGGGCTGGAAGACGTCAAATCGCGTGAAAGTAACGCGGTCCACTTCCGAGCAATCGTTCCGCTAGGGGGGCGCAGCAGGGACCTTGTTTACGAACTGTGAAACGTTTCGTGAACCGGAGTGAACCTTTCCCGCTGTGCCCTTTACCGCGCCACCACGCAAGATGGGGCCGGCGGCGACGGACCGCAAACCGGAATTGGCCTTCTTCTTAGTTTCGCCTGCGGTTGCGGTGTAAAGTCACCGGGCAGCTGACATAGAAGACGTGAAGTTTCATCTATCAGTAACGGGAAAGACGTTCGTAGAACTTCAAACTACCTGCCATCTCGAGGGTTTCAAGCCAAGTGATATTTAATAGTGGAACCCGAGCACTAATGCCGGGTTCTTACTCGACTCGTACTCGTAGCCAGCTCATAGCTGGGTACAAGTCAGTTAGGAAGGGCTCAGCCAAATGGGGCGGGCAGGACTAGGATTAGGTCAATTATGGGAGTGTCAAATGAAGCTCGTCCGAAATAAGTCAGATCTTCATGAATTTTGTAGCCCAATTCGATAATTTTTGAACAATTTTTTCCTAAGCTTCACAATCTTATAGCACGGGTTTCTACGGCCCGCTACGGGAGGCGCACCTATATGGCAGGGCCGTATCGGTCGATGCCACGCGTACCATAGCCGTTATAATACGGCAACGGCTATCATGGCCGCAGGTACCACACTCTAGTAGGCAGAGATGACGCACTTTTGGTTTCCCTTTTCATGTTTAGCTTAATTTCATGCCTACAGACGTATCCCTAATACTTACACACTGTAGCTCTACTAAAGCCTAACAAATCCTCGGAATTATCCTGTCATTCAGCTGCAACGAATCTACCTATCAGAAACCGGTCAGTATTATTTTGACGGTTTCCCGTCGCCAAGTATTGACGCGTCCGTTTCCTCGTCATCCACGCAATGAGGAAGTTCCCCGACTGCGGAAACTAATTATTTAAGGCCGCGTAGCGCTGACTGCACTTTAAACTGCGCAATCACCCGCATTGCTGCGCGCCGCTGTCGAGAACGACGCGTAATGAACATCACTTTGCATCAAGACGACGAATCACCAGCAAAGCTGAGATATGTCGCTCAGTCAGAAGAGCGTGTGTTTTTGAAGAGTTTTTCTCATAGCCGGACTGTCTTACCCGAACACTGACATGGGAACGCGTGGGTCGTCACACTAGCTAATTCCGGACACTGTGACACAGCTGCCGAGTTATTCGTAGAAATTTCAGTTAGGAAAAAATGTTATATTTGCCTAAACACAGCAGAGATCAAGCCAGCATGCGAGAAAATTTCGGGAAGTTGCGAAAACTTGTGGATTTTTTCGTGGAAAGCTGTGAAATAGGCTAGGCTATGAGAGAAATTTTCGGATGTCATTCGGGCTCCAGGGACTCCCACCGTGATCGGTGTTTCCCTGCGCCCGGATGCTCAAGAAGGCCTCCTTTCAAGGAGGCTTTCGACCCGTTCCCCCCCCCCCCATAAATTCGCTTGAAGCCAGCCAATTTTAAGAGTATTTACGGATGTGCACCCCTCAAAAAACCGCAATGCTGACCACAAAAAGGCTGCTTTATTCGAAAAAAAACATGTTCACATCTATCCTTGCAGTTGCCGTAGCCGTTCCATTTGCTCCCGCATCGCCTGTTGCTGTCGCATGAAGTTGTTGAGGATTCTCTGCACAATGGGGCTCTCGCTGTCGCCGAAATTGGCCTGCGCCGCCTCGCCCATCTCGTCGAGCACGTCGATTGCTGAAAGAGATTGTGCGTGAGCGTCGTAGGCCCTAACGCAGCACATGCTCTTAGAAACCACTCAACAGAACGGGTGCACTTGTCAGCTATTTTGAAGCCAGATAGTTCTATGTGGGACAGCCCTGGGCAGCGCGCCTTAAAACGAGGGCCCGGCCCGGTTGACTGAAGGCCCGGCCCGGACACGCCGGGCTTTTTTCCAAGCTTGCTTTGGGGTAGGCCCGGCAGAGAAATCTTGAACCCTCAAAAGTTCTTCGTTCACTACGATGCCTCGGTTCTGAAACGAACTTAATAGTATCAAATGGGTAGAAGCACAACAATTTGGAAGTAATGAGCAAATAACGGCAATTTGTGGTAAAAAATGCTGAAAATCTTGCAGAAAAGGCCTAGCTTTGTAGGGAGCCGGGCCTGTTCCCCAAAGACCCGGCCCGGTACCGAGCGAAATTGTTTGGCCCGAACGCGGCCCGGTCCGCCGGGCCGGTCAAGGGGCCCGCTTGCAAAGGGTTGTGGGGGGGGGGGGACAAGACGAAGTGTTTTTTCGTTTGTAAAAGATGCATATTTAAATATATTATATTATGGCCTTCGGGTTGTGCTCAAAGACATTTTGACAGGTCAACAAATACCGTAAAAGCTCTAATATAAAACGTGTTCTAACATAAGACGGCCCCTAATAGAAGACGGGCGCCAAAAATTTCAATGTTGACTTGTCCCAGAGACATGTTTAGAACACGTTTTAGGCCAAAACTATTCATTCTAGACGAGAACTTTTTGTCACCAAAATTTCGAAAAATCTTGATAAATCCTTAGGGGGACCCTTTACGACTTTCATGAAACCCTCGAAATTTTGACCATCGAAAATTAGAAGACGGGCGTCTTATATTAGAGCTTTTACGGTAATTTGCCAAATAGCTTGGTCTCCACCGTGACTAGTCAAAATCCGACCGCGATCATGCTTTTCAAGCACTATTTGGAGTACCACACTTCATCCATTAACTCCCTTCAAGTTAGCTTGCTACTCTCTGAGGTCTTGTTTTGGGAAAGGCGTCTGCGATTGCTGTCAGGAAAAAAATAACAAAGTTTTCCTATGTTAGCGCCTACGCCGGATGAATGCACTTTATGACAACGGTGTCACTGTCACTAAGGCTCAATTTCAGCGGGAAGCAGTTCTCGGCCTTGAGCACATTCCACCCATTGCACCGGAATGCCGTTGACACCTCTCAGTTCGTACTTCCATACTCCCAGGGTTTTACGAAAATCCTCAATCTCTGGCCGGAGGGTCCTGCTCAGAACTTATACTTACCTCCCTTGCCTCCTCCATTCCCATTCGATGCCGCGGTCGTGTTGCTTGCTGGGCCTTCGGTGGTGACTAAAGCTTCTTGTTTTGCAACACTCCTGTCGGTTACACAGTTACCTTCGCTTCCGCTTCCCGGTTCGGCCGACGGTTCACCGCCTGAACCGCTTCCTGGATCCACTGCGCTGCCTGAGCCGCTGCCGCTTCCTGGTTCTTCAGCACTGCCTGAACCGCTGCCGCTTCCTGGGTCCACTGCGCTGCCCGAGCCGCTTCCCGGATCCACTGCGCTGCCTGAGCCGCTTCCTGGGTCCACTGCGCTACCCGAGCCGCTTCCCGGGTCCACTGCGCTGCCTGACCCACTGCCGCCTGAGCCGCTTCCCGGGTCCACTGCGCTGCCTGACCCACTGCCGCCTGAGCCGCTTCCTGGGTCCACTGCACTACCCGAGCCGCTTCCTGGGTCCACAGTGCTTCCTGAGCCGCTATCGCTTCCTGGTTCCTCTGCGCTGCCTGAGCCACTTCCCGAGCCTGGAGGTGCTTCCGTTCCTGAGCCACTACCCGGGGCCGCGGTCGGTTCGTCGCCAGAGCCGACAGGTGGCTGTTCACTGCCCGAGCCACCGTCGCTTCCTGACCCTCCGCTGCCCGGGGTACTACCACTTCCTGGAGGCGCTGTCATCTCGGAGCCTATGTCGGAAGGTGCTTCACTACCGGAGCCGCTAGCAGACCCTGGCGCTGACGTAGCACCGCCGCTTGTGTCTGACGGGGCCTCGCTTCCTGACCCACTCGCCGATCCCGTAGGCGCTTCCGTTCCCGAGCCACTGCCGCCGCCCGAGCCTGGACCTCCTTCAGTTCCCGAGCCACTGCCGCTACCCGGCGCTGACGTAGCCCCAAAGCCTGGATCCAATGGCGCCTCGGAGCCGGAGCCTCCAGGAGCTTCAGTTCCTGAGCCACTGCCGCCTGCTCCGGACGTCACCCCGCTGTCCGAGACTGAAGGAGCTTCCGATCCTTCGGCGCCTCCGGGGCCTGATGGGGCTTCACTTCCTGATCCACTGCCAGAATCGGAGGGCGCTTCCGTGCCTGATCCACCGCTCGGTCCTGGCGTTGATCCGCTTCCCGAACCACCATCGTCCAAAGGTCCGTCGGTACCGGACCCTCCAACGCTTTCCAGCACATCACCGCTTCCGCTACCACTTGGTCCTCCAGTTACGGATCCTTCGCCGTCCAGGATCATGGGTGGTTCGGAGGTGGCCGAGCCTAAAATTGAGAAAAAATTGAAAAAAATATTTTGTTATCTAATTTATTTTAAATATATTTAATTTATTTTTAAATTTAAAAAATTTATTGAATAAAACATTGTATTTAAATACTGCTATTTTCAATAAATATTCGCAATAAAAATGATTATTTTTAGTCAGGAGTAACAAACATTTTACTTTAAAATTAAGAAGTCTTAGAAAACCTTCCCGCTTTACCTGCTACACTACCGCCTCCTCCTCCCGACGGATCATCAACCATGGTCATATCGGGCGGCATACTAGCGCTTCCCGAGCCACTGCCTGCCTCCGATGTAACAGACTCGATGCCGGCGGTGGTTCCTAGCGGCGATCCAGCGCTACCGGAGCCTGAAACGTCAAAATTCACGGGCTGCACGCATCCGCGAGCGGAAGGGACGTCCTGAGTGACGTTGTCCAACGCGACACTGCTGTGGCAGTCGGTCAAATTCTCTAGAAGAGCAGTTCGCCAGGTAATGGTAAAATATGGAAGAACTGACGCTTTTAAGGTTCTTATTCTACTTAAAAAATATTTGGTTGGAGAGTATATAAAAAAATTCCAGGTCTATTATAATTTTAAATTAAATATTATCATTTAATTGTCCAATTTTGCTTAAAATGCGCGTGAATAACAGTAAAATTCTAAGAAATTATAAAATAATTACTTATGCAGATTCATGTAAATTTACGTAAAATACCATACAAAATTTTACGTGATTATAAATAGAATAATATTCGGACTAATTCATGTAAAACACATAGGTATTTCCTGACTAAGTTCAGATTTCCTCCTACCTGAGCTTGTCGCGCTAGCCTCTTCCGGTGCTGCCACTAGAGGAGGGGCGACGGATACAATCTCCACGCCACTTCCCGAGCCAGATGCATCGTCCGATCCCGAGCCGCTACCCGAGCCAGAAGAACTTCCTGAGCCTGAGCCACTTCCTGACACCGCTATGACGTCGACACTTCCCAAGCCGGGCGCTCCTCCGGCGGCGCTCGGCGCGTCGTTGACGAATACGTTCGCAACCTCGTCAAATGCCTTCTCGGGGGCTTTGCCTGCGGGCAGCGCGTTCACGAGGGGTCCGGTCGCGGCCGGCTCCGGCCCCACTGAAAGTGCCGCCTTAAAAATGAGCGGAAATGAAATTTGCATACGATCTTGGAGGTCGATTCCTGCCGTGAGATTGGCGTCCTCGACTTGGACCGTCTGCGAAATGGCTGCTAAATGAGGTTTGTTTCGGCGTCGTTGCTCCTCGAACAGGAAGTTCAAGAAGGAAACACGTTGTACGCATGACATCACGCATGTTATCGACGGAGTCGGCCCCGTTGCGCAGCTGCCAATTGCATGCGACAGCGCTTAGTATGAATGACTGCTCGCATGCCTAGCCCAACAGTATGGCTGGCATGCGAATTTTCCTGCACCTGGTATCGCTGACATGCGATACGGCTTGGTACGCATGACTGCATGGATGAATTCCGAAGCATAGAATGCCGCATGCATTTTATTAAATTGTCCGGCAGGCAATTTGTGGACAGGCAGGATCGATATGTTACAAAAAGATTTATTCTGCCGTATGCAGTACGCCTTAGTACGCATGCGCCCCGTATATCCCGTACACGTTTCCGGGCCTAGGCTTAACTTCACCCACAGTAATACGTGTGGACCGAACTTCCGCCATCTTGAGGCGTTTGATGGGAATGTCGGGCAATTCCTCCTTGCTTAGTGCCGTTGCTCACATCAGCAACAAGTGTGAAAGGCGAACAAGGTGGTTCCCTCGTCGAGAGTCAACAATAACAAGATTCCCCCCCCCCATAACTGCGGCAGCCACGGTTTTGCAGACCAAGGTTGAAAGTCACTCTTAGGGCTCACCAACCATGGGCAACCGAGCCATAGGCCCGCCGGGCCTCGATTTCGGCAGTACCAGCCGGGCCCGGGCCGGGCCGGGCCGGGCCTGGGGTAGGCCCGGCCCGGTCCGTTTAGGCCCGGCTCAGGGCTCAAAAATTGCCATATTTTGGTCAAATTTTCAATACATTTTTGGTAAATTAGCCAAAAAGTCGATTTGATGGTGCCTGTGGCAAGCCCTTTTTAGGTGAAAATACTCGAATGTTGTATTTTAAACTCATTATATGGGTAACATTTTAGCCTACGGAAAGTACCAAAGGGGGACCAAGGGAATTTTACTGTCTAGCCTACGAAGTCAAGGCCCGCCTCCGGGCCCGGGCCGGGCCCGGGCCTCGATGTGAAGGCCCGCGGGCCGGGCCGGGCCTTGACTTGAAGGCCCGTTCGTTGCCCATGGATGGGGCTCACGGAGCGGGTGGGTACACAATCACTAACTGCTCTGTCCGTCTCCTCACCTGGCGCTATGGCGGCGCCCTCCGGCGGGTCGACGGTGCTCGCCTCCGCGTCGTAGTTGATGAACCCGCCCGTCGTCAAGTGACCGAAACCGCTCGTCTCCGTGGCTTTGAAAAACTGTTCTTGTTGGTTCCGCTGAGACCCAGCATTCTCAGGAAGGAGCTCAGCAGTGTTGCCGTACAACGTGCCGCCGATCTTGTCCAGCTCCTTGGAGAGGACTTAAAGCACTTCATAAAATACATACACGTTGTTTACAGGAAAACGATCCGGTATTTTAGTAAACGCACAAGTTGGATCCGTGCCATTCGCCTCGAGCACGTCGATGAGGTGGTCGAGCATGTCTCCTAAAATATTGTATAAATTATCCGACGCAGTGTGGAGGTTTCGTAAGCATGATCTGCCCAGCATTCAGAGGCGTCACACACGGCACACTGTGGCGCCACTGAATTGTCTGGACGAAAATACAGGTCGCTGGGTCCGTAAGTCGTAGCAAGGGATCGATTCGTGCAGGTCGAAAAATTAGGCTGGGATTCTTGGGAATTATTTGGGACGATGCTTTTCAGTTTAAATTTTCTCCCTACACCGGATGCGCTCTGCATTCCATTCCGAGAAAAAATACGGCGTTCCCCTCGTCCAAACATTTCAGGCAGTTGCACTAAAACGACAAAAATGGAAGGACGGCGCCGAACCTGGCTCCACGGACTCTTCTAGCTACGGACCTCAAGCCCGCTACGATAGTGGTGCTACTTGATTATGGGGGGGGGGGGGTACTGGGTTACCTCATTATTGGAGGGGTAACCTCATTATTGGAGGGGGGGTTTGACCCCCTGACCCCATGATGAGGTGAAGTAGTCCCGCTGACCCCATCCCCTAAACTGGGTTAACCCCTCTCCGCGCTCCCCGCATAATCAAGTAGTCCCACATAGCGTTCTTAGCGATCGCCATCGGCGATTTGAATACTAGTGATCAGAGTTCAGCTTTAAAAATTATTGAAAATTTATTAAAAAATTTATCTTTTGTCCCGAGGGTCAAAAGAATAAAAGCTGTGGTAAGCGTCGTATTAAAAAACAAATATTGGGCACTCACGGCCAAAAATGTCACAATTATGTTCGAGACAGACGACAATTCCACTGTGTTATATGCATTTAACTCGCACAGAAAATTATGGAACATTTGCCTTTTTCGAAGGGTCGGAAAATGTGTAATTTCAGCACCTAAACATGCACTAGCTACCTCGAAAGGTGTGTAATTTTTTCCTTCTTCCCGTTCTCTATGCACTATGATTACAATAATATTAAATTACACTATGATTTTTTTAGCTTTTCCCGACACTTACTCTGGTCTCCCAACAGCCTCTTCAGTGCGTTGATCTCGTTCACGCCGTCTCCGTTCGCTTGTCGCTTCAGTCTTTGCCCGGTTGTCGTCGACAGTGGGTAGTTGCAGTTGTCGACGGTACAGAAACATGTGACCTCTTGCCGCTCGATGTCCGCCATGCAGCCGGGAACGGAGACGTTGTACGAGCAGTCGTACCGCTGCAGACTCGCCGACGTCAGAGGCAGGTCGAGCTCTAAGTCATAGCGATAAGGTCAACTCAATGCAAATTCCTACGAGAAACTGGGCCGCCTGTAGCCGAGTAGTCCAATATTTGGTCAGTCGACGACCTATGTGGCGCGGTGCGGGATCATCTTGACTTAAGCCAACACGAGGTGGGGCATACTTGACTTGAGCGGTAAGTTCTTTATAAGATCTTCAAGGGAATCTAGCAGAATGAATTAAGACTCGGTTTTCCGAAATTCCCCGTTTGTTCTGCTGCAAAAATCCCTTTCCCGTGTGATCCGCCATGCCGTTTAGCAGCGAACGCGAAATTAAAAAACTACGACGAATTAAGAAGTGCGAGTTCTCCGCCAATATGATCATGCGACCGCATAATTAGGGCGTGCATAGCAAGCATTAAGGCCGGGCGCCTTGAGGTGGACCAGCGTCCGAGTTGTGGTCCTATATTTGAAAACGGGCCCGAGTATTGAATCCGAGCCCCAAAGACGACGAGTATTGGAGGCAGAGTACGAGCCCAAGGCCCACTCTCACCCCCCCCCCCAACGCCGCACACCGTACCCTACTGACCACCCTAAACCTTGCTCCGTACCGTAGAGTACGGTACGGCCCATAGTAAATCCGTACTACGGCCCGTACTAGTACAAATATAGCGAGAGAACGATGACGTGACGTACTCCGTACTGCGCCAGTACGGTACGATACGCAAACCAGTACTGGACCTACGCCGTACCTTGTTCCGTACCGTAGATATACGGTACGCAGTACCGTACAGAACGGAAAACGGTACAATAGGGAATACGACACGAGCGTCTAGGTAGGGCATCCCATCCGGCCCATCATCCATGGAACCACCAGAGGCGAAGAATGTGCTTGCAAATCCACCGGGCCGCAGTGGCGTACCGAGGGTCCGAATTTGGGGGGGGGGCAAGAGGTTAGGGTGGGCCAAGATTTTGACCTCCAAAAAATTTTTCCTTGGTCCCCCCCTTACCTATATTTTTGAGGCGGCCTTCGGCCGCCGTAATCATAAGGGCCCCCCTTTGCTACTTTTCGGACCCTCCGAAATTTAGGGGGCCATGCCCCCCCCCCTGCCCCCACTGTCGGTACGCCACTGCCGGGCCGTCCCTCAGACAACTTACGGAAGTAACATGCTGTTCCGTTACACGTCTCGCAGCAGTTGTCCAGCTCTCCTTGTGGGCAGCTTAGGCATTCCACAGCATGGGCATAGCGAACGAAATATACAGACAGCAACAGGATTACCCTTCTTAGAGCGGACATTTCCGAATTTTCATCGATTGAGGGCCCTAAACAATAAACTTTACTTTGCCAATAGAAACGACAAAAAAAATTAGAAGAATTTAAAACTTAATATTTCAAAAATAACACTCAAACGTTGGGTACGGTCGGCCTGGCTAGGCAAATTGGTCGACGGGAAACACCTGAAAGGATTTTCCCACTTGATCCGCGGGAATAATCCGCTCCGTCCGCGTGTTAATTAGCGTCACGCGTTGGCGAACGGTAGTGCACTCCGTTTTCAGACAGATCAACCTAAGGCCGCGCGAAAAACGATGTGAGGGATATTTTGAGGAAACGTCGTAGCCCTTACTCGCTGTGATCGCCGGGACTTCTTTTCGCAGTGTTTCAACGTTCACGACTATGGAACACACAGGCATTTCCCCGGACGATAGGCCCAATAAAAAGCGCCATGCATTGGTCCTCCTCTGCCTTGAGGTTTCAGGTTCCTGTGTACTTTTGGTGAGACTAACATTGCTTGATGCAGCCGTACTGCACTTTTAACGTTCTCTTACATTACCATCCCCCTCCCCGTAGGGCCAGGCTTCTTGTTAAGTGACCTTGTTACGGACCGCACGGGAACCTGTAACCGTGTAGGTGTTAACATATGACACTGAGCCGTAGCATTACACCGCTCCGACTTGTACGGATCAGAGATGGGGGATTCTAAAAATCAAACCGAGACCGAGACCACCAAAATGGACCGAGACTCTCGGAAAGCCGAGACCGAGACTTAAACAAAGTTTTTTTTTGTTTTATTCCAGTTTTCCGGTGAAGCGCTAAGGTCACAGAAAGAAAGGGGAAGTGAATTAAAATAAAGTATGCCCACTTCATTTTGGTTACGACACTCGCGAAACGGACTTCTTCACCGAGATTTCGTTAAGACGAAGCGAAGTTGCCCGTCGGCGCCATGGTCATTACACG
Organism: Aphelenchus avenae; assembly: GCA_020875895.1. Taxonomy (NCBI): domain Eukaryota; kingdom Metazoa; phylum Nematoda; class Chromadorea; order Rhabditida; family Aphelenchidae; genus Aphelenchus; species Aphelenchus avenae. The sequence continues at coordinate 187,513 of JNEY01000012.1, forward strand.
TAAAATCATCTGCTAAAATGCATCTTGAAGTGCTCTATATGCTCCGCTAGATGCTGTCTGATTGAAGTCTACTAAGTATCATAGCCTTAATGGCCCGCCGCAGCCAAAGCCAACAAAATTTTTGGTCAGAAATTGCCATAATACGAAAAATTTTCGCTGAGCGGCGCCTAGCGGCACAATCTCTAAGTCTCGGTTTAGTCTCGGTTTTTAGACCGAGACCGAGACTACCAAAATGCACCGAGACTCTCGGTTTTCCGAGACCGAGGCCGAGGCTCGGTCCCATCCATGGTACGGATCCGTTGAGGATGACTTGAGTATTTCAAGACACGAAGTTACTCAACGCACTCAACGCTCAACGGCAGCACGCACTTCGAGTCTCCGCCTCAACTGCATTGCATATGATGAAATAGCGACCGGTGATTATGAAGGTTCACTGCTCCATTGGCAAGGGGCCATCCACCCCGTGGAAGGGGGGGGGGTCAAAAAAGTGCGATGTTATGATTACATATTTTCTGGATGGCCCCCAAGTCTTCGTGCGTTTTTAATTCCCCCCCCCCGGGGTGAAAATTAGAGAAAATGCGGTAAGTTCATGGTTCTAAGGAAAGTATCTTGAAAGCGTGGTAGCGAAGTAGAGCAATACTGATATTTGCATGGGTACGAACTACCTCGAAGCGTCATGCTCTTAAACGACCGGACGGCGACATCCTTCTACGTGCCTCTTAGGTTGCTCGGAAAGCTGAGTACGCAACAGAAGCTTGGCAGCTGTAAGATTGTAAGCTTAAACGAGATAGCAATCATGCATGCGTTTTAGACGCAGTTTCTACCCTAATATGTCGAGTAAAGATCGACATTTACCAACCGTACCGTATGCCGTACCGTACTGGACCCTCCCGTACCGTATGCCGTGCCGTACTGGAGCCCCCCCCCCCGTACCGTATGCCGTACCCGTACCGTATTACGGCCCGTATTTGAACTCGTATTCCGCCCAGAAATTCGCCCCATTTACGCTATCGTTCAACAAAAAGAGTAAAAACGCCATTCTTATGGGCAACGGGTAGCACATAAGTCGTATTCGTAATCGAAAATGGGCCTTTTTCCTTACAAAAAATTGCTATTTCTGCCTTTTTTTCTTAAAAAAAATTTGAAATTTTCATCAGATTTTTGTCACCAAAGGGTCCCCCCTTACCAAAAATACGGGTTCAAATACGGCCCGTAATA
>JNEY01000012.1:188884-203523 GCA_020875895.1 Aphelenchus avenae
CGACATTTGGACTTGTCGTTTTTTTGGCGAAATTTATGGAGTTTTCCGCTCGTTTAGGGAAACTTAGGGAAATCCCAGGATTTTTCCCGGCCACGTAATTTTCCCGGCCATAATTCTGAGATCCTAAATACGTCCCTGCTATACGCAGCGAGCACGTCAGGTCGTAGGAGTGTCCACGCTTAATTACTAAGCCGATCATGGAGATATACCGCTGTAATTTTCAGACAATAAGTGCGCTGAGGGCCTAAGTAGACATATGTTTTGATTTTCCAGATATCTGTACTTCTCGACGATTTCTAGTGCAAGATAACGAAAATTGCCCAAAAAATTGAGGTTTTTTTGACAATTTTTTCTATATTTTTAACAACATACAAGCGGCCATTGTCGATCTTCAAAATTTCGAAACGTACGCTTATGACACATGCTGTGGGGCTTGCCATCCACGAACCAGACGACTGGAGCTCAGTTCCTGACAGAGTAATTAGTAACGAAGTCCGACGTAACGTCAGGTGGGTCAATAACCGGGAAAACCAAAGCGGGGACCAAGGGATTTTGAAGCAAAATCGAAATGTTTTACCATGCATGTCTTTTCAGAAAATAAACACCGTGCTATTTGGGTTGATGGCATTGTACTTAAAATTTGGTGAAAACGGTTGCAACAACTAAATGGACACTTCTACGACCCTTTCAAACGCCCGTGCGCGAACTGTCCCAGCAGTAACCCTGGGCACGGGTCCCGACAATCGGACCCGGACCCGCCCGCGGGTCTCAACCGTGAGACCCGGACCCGCCCGGGTCCGGGTCCGGGCGGGTCCAGACCCGGACCCGCGGGACCCGCCGTTTTCGGAAAATCTTGATAATCGGCGCAGCGACCCTCAGTCGCTAAGGATTCGTGCTTCCCGACAATGTTTTTTGCAGAGAACAAGACCAAGTAACTGTCAAGTCATGAGGAAAAATGAAATCATGCCATGAAGAGATATTTTTGAGACGATTTTAGTCGATTTTTGGCCAATTTGACCGTAGTATTTGCTCTGGCGGGTCCGTCCGGGTCCGACACAACGGGACCCGGACCCGGACCCGCGGATCTGGACCCGAAAGTCCAGGGTTACCCAGCAGCTAGGTACGAGGTTTCTGCTAAGTACGGTCACTTACGAAAGTAGCAAGACGTTCCCTGGCAACTGTCGCGGACGCTGTTGCAGTAGCTCGGGTCGTTCGCGGAGCAACTTGCACAATTCAGCGCTAGTGTTGTGCCAATGGCGAGCGCGGACGCCACAAGGATCGCAAGGAGCTTCGACTCCATTCTGTAGTGCTCACAGCGTCACGGTACTACGCGCTAGTGTGCAAAAGAGGAGCTAAACGAGGAATATGGTTGAGCAAAATGGGCAGACGGAAAGTGCCGACTCTACGCAATGTACTGCGCGATTTTTAGGCGTTTTTTGGCTAAGAGCATCAACTTACTTTCGAGGACTAAGCTCGAGGACTTGTGCGGAATACCGGCCAGGTATGTGGAGGAGGGGATTGTCGATCCAAAATCCCTCGGAAATCTTCGATTGCCCGTTTATCCACCTCTAATTGGATGCGCTATTTGACAACGCTTCCGTTTTCCCTCACTAACGAGACCGACGCGGGATAAAGGTTTAAAGTCGGAAAAGGTTCTCGGTACATGTAAGGGTTGTATGCAGGATTTCAGGATAGGGAGGGGAGGTCATAACCCGCCCGCTAAATACGGCCCTGGTAGATGTGCACATATCTGCGTCACTTGGTGGGATTCCGCAACGCTCAATCTCTCTCATACCTTATTGTGGATCCCGCTATCTTTTACTTTCGTACGGGTGGCGTTTGAGTCGTATTTTTGCCGAATACCCACCTACATCTCAGGTGATGCCATGCCATAAGCAAAAATATTTTTTATTTTATTTTTTTTGTAAAGTCGAATATATTCGCGAAACAACGCAATAGCTATGCGTTCTAGCCATGATTATGGGAAATGTAAGAGAACTGCATCATCGGAACTTCGTGCCGTTCGTGATAAGCGTGAACGGGAAATTGCAGTTCTCGGTGACGCAGATGCACGTCACATACGTCAGATCACCCAAGCAGCCGTTCGTCGAGGCGTTCGGCATGCAGCCGTACTCCCGCCTGCTGGTCAGCCACTCATAGCCTACAATTAAAGGGAATTTGTAGAGAGATATTAAAAACGATAACAGGCAAACGGCTGTCTCGTCTTGTCCTATGTATGGGACGGGTGTGAGTTCGTGAATTCAGTTCGTGAAAACAGTCTGAACACGCTACCTGAGCCTAAGCCTAAGCTGAGCTTAATCTGAACAACCTAAGCCTAAGCGTGCCGGCGCTTGCGTGCCGCGTTTGGGTAGGATAGTCCCAGAAATTTGCCGTTTAAAGGCCCTAAAATGCCTTTTCCGACGTGTGCTGTCATAAAAGACTGAATTTTTTAACTTATCTGCCCAAAAAGAGTATACAACTGGCCATCTAAACCTAAACCTGCCCGCCAGAAAATTTTTTTGGCTTTTGAGGCAATTGTTCCTTGAAAAATTGACGAAAACTGGCCAAAATAGTGACGCAGGTGGGGGTCCCCCCCCCACCCGGCACGACCTGACCCCCCCCCCCTTCCCACGACCCGACCAGGGATGCGGACTTTAATTTCGAACACCGAGACCGAGACCGAGAGTTTGTATTTACCACGGTGGTGGTGATAGCTGAACAGGTTTTAACTGGTTTGAGTCGGAATTAGTCAGCGCCTGCACCATTTTTTCGAATTTTTAAAAGAAACAATGAAATATTTTAATCAAAAAAAGCTAAATGCGGTCGGAATTTCTCATGACGGAGACCGAGACCAGACCCCCCGAGAGTCTCGGTTTCCGAGACCGAGACCAAGACCCGCATCCCTGGACCCGACCTGCCGAACTGAAAAGTCGATAGCTCGTGGCGGGGTCGGCAGGCCGGGTCGGGTCGGCTGCAGAACCCTACTCGCCAATGTGCGTACTTGGCAGTGGTAACAGCTTAATATAGTCACTTACGGAAGTAGCATGCCGTTCCCTGGCAGACATCACGCACGCTGAGGCAGTAGCTCGGGTCGTTCGCGGAGCAAAGTGTGCACGTCAACGCCAGCGTCGTGCCAATGGCGAGCGTGCAGGCGACAAGGATCGCAAGGAGCTTTGAATCCATTATGTCAGTGCTTACAGCGGTACGGATTACGCACTCGTTACCAAAGAGCTGCTAAACAAGAACCCTCATTGAACATAATAAAGCAGGAAAGAACGAGAACTGGACGCTCCCTAAGTCAAAATATTCGTAGTTTAAAGAAAGGAACTGGCTTCGGCTTCAGCAATTCCGAAGTCGGCTCATTTTTATGGCTTGGAAAATGCGGATTCAATCCGGAAATGGATTTCTCTGGGACGAGCAGGAGGCCTGCGCCTGCGGCGAGCTGTCCCGATGAACCGAGATTTTCAACTGTAGCAAAGTTCATTTGACTTCAGTTAACACAGTTCAGTGAACTTGGCAGTTCATTGCAAAATCAGATAGTTGTGCCGTTTGGGAAAGAGGGACTCTTTGGCGAAATTTTTTTTGGGAAGTGGGTACAAGGTGCTCCCAAAGGCTTCCATGCAGACCCTAAACCATTTTGTACTTTGTGAATATTAATGTAGGCACAAGCCGTTTAACGCAGGGCTCCCAGACCGCCTTCCCTGGGGGGCGGCCGCCCCCTTTTTGGGGTCTACTCCCCCCACCCCCGCGGCCAAGCCGCGGGGGTGGGCGGAAAATGTAAAAAATTCCGGATTTCAGACGGTCCGTATCAAATTTTCAACGAATTTTTGCCAAATAATCCAAAAATACGCGCTGGCGGCGCGCCCATGGTATTTTGCATCGCTTCTAGCTTTTTTAGTCCTTTTAAGCAGTCTAAATTGCGCTTTTGGAGTGTTTAGCCCAATATAGCCCGCCGTGTTCCTTACCGCCTCCCCAAACCGCCCCCTTTTGGCCATGACCGGCCCCCTACCCCCCCCCCCCTAGAAGGGGTCCTACGCCCCCTTTCGGCAAAATACCCCTGGTTTAGCGGGCTGGGTGACGGAATGAGTTATGGGAATGGCGAAATTTGCGCCGAGGACTTCTTCGGGCAAGGGTCTCCCCCTTAGCATCCGCTCATGCCACGGGTCGGGCTCCTAGTTCTCTGATCTGTTGTAAGTTCAGTGATCCGAAATTTTTTTGCGATGAACTGAAGTGAATTGAACTGAGCTAAAGTTCAGTTCAGTTCACAACAGTTCAGTGAGTTCGTCGGTTCATTGGAACAATGAGAAGGGGGGGGGGAAGAGCTCGCGCCCTTTCACGTGATTCGTAGTTCTAAAGCATTTAAATACGCTGGTTGAAGTCCAAACTAAACTGACTATGTGTGCAATATATGGCGCTTGAGGCTAAGCCGGATCAAACTAAATTCGTCCAGATTTCCGCAAGCGAACATGGGATCGGAAATACGGCGAGATTGGTTGAAGGCACGCGGAGGAGTGATTGTCTTTGATCGCGCATTTCTCCGCTAATTCCACGACACATTTGATGATGCTCTCGTTTTCGCTTCGCTAACGAGGCATACGCGTAACGTAACATTTTAAGCCCGAAACAAGGGGCCTCGGTAGGCGTGAAACTGGTAAGGAGTACTTCATGGGATTCCACAACGCTTAGTCTCTCCCGTACCTGATTTGCCTGGCCAAGATGACCTGGGACCGTGCTAGCTATTTCAAGAAAAACGGCACGTGTTGCAAGCACACTAAAGATCGACACCCGTACCGTATTACGGCCCGTACTGCCGTACTGAGAGTACGGTTGTACGGTACGGGTAGGTACAGTCAGTACGGCTGTACGGTACGGCACCGGGTCAGTACGGCAGCCGTACTGAAATCCGTACTAACGGCAAAAAGTTGGCAAAAAGTTATCAAAATTGGTCACTATTTTTTATAGATATTTCGAGAATATACTTTAGTATACCTTGACAATCTTGCGCGATTGTCGACACCTCTTACGGGTGTCGACAATACCTCGCGCGCGCCGAAAAAAAAACCGTTTTTTACAGTGATTTCCCATAGGAAAACACACGATTAGCTCGCCGCAGGCGCTACCACCGAAAATTTTTACTAAAAAAATCGAAATTTCAACTTTTTGGCCCGCCGCAGGAAAATTTGGAGCATTATCGCAGAGTTTCCCGTAGGGAAACGACGTATTAAGCCCGCCGCAGGCGATACCAACGGTTTTTTGGCAATTTTTGGAAACTTTTCANCCCCCCCCCTTGGGGGGGCCCCCCCCCCCCCCGGGAGGGCGATCTGAGCACCCTGATTCAAGGGAGAAAATAATTGAAAATTCGTCGAAAGTTCTGGTTAAGCAACGGTTTGAGCATAGACTTAGGCTTATTTTGCCTTTGCCACCGACCTACTACGGCTTTTTAGTACGGGCCGTACTGAGTTCGGTACGGCAGTACGGTACGGCTGTGCGGTACGGGAGGCTCAGTACGGTACGGCTTGTGTTTGCCGATCTTTAAAGCACTTGCGATTGCGATTCGCCTAACCTCAGCGGCTCTTTTGCGGTTCCGCGGAACCGGGCTGCTTGCCAGCACGAAAGTTCTGCTTCCATTCGTTGGTAAAACTTTATTGACCTCAGACCACATTATGCTCGAAATCGCATAGAAGTACACAAGACAATTCGGCCATTTATAACTGGAAATAGTGCACTAAAGGAACCGGTGTTTCACAGAAAGGGAGACCATCGATCAGACGGTGGTCACGCTGAGAATGCCGCCGATCGGCCGGTTCGACGGGTCGCGAGAGCCGTGCGCGAGGAACTCCTGGATGGTGGTGAACTTGTCGAAGAGTTGCGCGCCCGTCCGACGCATCTGCTTCCGGTGCGACATCTGCAGGATCATCTGGAAACAGCGAATTTTAGGAGTGTGCGAGTTTGGTAAGGACACAGGAACGACCTGATAGGAAATATAAATGGCAAAATGGTGCAGGAAAATCAAATTCTTTAATTATAATTAAGCAATTAATTAAACGATTTTTCTCTATATTTTGCATAATACAGGTGACTAAATTAAGCTATTTTTCACTTAATTTAATGATAATAGCTACAAAAATTAAGCTATTTTATCTTGATTTGATAAATCTTAATTTAATTAATAAAAAAATTAATAATAATAATTTTTTTCTCCCATAGGTATTTAGGAGAAAAAAACTGTGAAAGAAAAAAAGGAGCAGTCGGATTGGCGATCTGCGAGAGTCCGGAAACCCTTAACCAGCAGGCTAGGAACGGCTGCTACAGATACCAGCGTTATCCGACTATGGACCTCCTCCGCTTGCCTACCTTATCCGTCGGGTTCTGGACCTTCTCCGAGACCAGCTGGTGATGTCGACGCTTCCGCTCCTTCGTCCGTTCCAGGTGTCGCTTCCGCTCCTCCCGGCTCCAGAACTTGCCGGTCTTCAGCTCGCTCGCCGCGTCGTCGTCCGTGCTCAGACCGACGCGTTCCTTGTTCAGTTGCTCCTCTCGAGCTTTGAGAACTCGACTTCGAAGTGGCCGGCGGGTGATGTAGCGCGTCCCGTCAGGCCGGCGTTTGACCTAAAAAAAGTTGTAAGTACCTATTAGCTAGCGAGGACTGGCGTTTTAATGGCGCTTGTATTTTAGTAAAATACAGCGAATAAAATGCTTAATTAAACAAAATTTAATTATTGACGCTTTAAAAAAATTAATAATTCATAATTATAATTTTCAATTTATAGGTGTTTTAAATTTTAGAATTAAATAATAATTTGTAGAATAATATAATTTTTAACTAGAGAATTTGTAATTTTTCCTTTCGTAAAGTATCCGGCCTACCTTCCATTCGTATTTTGGCGCATCATCTCCCGCCATCGCTTGGTGGTATCCATTGTTGTTCGCCGACGGATGCCGGTGCATGTTTTTCGGCGCCTGAGTGGCAGTCTGCGACGAAGACGGCTTCTGCTGGTGCGCCTGATCGATCATCGCCTGCCGAAGGAGCCGCTGCTGGAGCGCGATCGTATCGGCTAGCTTCTCGGGCGACGTGTACATGATGTCGCCGGGACGGAAGCTGAAACTGCTAGTTTAGAACAAGCCTTCATAAGCCTAAGAAAAGCATGGACTCGAGTTTGTCTAGCTCTGATACCCAGACCTAGTCCGAGCACTAAGCTTGGGGTTGAGCCGAGACTAAATGCTTAGTTTGAGCGAAATTTTCTGTCTTGAGCTCAAGCGTAAAGCTTAGATTAAAGTCAGAATATAACCTACTTGTGTCTGGCGCAAGACGTAAGGCGATCCCTGCTTATGGTCCTAAGCACAGCCTTACGCTGCCTCATGCTTAGACCAAGGCTCAGTGCAAACCAAACTTGCACTGTTCGCTTAGAAGTCATAGTCCACAAGCGAACGAGTAACTCTGTAGGTCTATGAGTAAGCCGCTAACTGTGTCTAGCCTAATGACAAGCATAGATCCTAACCTAGCACCAAGCGTTGAGCCAAGCTTGCTCTAGTACAAAGGCCAACCGCTAGTTTAACTATGAGCCTAAATGCGGTGAAAGGAACGCATGTGCGCAGATTAGTCATAAGCGAGAAGCCTACTTGAGACTGGTCCCGGGCTCGTACCCATGCTGGCTGAGGTCCTAAGACTAGATCAATGTCCAATCATGGGCTAGGGCCAGCAAAAGCACACTTTACGGTTAAAACTTAGACTAAAACAAAAGCTTTAGAGCAGCTGTAAAGAACATAGGATAAGTCCCTTTTTGGTGGGTTATAGAGAGAATCTTACTCAATTTGCGGCTGCTGCTGTTGTTGCTGCGTACGGTTACGGTCCGGTTGCCGACCGAGCGTCTTCGAGTGCCCGTTGACGCTGAGAAACTTCGGCGCGGCTTGCCCTCTGGGGTCCGCCAGCTGGACGGAGCATCGAGGAAGCCTAAAAAGATCCTACGTACTTACGCGTCCTTGCCCTAATGAGCGCGCACCTGAACTGAACTGTCGGCGCGCTAGACACCGGCGTCTCGATGGTGTGGTACGGATGCTCGGACGAGGTGGGCGACGGTGGAGTCATCGTAAGGCACTTCTCCGTTACCGTGAGGTGAAGAGGTCTCCTGAAATATCACGGGTTAATCCATTAATTCACGGCCGTCCCTGATACCTACAGCCGCGCTCGGCGCAGCTCTGACGATTCCGCTAATCAATGCGGATACCGATTCTAAGGCGACAAAATTACCTTTTTCTGCTCCAATCGAGCGGAACAGTTTACTAAGCGGGCCGGGCAAGTTGATGTGCATCCTAAGCCTAAGAATCAAAAATTCCTGGGCCTAGACGTCATAAAACCCACAAACCCAAGAATCGGGACTGATTGTGGGGGACGAAGGTACTCTTTACAGTTTTGCGATTCCTCGACGTCAATGGTAGGGTACCAACTTCCCCTAGCAGAGAATCATGGCTTGCCATTCCTTCAGAAGCTCCGAAATAACCACCCAAGCTAGAAGTGTCGCCGGGTGGTAAGTAGGCACCTATGGTTCCGGAAATGGTTTCCATGCTTTCGTCGTAAATAGAGCAATTGACGGCATATTCGAGACATCCATTCAGCATATGGAGGGTGATCTCATCAGGGAAAACCGCAGAAACTGCACGCAGGCAGTTATGAAAGCCTGGTTTACCTCACTGGCGGCGTGTTCGTCATCGTGTCCTGCACGCGCGCGTACTCGCCCTTCATCGGCGTGGACCTGCAGCTGTCCCCGCCCGTGTTGTAGGCACTCGACGTCTCCTCCTGGGGCCGCCGATGCCCGAGCGCAAATTGCTCGAAGAGCTGACGCGGCGACGGATTCCCGTTACTCGGCGTCGGTGGCATCGGAGGCGGAATCGACGGGTACCGGCCGGGAGCGTTACTCGTGGCGCGTTGAGCTGAGTGCCGACTGGCAGGGTTGTGCTGGGATTTGTGCCGCGCGATGGACGAGAGCCGATCGATTTTGTCCATCAGCGTGGAAGCTTGAGCGACCTAAACGCACCAATGTAAGGTTTAGACCTTAACTGTTGTTTCTGCAGACCATAATTCTCGCCTTTGAGGCGATATATAACCCGATGAGAGGAATCGGGTAAGGTTATAGAGGTCTAGTGCTGATCAAGTGCGGCCTCGGCCAGGCCTAAATAGACCTATACGGGTTTAGGGCGCCATTTGTTGCTAGGGCAGCGATAGTTCCACCGAGCCTATAGCAAGCGCTTGCCGTGCCTAGGACAGTCTAGTGTCGGCCTTGGCGTTAGGCTAATACTTGCGCCTACGACGTTAGACTAAGCGGATTAGGCCAGATATGGAGTGGCGTAGGCAGCCGTGCATCTTTTTTAACTAGGCCTAACCGGAGCTATTGCCTAAGTCGAGTCTAAAGACAGTTGCTTGCTGTGCACGATACCCACCTGCTGAACCACGTGCATCTCGGAGGTGTTCCGCTTGGTCATCAGCCGATCGCATTCCAAACGGATCGTCTCCATCTCGCGATGCAAATGCGCTAGCTCACGCTCCAGCGATTCCTCTAATTGACCGCGGGACTTCTCCGTCGGCGTCATGTCCATGCTCGGAGGCTGTGCGGGGCTATGCCCGTAGTGGGAGGACGAGCCCGGCTCGGCATCCGAGTCCGTCGCGCGGGACAGTCCCGAGTCCTGAAGTGAAGTGTTGTTGCGTATCACCCAACAAACAAGTTGATCTAGAGCTCGTCACCTATGATAGCCTAGTTAGTCGTCGGCAGTAGTGATTAACCGGGAAAACATAGTTTTGGACATTTAGAGAATGTTCACGGTCCACGGAATCTTAGACCAAGTCAAAGCTTCGATGCGTAGGTACAAACATTTTAGCTAAATTCCTGGCTATAGGTGAGCGTGCTCGCGATCAGGGCCGATGAAAAAGATTCCAATGATAGCAAATGATTGGAAAATGACCGAGAACGAGTCCTTATCTCTCTAGGTTTAATAAACCGCAAGAGTTGTCTTACCGCCCTACGCTTTAATCACTGCCATTCTCCCAGCTTAGCCGGTTTCATCCATCCGATTCCACTATGCCACGTAGCGCAGTGGCAAATATTCCATTGCGGCGGGCGAGAGGTCGCTGGTTCGACGCCGCCACCTCTTCTTTTCCCATGGCTCGCTTTTACGCACGAGCTGTGGTTATTCCAAAGAGGAAGAGCGAGCGCGTAAGCGTTAACACCAAACTCGCGATGCTCGATGCGATTTTGGCTTATTCCTTGCGGACATTTTTGACCGAATCCGGATTTTACCTTGGTCTTGTTTTATCGGTTTTTCTTTTAGGTATTAAAATACGGAATTTTGGAAAAATGCAAAATTAAAAAACATTTTTTTTTAATTTTTCGCTTAATTCCCATATTCTTTCTGCTTTTCTACGTTAATTTTGAATTTTTACCCTTTTTAGGGAGGAGTCCCGAAGTCATCACGAGAGAAATTACCTTTTCAGTCGACTGACCGTCGTCATTCTCCGGCAGTGGGCTCAGCGTGCTCCCGTAGTTGCTGACACCGGTGCTGCTGTTCGGCTCGATGAGACGACACTCGTTGACGACGATCTCGTCCTCGTCCTCATCGTCGTCTTCGTCGTCATTCTGAAAAAAATAGAGCTTTGTTGTGAACAGTGTTCTAAACAATTATCCTACAACCAACAAGCTTATTAAAATCTTTCTTAGCACCGATAGTTGACGACAAGTAAAGCAACAATACTACCTCCTAACTTTTGCTTCGCAACGTGGGAATTAACTCTGACTTAAACTAGGATCTTAAATGACCGAAAGCGTTCCAAGGCTTTTGCCGAATAATGCGAGCCCTCGGAGTGATAAAACGGGGATCAAGACAAGGCTCGAAAATTCAACCAATTTTTTATGCAGACCGAGTGAGTGCGAAGAGGAAAGGAAAAATCTTAAAGTGTGAGGAGGCCGATGAAAAGCGTTGAAGCAAGTTTCGCTAGCCTACGCATTTTTGCTGACCATACTTGGCGGCAGCATTGACTAGGAAACTTTTTTTATGGCATGTTTTTTTCTAGGGTCTTCCAACGCGCTCGCCGATCTCATGCTTTCGTCGAATAAAGTGGCATTCATTTTTCATCTTGCGGGGTATCACCAGAGAGGTTCATGGGGTCTATCACGAGGCGGTCATGTGTGAAAGGGTCGTACAAGCCTCGGGATCGTGGCCTCAGGCAGAAAACACGGCAAGTCAGCTTCCCCTTCCCCGAGAGGCTGTAAATCAGGTCATCACCCGTTTTTTGGGATAGGCCCGCCTGAAGCACATGGTCACGGATGGATCTCGCTCTCACAAATAATGCGATTGTCATGCCTTAAAACAGTCTTTCCACTGAGAGAGGCAAGCCGTACCTCCTCCGAATCCGTTTCCACATCCGAATACCCGTGATAGTGTTGGAGTGACGCGAAGCTTGGGTAGCTGTGATACATGGTTTTCGACCGAGAAAAAAAACAGACTAATATCTCAGACCGGAATACGGGAAGACGACGAGGAAGTTCAGCGGGCGCCTGCGCCGAGACGGGGGCAGACCTCGGCGGAGTGACATGCGGCAGACGCGGCATAAGCGATCGCTCATCGCCGCGGCAGGCGCGTGCGGTGACACACGCGGCGTGCGTAGGAAAGAGAGCAGTCACTCCTTTTCAAAATAGCACCTTGAGGAGGGCTTGACACGTTTCATGGTCCATCAAAGAGCGCTCGGAAATGGAGGTCGACGCTAAACGGAAAGAGGTACGGGCTAGAACAATAGCGCAAGCTTTCGTTCTGCCTAGGGGAGTCAAGCTTAATACAGTCCTAGGACGGTCCAAAAGAGATTCATTCAAGACAGTGGTCAAAACATCCAAAAGATTCGCCTGCGGCAATCGCAAGAAAATCCAGACCATTTGCCGGACAAAAACTTGCCGAATCCTGACCCGTTTCCGAAGGAAACTTAGACGCCCGTACCCTATTCCGTACCGTTTTCTGCGGTACTGAGTGAGGTACGGCGGGGCCAAGTCCAGTACAGCATGATTTGGACACCTTTGGCACTCCACGCTCCGTTCGTACCACGCTTCAAACGCAAAGCCGTAAACAAACAACGCCACCGAACAGTTGTTGTGAAATCGAATACCCCGGAACGCGTAAAACAGGCGTTTCGAGAAGGAACCTGGGAACACTGCTTCGAGAGAGAAGCAGAAAAAGAGCGGAACTAACGGAAGCATTTACATCATTTTTTCCGAGGCAAAAACACAATGAGCTGCGCCGCACACGGCTGAGCTGACCAGCACTGAGTTGCGCTATCCCGCAGGACAACGAGGCACTCGGGAACGCACCGATTTACTCGGCACCCGAGCCGCTAGGGACGGGTGAGAACGATAGATGTAATGGGTAAGTAGAACGGGCCCTTGGAGAACGCGCCGGAAGGGGGACTCCGTTTAAAAGGCCGTCGGATAAGCTCCTCGGTGCTGAGCATAACTCCCAGGAAACACTTTCCCCTCTCCTAGCGCGTTAATCAACAGCGTCCCGCGCGGGAAAGCGCACCGGGAAGATTGATACGTGGGAGTGCATAAGCGAATGCATCGTGGGCATTCTCACGGCCTGCGCGAAATAGCCTCGGTCCATTGCAAGGGGACTCTCTGCTATCGGTGCTCTCTACGCGCCGGCTCTCGGTCGCATTCAATTAGCGCCCCGATGCGTCACCGCGCTGCGGCCGACGCGGGCGGTGGTCACAACAATTAGCATTCGTCGCGGTCATTCTCGCGGGGCCTTCGCGAGGGTCGTCCAAGCAGGAGGATAGGGCAAGTGGAGGCTAGCGCTGGGTCATCGGGGAAGTGTCGCAATTAATCGGATTACAGCGGTCGCGCGCGCGATGGCATAACAACCGGGGTCAATTAAGGCCGCTAACAAGGGACGGAGACGAGTGAGTTGCGAGTGAGAAATTAGCATAAGAAGGACGCTTTTAATGGCGATAGCTCAGGGGTACGTTTTATCGTACTGTTATGCTTGGTATTTTGCCTCGTTGTCCTGCCTCCTGGAGACGCATGTGGCGGGGGGGGGGGTGGGGAGGGGGCAATTACCTGCTTTGGGACCGTTCAGGTTTAAGTGATTCCCACTAGCATCTGTCAACAGATTTTAGTTGACTTTTAAGTAATTTTAGGAACGACGAAAATCAAGCCTTTTTGGTACCAGAAGTGATTTCGGGTTTAAATAAGTGCGAATTTTTTTGGAAAAAAATACTACTAGGGCACTAGGGCTATAGGGCCGTAGGGGAGAGGGCTCTTTTGGCAGTCATTGTTTTGAACTTTTTTTCGAGGACCCTCCTCACACTTTCCGCTGGCTAGGCGCACGATCCCAGTGGGTGTTTTCCTCATTCGCCATTCATCTCACGAAACAGCTTTGTCGATTTTCGAGAGCCAAGGACCCGGTGAGAACAGGTGTCGGGAAGATTTATCTCTCGCCTGGCGGTGATGAACCGCCTCAGAAGAGTGAAATTTTACTGAGCCAAGCGGAGAGGTGTCAAAATCAGCGGATCTCTCAGTCCTGGAAGACGCGAACACTTCGATTTTCGGGCAAAAGACCACTCGGAGTTTTAGTACAAAATAAGCCGGACGCGTCCTTACCTGCGATCTCGCAAGCAGAAGGCTGATCTCCTTGATGTCCTTCGCGAACTGAGCCATTGCGTCCTTTCGCGAGCCAATCGTCGCACCGTTGATCTAAGAGTTAGGGGCTCTACACGCCTCGGAAGTTCAGTGATACCTGCAGAATTTGGTCGCCAATGCGCACACGGCCGTCCTTGTCCGCGATGCTGCCCTGCTCGATCTAAACGTACATCCTCTTCATGCCCATGATTCGAGGAGTAAGTGCTTCTCCTCCTGGCACACTACTTAGCCCTTACAACGAGACGTTATTAGGCTTCGGGGCGCCATGCCATCGTCGCGCTTTTCACGGCAAGGACCCGTGTCGGGAGTGGGACCAACATTGAGCGTAAAACGGCAAGGGCCCTAGTGCCAAAAATTAGCTGATGCGGGTACTGATCTCGCAGCCAAAACACCCCCCGGTTGGTTCCGAAATCATGATGTGCCACTGCTTTACTCGTCGAATGGGATAGGTATGTAGAGTGAGATGCGTACGTACCTCGCTAACGAAGATGTCCGTCTCCGAATCATCTGTTCCGCCATAGCACAGCGTCAGTCCGAGGCGCCGGTTGCTCTTCGAGCGCTTTAGGACCACTTCCTCGTACTCCATCGGTTGGTTGGCCAGTAATTCCTCCATGGTTTGAGGCCTAAAAGCGAAGAATTGTGTAGGTACGATGTTGTTATAAGCGGGATTGTTACAACATAAGGTCTCGAGAACATCGTAAGACGTGAATGAGCAGAAGGACGGTACAGAGAGTATGGCTCCTGGTCAGTACGAGTCGTACTCCGTTCCTTATTCGATGTGTCGGGTACGGTACAATAAAGGCACGTAGCCAAGAAAAACTTCCGACAGCAAGTTTAAACGTTTTGGAAGTCGGCCTACGGATGCCACCGCCCGTACTTGGCTTTGTACTATAGATCGGGACGTACCGTACTACGGGCCGTACCCGTAGCCGTAGCCGTAAAATACGGCTACGGCTACGGTACGGGGGGGGG
>JNEY01000012.1:210376-230970 GCA_020875895.1 Aphelenchus avenae
GGCCCGGCCCGTTTAGGCCCGGTTCAGGGTTCAAAAATTGCCACATTTTTGTCAAATTTTCAGTACATTTTTGGTAAATTAGTCAAAACGTCGCTCTGACGGTGCCTGCGGCAAGATATTTTAGGTGAAAATAGTCGAATGTTGCATCTTAAACTCATTATAAGGGGCAACATTTCATCCTGTGGAAAGTACCAAAGGGGGGACCAAGGGGATTTTTCATTATAGCCTAAAAACTTAAGGCCCGCCGGGCCTTATAGGCCGGCCCGGGCCCGGGCCTAACTCTTAGGCCCGCGGGCCGGGCCGGGCCTCGATTTGAAGGCCCGTTGTGCATGGTTGCACGGCTCACGTCACGAAGATGGTCATCACGGAACGGCTCACGTCACGGCCCTAAAATTGCCGTTATTGCACGCCGTGACGTGACGTTATTTGCCGTGACAGTGAAAAAACCGTGATTTTCAGACATCACGTCACGGCTCAGGCCACGGGGGTGTCCCGACTATCTCTAATATAAGCGGATGCCTGATCATAAAGTCTGTACTAAAGCTACCTAAACAAACGTTTACACGGCTATAGGCTAACGGTTGCAAGAGTACAACACGAAAATGACCCGCATAGACGGGCTCTCCGGGAATACGATACTCAATCGCTGAATAAAACGGCTCAAAAATGAGTCAACAAATCCGCACTGTTTTTCCGGAAGTTTTCGGTTTCAAAGCGCGCTTCTTTTCGCCGCGATAGTGAGCCATCCTTCCCCACTCGCCAGCGGAACTCGCACAGCGGCGCGGTGTCATTTCGGAGTCGCAAAATAAACAATGCCCGGCGCCCGACGTACGCCATCATTTCTCTAATGGATATGCACGCTGCGAGACAGGACGTGTCCGAAGCACGCGCCATCCGGGAAAGGCCTCTTCCTCGCGGTTCTCCCGCCGCACACGCAAAAGGTTACGAAAGGCGGTGGGCTTCAAAGGGCCGTGAACAGGTCATTCATTCGTTGTCCGACGCGTTGCGGATCGAAGACGGTCCGAATGAATTCTTCAAGCGCGCGGAACGCGGGCGTGAAGGTGACGGCTTCGAAATGAGCCATGTCGGATGAGCGATGGATGGGAGGTGTGGGTTAATAGTTATGTTCGACTCGGGACATAAATCACAAAACGAGAGGATGACTGATGGGTAACGACGGAATAAACACCTTTGCCAAGCACAACTGTGCGAAAAGCGTGGCGGTGCGTAAATCCTTTCAAGAAGAGTGCACGGCATGCTTCGCCCTATGGAGCTATAAAATGCTCATAGATGCATGAGACGAGGACAACCAATCGAGAAAACGCAAGGCTAAGGACCGGGTTCGTAAATGATCGTGACTGAGCGATTGGGAGTTGTCGAGGAGGGGGGGGGGGAAGTAGACCTTATTTCATTTTCACTTCACTTCACTCGATAAACGGACCGCTTCACTGAAGTTCAGTGAAGTGAAGCGAAGTTGCCCCGCGGGTTGCTGCCCAGGGGTCTCAAAACCCCCCTGAATTCAGGGGGTACCCCCTGAATTTGGCCTTTTGCCCCTGATTTTCACGAGCAAATCCGGGGGGTATAGGGTCAAATTTTTGCAGTAGTACTGAATTTTTCGTGTAGAAAGCCCATTGTTCCAATGAAAAAAGTCGTTGGCTTCGCCTGCGGCGGGCTAAATTTCCAACTTCCATCGGAAAACACGTTTTATTTGTAAAAAAGTCCGTTTGCAGCGGCGGAATTTTTCCTGCGAAGCTTTCCTGGCGGAAAGCTCAAAGAGGCATTTTATAGGTGCTTTTTGGAGCGCCAGTAAATCATGAAATGCCTGAAAAACAAAGCTGAAAAATACCCCCCCCCCGATTTACCCCCTGAATTTGACTCATGGCCCCTGAAAAACCCCTGAATTTGATACGCCGGGCCCTGAATTCTGGTTTGGGAGTTGATAGGCCTGTTGGTGTGTTGGTGCTGCGGTCGGCCGGTTTCAGTATAAGAGATTTCACTGTCCGGGTAGAGCTGGCGACTAGCTGGCCTGCAGGAGTGGCGGATAAGATGATAACGCTACAACTAAAGAGGCTATCCAACTCACTCAAAATGCTAACTTCAATGAAGAAAGTGAAGTGAACTTAACTGCACTTCAGTGAAGTGAAGCCGACCTTACTTCATTGTCACTTCACTTCACTCATGTAAAAACCCACTTCATCGAAAACAGTGGGTTCCATAACGGCCTTGTGAGGTTCTTACGTGTTCTAGACAAAGAAACAGGACGCGACGCAGGGGTTATCAACGATTTTTCGACGCAGGTCGGTAAATGTAGTGAACATCAGCGTTGGCGATGGGCCATTTACGAAGTGCCAAATAGTTGAAATCCAGGCGTTTATTTTGAAGTGGCTCTTTTTTCACCAGTTTTTGTTGGGCAACAGTCATTTCAGGATTCAGGATACCCTGACCGACAACCTTCGTCCACTGCAGAAATTTGCATAACCGGACGCAGACCTACGGGAACGACTCGAGAAATGATGAATCACTCGAAGCTTGATGTAGCTCGCGCACATTCGCGCAGCGCTTGCTTTAAGCCAATGCGTCACGCAATTCGCGGCCAAATTAATCCGAAAGTGAGTGGCGGCGCTTGCGAAATTATCAGCCGCCCATAATATTTCGCCGCCGCAGTGGACGAATGAGGCGGTTGAACGGACGCGCGAGCGGTGCGGAATGAAAAGATTACTGCGCGCGAGCGGCGTTGCGCTGAAATGAATTAATCGAAGCTGACCAGGCGGAACGATGCGAGTGGCAGGCAAGCGGGGCCAGTCAAAGCGGGCCGATTACGGGAGGGAATTGCTGTTGGCGCTAAACTTTGGGCCGATATGACGAGAGGAGTACGGCATATGAATATGCTAAACCTTTCGGTTCTCCTACTTCGCTGATGCTCTCACGGAAAAAATACTTTGTGGTAACTTAATCCGCCCAACCCTAATTTTACAGGATGATACATGACGCTGCGTGCGCGGAGGGCGAACGCAAGTTTTTAAGAATATTTATGCATTTTAACTTTTTTAAAGCCCGTTTTCAGGCTTATACGGGTTCAGCATTAGCTAATGATACGGAAAAAAGTATTGGCCCATCACTGAATTATCGGGGAGAACAGATAATAGGGTGGGCACAAAAGAAATGCTAAAAGGAAGCATGTGCAGTTTCGCAGGACTTTAGTTTTTAAACGATACCTTTATAACGAAGTTTCTCATAACCAAGGTTAAAAAACCATTTTCTTAAAAAGGTTTTTGTTTTTTAAATTTTTCAAAAATATTTTGTAAAAAAATTTCAAATCCATGTCCCCCTGTATTCCACGATTCAATTTTTCCCATTTTACTTGGAGTCCCTCCACCTTAACGTAGAACCAAAGCCAGAAAAAGCGTCGTTCCAGTTACATTCCGGGCAAGTAACCATGAGAATGTTTAGATGGAACCAAGAAAGAGCTTCCATCTGACACACTTGCTCTTGACATGTTTACAACCCTGCCAGTATCAACGGCAGCTAAGTACTCCGCTCAGACCCAAAAGTGTCTCGACGCAAGAGCGACACTCATCCATAACGCGGAAAACGCACTCCCGCCCGCACCGCTCACACGTCCGCGGACATTCTGACAACTTTCCGCTGACCGCCGACCTCCCGCGGGGACCTCCGGGCGGTGTCAAGTTGCGCAATAATCGCGCGATTATGCGCTGCGCGCTCCCGCGGGAGGCGCGCTTCACTTTTGACGCGCCGCGCTGTGGGTACTCGCCGCGGCGGAATTCTCGGAGTTTCTCCTCGAAAATTATCACTTCCGTCGGCTGGTCGCGCATGCCCCTCATGGGGCAGACGAAAATGCGCAAATTCGGTCGGGTTGGAGGCGAAGAGTAAACAGCGGGAAGCGAAAAGCTTAAGCCATGAATGCTGGAGGAAAATATCGGCGCGACAAAGTCGTAAATCGTCGCCCGAAATGGGAGCACGCATTGGGTGTTTGCAACAGTTTTCTATAGAAAAGTCAAATTTTATGGTCTGTCTTGTGGGGAGTGCCTCCGTTCCGCAAAGCGCAAGGGTCGGGACTACGATGGGCAAAATAGCTGAGGTATGGTGAAAAGAGCAAAGGTAAATGGAATATTCGCTTTCCTTTAAAACACGTGCTCTGTGTGCAGTAGTGATCGGTAAGAGACGCCCGTGCCGTTCCCTGTACTAACCCCTCCCGTGCCGTTCCCCATTCCTGTGCCAAAACGGTCCGTTTTCCGTGCTCGTTATTACACGAAAAATACACTAGAAAAGCCGTTTTTCAGTGCATGTTTCTTCGGAGAAGCCATTTTAACCATTCGCTTTTAACGCAACTTAGGTCTGGTGAATGAAAATGTAAATAATGGAAAAGTTTCACGAAAAAAGTATCCGGATTTGGCTGAAAATATACCAGTTACTAGAAATTCTTCTTGGCCAGAGGTCTCCCCTTAGGAAAAGCACGGGTACGGTCGTTGTCCCTCCCCCGTGCCGTTCCCCGTACCCGTAAAAAAACGGGTGACGGGGACGGTGACGGCCGTGAAACGGGCACGGGTTCCGAACACTAGTGTGCTCCATCGGATCTTAATGTCGAATCCTGTTCGTTAAGTCGAATTTCAAGTGCCTACTAATGGTCGTTTGCAAAATCGGGCGACATGCGGTTGTGACCGTAATCTCGACGGGGCATCAGGGCACGGACCTGGGCATTTCGCCTTGACGTGCCGTTTTTTATATCGTGCCGTGCCGCTCTGTCCCGTATCTAGCGTAACGTCGCGGCATATTTGTTCATCACGGCACATAGGGGTCACCAGGGCACCGACGAGGTACGCATCAGGGGAGTGTCCGAACGGTGGCGATTCTCTTCGGAATTCGGTAGTAGCCCCTTTTATTCGGATTCTGAAGGACCCTTCAAGGACTGGAATAACTGACGGAATGTGGTCTTCAGTCGTGTATCAAAGACACTTTGAGGCCACTTGCTCTAGCGGACTGGGGTTTACACTCACGTACCTAAGGTAGCTCTGCGCAAACAAAGGGGCGCCCGTCGAACAGCGCGGCGCGAAGTGGACAGGTCAACCCGAGTGACCGTTGCGCGTCGCAGTGATTGTTGTCGCCGTTCGCAGCGCATTCGAAGAGTCACTCATAAGTGGGCCAGAGGTGCGCGCGCTATTGACGTGTGTCGTTAGTCGTGGCTAATTTGCATACTACGAAGAGGCGAACGCGGTTGGAGGTAATTGCGCAAACAGTGTCAATGAGTGTACGACCGACGCCAGGAAGACGAACACTAAGTTGGGATTAAGCGGGCAGAAGGTGGTAAAGAATGAGTCATAGCCAATTTTTGACATTATCGAAATCATTGATGTCATGCTGAATAGTGAAAATAAGCAAGTAAATAAAAATAAATTGAAAAATAAAAATAAAATAAACTGTTTGTCTTATAGATAACGTTGAAAACCAGTTATGTGGCAAATAAATAATAACTTCAAATTTCTTGTTCTGTATTTATTTAAAATAGTCTGAGTTAACGCAACATTCCAGCATTCGCAAAGCTATAGTCCGCCCGAAAGGGCCTCGCAAGCTGAACTGCACGGTTTGTCACGCAACGAAGACAAACATGACGACGCGCTTTGAACGCCGTGCAGGTTCGCACGCACGCGATGTGCTCAAAAGGGCTGAGAATAAACGGCCCGGAAGAGGCGCTGGACTGCGTACGGCGCCGACACAACTTTCTTCAAGACAGCAAAGCAAGCAGTACGTTATATAAGTGGTCTATACGGGCTTTATTACGCTTCGTGATACATTTCAAAGGCAAAACAACTGCCTGATAGGCGGTAGTTCTAGCATAAAAGGGGTCCAGGGTGACTTGATTCCTTCTCTTTAAGCTCGGTCCACGTCTTAGGCGCATTTCCGTCCGGAGCCGCTTCGGATCCAGCTCCAAAAAATTTGAGAATGATTCCAGCAAAATTAAGTATGCAATGCCGATACCGATTCTCGACAAGGAGTGCTCAGTGCTACCGATATGTAAAAAACTTAGCTGTGAGCACAAGGCGGGCCAGGAGCCGCTAGAGATGGAGCTCTTACCGTGCTCCGTGCCGTGCCGTACTAAGCCTCTCCTGAACGCCGTGCCGTAAACGCTATGTACCGGTACGGCACGGCGCGCCATCTGT
Source organism: Aphelenchus avenae (assembly GCA_020875895.1). Classification (NCBI taxonomy): domain Eukaryota; kingdom Metazoa; phylum Nematoda; class Chromadorea; order Rhabditida; family Aphelenchidae; genus Aphelenchus; species Aphelenchus avenae. The sequence goes on from JNEY01000012.1 coordinate 216,553, forward strand.
AAGGGTCATGGGTACGCTAAGTGATTCATTATAGCGCCATTCCAGTACAAGAGATTGAGGACGAGTAAGAATGGGATGAAATCCGACGCGGTTGCCATGGCACTTTCGCCGACGCTTGTCTTCGCCTCGAGGATAAGTAAGTGACCGCCGCAGGGCGCGTGCAATAGTGTGCGCGCCGTTCTAGCGACTGACCACATGCATTGACCACAACGGCAACGACTCGGATCGCATACGCCGCGCGGCGCGTATCGGCTTACGCAAGCGTCCATTAACGGGCGGGGTGCTTGAAAGTCACCGTCCACGACGACATAAGTGGACAAAGCGCGCTCCGGCCGCGTAATAGCGGTGTTCCGGTCGGTCACGCGCGGGCCACGAGATGGGTGGAGAGAGTGGAAACATAGAGCCATAGCACCTAAACAACAAGAAAGAGAAAGAAGTGAAGGAAGAGCATTGCAGATGCGGATGTTGAGCCGTCCAATAATTTCGAGCTGTAGTCCTAATCGGTTTGGACCCCGACTAAGATGTTCGAACATGCTTTTGCGTCGAAGGGATAGACAACTTTGTGTATAATTCAGTTTGAACGAAAGCTACAACATCGACTTAAAAGCTATGATTCGGCTTGGGCCGAAACTTTCGCGACTTTTTTTTCGGATTTTCGTATCCGAACAACAAGTATTACGATGGGACCGTACCCGCAAGTACTCTACTGATGTTACCAACAGTGCCCGACCTTACGAGTCCCTGTGCCCGGTTTCCGCGCTGCGGAGCTGACGCGTTCGCGGCAGCGGCAGGACGTCATCCACAATACACCATCTGATGTTATTTTATAGAAATACATGATTTTATGATGAACTTTAAAAGCCGAATCGAAAGCAAGAGTCGGGGGATCATCACATGACACTTTTGCCGAAGTAGCTAAGTGAATGACCAATCACAGGCATGCTAGCTACGGGTCAAAAATCGGCCTTGTAAAATGAATTAGTTGATAGAATTGAGTAGACGATACACGCGACCAGTAAGGATAGGAAAGAAGTTAGAAAGAGTGGCATTAATAGAATTCTGTTTCCTCCAGGTTCCACATGTTCTTGCTTTTGAAATTCCTGTGACAAACCTGTTTCCCGCAGTTGCGTCGACAGCATAGCGAAGTGAGCGAGCCAAAAATCATCGCGGCCGCGACCAGTGGAAAAGCCGTAGCGCGAAAGGAAAACGGCTTTAACGTCCACTAAACGTCCATTTCACACGCGAAATCCGCTCACGCAAAAGGCCATAAAACGAGAGGGGTTTCCGCGCCAAAGACGTCCACAAAGCAACTAGCATTGGGTGATGCTGGTCAAAACCTCTTTGTGGTGGAAAGGAGTGTTTTTTTCTGATGGGCTTACAATTAAAATCGACGCTACGAAAATATTCACGACCGAAAATTAAAATCGAAATTAAAATAAAATCAATACTATATAACAAATTTAGCGGTTCAAATCGAGTTGTAAGTGAGCCTGTGGACCGGTTAAAAATAACGTCACACCCAAATTTTTTACCACCTTCACCTCCGCATAGGGCATAGCCGACGCTGTTTTTGGCTCTGCTAATTCTGGATCCAGAATGTGCCGAAAGCGGTCCGGGAGTAGACTAAATAAAAAACACGCAAAAAATTTCGCCTGAATATGATGGGTCCGAAAGGCTATTCATAAATTACTACCATATTTCCTCGTAATTCCCCCGGAGAATTATTTTTCATAGCCCCAATTTGAAATTTTAGAAATTTTAAACTTTTCGCGAGTTTGTTTCTCCTTCGTAATACTGTGCCCGGTCATGAGAATTCTTGTTTAAAAATTATCTATAAAATCTGTACCCTAGCTAGGACAACGTACTCGGGAAGACTGTGTAAAATTTTTGAGCGGGGAATTATTCGATAGAGGGAAACTATTCGAGGTGGAATTATACGAGGAAAAAACGGTATTCATAACTAGAAGAACAGAGATGCCGAACGGAAGCCAGTCTCTGAGTCTCTCACCCAACCACCTTTTTGGCAAGGTAAACACACCTGGGTCAGCGGGAAGCGCAAATTACCCGTGCCTTCTCACCCTCTCTATTCTTCGAGGGTAAGGCAAACAAAAGGCTCGGCGTACGACAGGTGGCATGGCACACAGTGAGTATTTTCCTTTAGCGAACGTCGTCCACGCTCAAACGGGATCCGGGAGAGCCGGGAGAAGCCCATCGAGGCAGTGGCGTACCGACAGTGGGGGAGGGGCGGGCATCCCCCTTAAATTTCGGAGGGCACGAAAAGTAGCAAAGGGGGACCCTTATGTTCGCGGCGGCCGAATGCCGCCGCGAAAAATATGATAAGGGGGTACCAAGGGGCATTTTTTCGGCGGACAGGATCTTGCCCCCCCCCCCTAGACCCTTGCCCCCCTAAAATCGGGTCCTCGTTACGCCACTACATCGAGGGATGGTCCACGGAGTCCCAGGAACGGTTTAAACCAAAGTGGGGAACCCCGGCGCCGAGAAACTGGAATCGTATTCAGCATTTTCCCGTGATTGAGACCGAAGCCTTGGTCCCGGGGATTTCGGGCACGGGCCCGGATCGGTCCAACCCTGAACCGGGTACTACGCACTCCAAATTCCCACCGCTTACCTGCAAAATCATAGTTCCCCTACAACGCCCTAACCTTCGTCCAAGAGAACGTAACCTATACCGAGCTACGGCAACGTTAGCAGCGGAAACCGTGAAGCGGGAATTAGTCTATTTCACTGGCACTATTTCCCGACCACACATGTACGATTCAACGACGCTCAGCTTCGTCGCTAAGCTTGTCGCAACTCGGGTAAATTGGCAACAAAGCGGCGGTAATCTTCCACGCTTTGTAGCCGCCGAGAATACGTTCCGGCTCATGGAAGAATTGAAGAGGAGCGGGGATTCTCCGCCACGCTTCTTCGCACCACCAAGACCACAAAAGCTGCCGCCCCGGTGGGAGAAGCGGTGCGCGGAAAGAGGCGAGAACGCGGCGTGCGCTCGTAACGAAGAGGTCATAAAACGTACGCCTGCTGCGCGGCCAGCAATGATGACGATGCGCGCTAAATTGGCCTTGCCGAGATGAAAGCCAAGCGTGAGCGAAGGCAAACCCTTTTTTGGCGAAAAACGAGATGAAGACTAGGCTTAAACTGCCAGGAAACAGTGAACGTGCAGGTCGGTCCAAAGGTCGCAGTACATTAGAATCTCAAGGGGCCTTGACCGAGTTTAGGCCCGACAAACCTAGGCCTAACCAAGAAAAAGCTAGGCAATTCTTAGCACCTCACGGGGGCCTGAGCTAAGTAGCCTTTTCGGAAGAATCCAGGCCTAATAAGCCGTGCTTTAGTCGCTTCCAAGGCCAAATCCGATAACACTAGCGCATAACAGCTGAGCAATGTGCTAGGCCGCAGCGTAAATGGGTTTCATTTGACGTTGCCGCCACCGAAGGGCCTACCTGCACCTCTAAAGCTCTCAGCTGAAGCGTAAGCCCAGACGACCTAGGCCTAAGATCGACCGCTAAAAGCATGCAAAAGTCTCCTCGCCAGGCTTACGCATATCCGACTTAGGACTAACTGCGCCAAATCTGCGCGCAGGACGCCAGACCTAAACTCATTCGCTTAGACCTGGCCAAAATTTTAACGCTAATTTTAAGTTTTTTTTCGGACAGGGGCTCTGACCGTACACTTAGACATAGCTTTAGAGTGCCTGCGTGAGATCATAGGCCTAAGTGTACCACTATGTCCGTAGGTGAAACATACACAAGCGTAGACGCCTTAGGCCTATCAGGAATCGAAATTATGCTGAAGCATAGTTCCGGCGGAAAAAAATTTAGCAGGTCAACGAGGGCCGCCGTAATTTGGAGGTCACAAAATGTACGGCGATGCCGCGCGGCCACTGATGATGACGAAGCGCGCTAAATTGGCCTCGGCGAGAAAGGCACGCTCATGAAACTCAGCTTGTTTGGTGCCCATAACGTTGCGCAATATTCGAAGCGTGAAAAGGTTTTGCGCGCGTAGCAGGGATATGCGCATGCATACGGCGACGAATACGCCTGGGAGATATGCGCAAGTTTAATGCAACTTTTCGTTAACGATTCTTCGGAGAAATTACGCGCACGACGACCTAGTGTTTTTCAGCTAACACAGAATTTTCACACGGCGGAACAGATGCATATGTCGATTTCGCTTTTCCGATTCAGACCAGGCTATTGCGACAGGGCAAAATATAATTATGACTAAGTTGACGCTTTTGCCTTAACACTCCTCGAGAAAATGTGGCGCAGTTTTTTTACTTCAAAAATACAAGTGAATTAAGCTACCTAGCTGCAAAATATGATCAACTGCGCTGATTAAACACAGTTGGCTAAAAACAAAAATTAGAATTTTAAAGTAAATACAACTAATTTAATAAAATGATTTAAGAGAGTATAATCAATTTATTAAATTAATTAAATTATAGTTTTACTTACTAATTTATTTATATTAGTGAGGGTTTAGTAGTCGAACGAACGAGCGCCTCTCGATAACGATACAGGATCAGTTTTTTCCACTCACCTCGGAATCAACGGGAGCATCTCCTGCGTCTCGGATTGCGTTTCGGAATTGCTAAACAGGTCGATTCGGCCGACCACTACAGTCTCAGCTTACCAGGAACTCGGTCAGTAGGCTGCGCAGTTCCTCGAGCTCCCCGGAGACCACACGTTCCTTGCCCGCGAACGTGTGCCTGAAAAGTCGGCTAAAAGGCAGAGTCATATTATTCGACTGCGCACTGTCAAAGCCTACCGTGCGCAAGTAAGGGTTGGCATTTCAGGCAGATTCGCGCGCAAATATGGTTTCTGCGCACTGCGCAGGGTACCGAATACCTATGCGCAAAACAACCGAACTGGTCGGTTATCACTAACGCAAACTAGCGCCATAAAGCAGCGCTTTGCACGGCCCAATGCTGCTTTACTGTAAGTGCTAGTTTACTGTAACTGACGGTGATACTGTAAGTGTCGGTCGGTGAGCAAAGGCAAGCGGCAGGCTGGCGTTACAGTAAATATTACTGAAGAAGATGCACATTTACTGTATTCAATGATACAACCTACATGTCGCGTCTAAACGTGGGGGGGAAGGCCGCACTTGCGCATTTTGCAAAGCAAAGTGCGCGAATAAGTGCGCGTGCCTAGTAAAATACCTAAGCGCAAGACACCGGTTTTGCACCATAAATACGTTAGCACTTATGCTGCGATATGTGCGTTGCAGAGTCCTGGGAACATGCAAGCTTCTCACTGAGGGATATTTTTGCTCAGCGCTACCGTCCTAAGCCGGTGGTTTCCCATCTCATTTCCCTCACACACGTCATGGTTTTTGCGCCCATCAAGCTCTACCGACCTTGACGCATATCGATGACTAATGCGCGTCGCGCGCATTTGATGGGTTCTTTTCGGGCCCGGGAAGCTTTATGTTTCCCTTTCGTGAAGGTGGTGAGACTCATGTAAGCGGCCTACTTGGAGTGGTACATTCGTGCAGGTGAGTAGAATTTGCATTTGAGGTTCGTCCAACAGGTGTGGCCCGATGAGGTCCCCACCAGGGCTGGGGACTCTCCGAAAAAAAACCAAATCCAAATCCATATCCAAAGCAACCTCCAAAATCGAAACCAAGTCCAAATCCAAATCCAAAGCATAACGACGGTCCCCACCATCCACGTGGTCCAAGAGGGAAGCTTAACTTGTTTTTTTTTGTCGTATTTTGTTTTGCCTCTGACACAGTGTTTGCGAGACACTTCGTCGTTCGCGTTTAATTCGCGTCGCATCGCTCTCGACCCTTTGCGCACTCGGAGGTTTCATCCTGATAGAGACCAAAGATAAGCATGCGCAGCGGTCACTCGGTCACTCATGCGCGTCGGTCGGTCAAGCGCACATTCCGCGGCGGGACGCTTTCGAGTACGAAGATGGAACACTTCGCAGCTGATGGACATCTCGAGATTCGAATCCCGCTCGAACGTAGACTTCCGGAACAAGTCATGCGGACAAAAGAGGAATAGTGGACGACGGTGGGAAATATTGCAGCCCGAAGGGAAATTGTCTACTAGGAAAAAGTATTGTGTTTTGATAAGGTTCCACCTCCTCCTGGATATGCTCCGCTTGCTCCTCAAGGGCGACATATGCATGCGTGTCACAAGCACTCCTGTTAGCCGCCAGACGGCAGTAATTTTCTGCCGCCAGGACGCCATTAAACGGAGGTAATTAAAGCGCGTGTTTTTTGTCGGACTAGCGACTCGCTCAGCGGCGGGCATGCTCGGGCGGCTAGCGGTTAATGCGGAACATATGGTTCGCATAAAACACGTCCGAGCGGCAGTTTCAATGGGCACAATCTTTTTATGCGACAAGTACTAATCGATTTGCACACTGCGAATAACTGCCTAAAATTTAGATGAAGCAGTAAGCACTTGTTACTGTAAGCCAAAATAGCATCGACATTTTTACTGTAAGCCAAAAGATAGTATCGACATTTTTACTGTAGTTCAAACTTCTTATAACTCGCGTTGAGTCATACCTATTACTGTACGCAACTAGGGTCAAGCTATACTTACAGTAACTGCCAACCGTGCCACACCGCATGCCACATGCGCAGTGGGTGGACATTAGCACGCTTGTGCTGAAGGGCAAAAGGCGCACTTTCCGCAACGAGCCCAATTTTGTCCAGTATTTGAAAGAGGACTTACCTCAATACGTTCAAATGCTCTTCTACGTCGTTAATGCGCTCCGCATGCTTCCGAAGGAGCTTGATTAGGTCGACTGAATCGTCGAGTTCCCGTTCATTCATTATGGCTAAAAGGAGCAGGTACGCACTGACTAAGCAAATGGTTAGGCCCAGGAATAATATCGACGGATACACTAGGGAACATAATTTTAACGGAACACACCTGGAAGATCCTGGAGCCAACGAGAATTTATCCTTTCGGAAAAGACGGCATGAAGTAACGCTCAGGCTCGAAAAACTCAGGATCACAAAAACACGCATTAATTCATTGAAATTAAGCGCACGAGACATAATTGGTTTGGAGCACATATCCCCGACGGACTTGCAAATCCTTATTGACCACACAGAGCGCGTGCGGTCGCATTGGAAGCATCCAGACGCCGCCTTTTCTTCCAACGCTGGCGAAAGGCGAGGTCAAAGACATCGAAGGAGAGATCCGAAAAAGAAAGCTCTTAAAATAGCGTCCGCCATATTTACTGCACAAACCTTGAACCTTACAGTAAACGGTGTCGTTGCATGTTACTGTACCTCATGGGCGCGTTCGTTTACTGTAAGAAACTCGTGCTACTGTATAAAGACGCGAATTCGGCAGTTAGTACAGTAAACGAAGTCGACGCATTGTGCAGTGCCACGATACTGGCGGATATTTTACAGTAGGAAACTCGCAATGCTGTAAACAAGACGTTTATTAGGGTTCGTTACAGTAAAGCCAGAAGCGCCCATCTTAGAAGGGTACAATTAGAAACATCGACGCGCTTCCGATGAAATTCACTGGCGCAAGTGTTTTAATCCCTGGAAAGAAAGCGAGGCATTGACTCCCACTGCAGGGAGCCTTCTCCTCGAAGCGACTTCTCCTTCTCTTCCTAATCCGTTCACGATCTGTCAACTGGCGTGCAATGCGCGAACGCTTGCCCTTCGGGCCAAGGGCGGCGCTGCGCATCCGAGGATTGATCTTTGCGCAGCGCAAACCATTTTTCAAACTGTCCGCTTCCGGCGGTGGCCACGATAAGCTAATTAGACCACCAACGTACCGGGGTAGATTCGTTTATTTTGTGAAGAGGGTTGGGACCAAAAAAACCGACGCCGTTCATCAAGCGGACTTAGTTTAAGCGGATGCTAAATAAACAATGAGTGGGCGCATCGCTTCGTCGTTCGACCGTTGACATTCCATGTGCGTAGCCTGGATAGGTGCTAGCTGGTGCTGGATACTTTGCAAGCGCGAGCAATTTGTTAAAGTAGATGCATGAACTGTCAGGCAATACCATCTCGGAAAAGTTGCATACTACACTCATTATGTTCATTATCCAAACGAACCGTGAAGTCAGATGAAAATGGTTTTGAACCAAAGTTACTTGCAGCATTCAGTGCAACCCTAATTACGTGGCACGAACAAAGGGCAATAGTTGCAAGTGGACTCCATAAAAGTATTTTGGGAAATCAAATCTGCCACTACATCTGTATGCATAACTAAGCGTCGCTTCGAGATGTCGGACGGGCTACCTGCGAACCGGACTTTCCGAACGGGTTAGCATGCCACAAGTGGTCCGAGCTTTGCTCGGAATCCTGAACACATGAAGAAGTAATACGTAACATCCGGTGGTTTTAAATGGCCTGCGTGGTCTCGGACCGCATTCACTTGGTTGTCATTACCACATTAGCCTTAGTGGTTCCAGATCGCATGCCTTGGGTGGTCATGACCGCATTGGCCTGCGTAGTCCCCGACCGCATTGGCCTGCGTAGTCCCGGACCTCATTCGCATGCGTGGTTCCTGACCACGGTGACGTCGTGGTCCTTGGCCGCATATGCATGTGCGGTCGCTGACCGCATTTGTTTGCTAGGCCATGGCCTGCGTGGTCCCTCAATGCACTGGCATGTGTGGTCCCGGACGATACTGGCATGCGTGCTAAGGGACCGCATTTGCAAGTATGGACACTGACCGCGTTTGCAAGAGTTGCGACAGACCGCATTTGTAAGTGTCGTCACGGACCGCGTTTGCAAGTGTGGTCACGGACCGCATTGGCTAATGTGGCCCTGGACCGCATTGGCACGTGCGGTCAGGGACTCCACTGGCATGTGTGGTCCCGGACCGCCGGACCGCATTGGCATGTGTGGTCCTGGACCGCATTGGCACGAGTGGTCCCGGACCACAATGGCATGTGTGGCCCTGGACCGCATTGGCACGAGTGGTCCCGGACCAAGTGGCCCGAGTGGTCCCGGACCGCATTGGCATGTGTGGCCCTGGACCGCATTGGCACGAGTGGTCCCGGACCACAGTGGCATGTGGTCCCGGACCGAACTGGCATGATTGGTCAAGGACCGCATTGGCATGTGCGGTCCCGGACCGCATTGGCACGAGTGGTCCAGGACTACACTGGCATGTGGTCCCGGACCGCACTGGCTTGAGTGGTCCCGTACCGCACTGGCATGAGTGGTCCCGTACCGCGCTGGCATGTGTGCTCCCGGACCGCACTGGCACGAGTGGTCCCGGGGCGCATTTGCGATTGTGGTCCCTAGCCACATTTGCAAGTTTGGACACTAACAGTATTTGCAAGCGTGGTCGCGGACCGCATTTGCAAGTGTGATCCCGGGTCGCATTTCCATGTATGGTCCCGGGCCGCATTGACAAGTGTAGCGACGGACCGCACTGGTAATTGTGGTCAGAGACCGCATTTGCAAGTGTGGGTACGGACCGCACTGGCAAGTGTGGCCAGGGACCGCATTTGCAAGTGTGGCACGGACCGCATTTGGCATGTGTGCTCACGGGCCGCATACCGTAAAAGCTCTAATATAAGACGTGTTCTAATATAAGACGGCCCCTAATAGAAGACGCGCGCCAAAGATTTCAATGTTGACTTGTCCCAGAGACATGTTTAGAATACGTTTTAGGCGATAACTATTCATTCTAGACGAGAACTTTTTGTCACCAAAATTTCGAAAAATTTTGATAAATCCATAGGGGGGACCCTTTACTAGTTTCACGAAAACCTCTAAAATTTGACCATCGAAAATTAGAAGACGGGCGTCTTATATTAGAGCTTTTACGGTAGGCATGAGTGGTCCCGGACCGTATTTGCAAAGTGCTCGCAGAGTGCAGAAATAAATGGCCGGTAGAAATTACTGCAACAAAAAGCTATCCGCTGCCGAGTAATGGCTAATGTCACTGCAGTCGGGCCGGTGCGATGCAATGCAAACGGGAAGCAGAAAACCATGTCATTCGCGTATGCAAACTTGCTGGACGCCGATGGCATAGCGCGTTCAACCGCATGGACGCAATTAAGCGGAAATTCCGGTTTGACACGATGTGTTGTGGCTCAAGCCACATTGTCCCGTCGCACTGCGATTGCCATTATGATCGCCCAATTAAAGAAGAAATTACCTGGACATTAAACTGATTGAATGGGATGACCAGCATAATTGTGGCAACCCGCTACGCACGCGCCAATAAAGTGGGAAGGTCGCCAAAAACGCTTCAACGCAACGGATGCGATTACGCTGAGCGATAAATGCGCAAGGTGGGTGCCGCAAATCATTCGGCAAACCGTCGTAAAATTCTAGAGCTTTGGCATCTGGGACCCTAGTATGCGCAACTGAATCTTTCCCAGAGATACACTGTAATATTTCCGCAACTACTAATAGATTTACACTACGGCAGCATAGAACTGTGGCCGACATCACCCCAGTGCGCCACCGTAAAAAAGGTGGCCACATAGGTGACCGCTGCGTCCGTAATTCCGGCGACCATAAGGCTGCGTTTCGCGCGGCAAAATTCCGCTTTACTGTAAGCGCTAGTTTACTGTAACTGACAGTGCGACTGGAATCGCCAGCTGACGGGCAAGCGCAAGCAGCCCCTCCCACGGAGCTACTGTAAATGCTACCGTAAAGTGACGCTTACTGTACTAGTGAGTGTGTCGCCTTAAGCTGCTCGGCTGCAGTCCATGGCATCTGCAGATTCCGTGACAGAAAAAAGGGAAAAGGTCGAGGTGACAGCTCACAGAAAAGTAAACGCATAAACACTATTTATGATGCAAAGGACATTTTCGTATTCGGTTTTTTTTTCGCGAAAGCTAATAATTGTAAGTCGTGCGTGGAACGTGGCTAAATAATGTCAGCTTTTGTCAGTTTTGGGCGCGTTATTAAATGAAATCGTAAATTAACAACAAAAATTTTAATATTAATATCATTAACATAATATTAAAATTATTAAATTAATAATATTAGTAATTTAATACTAAAAATAAAATTTAATACTACAATTAATAAATAATTAAGAAATAAAATTGGCAGCGAATGCGAATGAGAAGGACTGTTTGAGCAATGTACCTGAGAAGGCTGACAGCTTTATTTTGCAAAAATTCCTCCTCGTATGATAGCAGGGATGTGTAACCCCCCCCCCCCCCCGCTGAATACGCCCAAAAAACGCCAGCATCGTTTTCGGCAAGCCTGTAATTCAAAAAAAAATTTAAAAAAATCATAAAAAATCTAAAAAAATAATTTAAATTCTTTTAAATTAAAAAATGAAAGCGTTTTCGGCGAGCCCTTGCCCTTGCCTCGAAGGTTCTAAAAAGTGGTCCTCGGAAAATCGCTTCCAAATTTTATCTTGTACTTGTCTACCGCTTCCCTCGATGCATCGCAGTAGCCATGAAGTCATTGGCAACCATGCTCACCGGGCCTTAAAATCGTAGCCCGGCCCGGCCCGGTATAAACGAAGTCCGGCCCGGCCCGGGCCCGCCCGGCCTGTTTTCAAGCCGGGCCTGCGGTGGGCCCGATCCGGCACTAATGCCGGTATTCGGAAAAAATGAGTGTCCCTTTACCGGGAACCGGTTTTTTTCCATTTGTGAGTGTCCATATCGTCGTAATTTAGTATATAAGTGTCCAAAAACTATAATAAAAGGCTGAGCTGGGTAAAATATAGTCAAATACTGCGAAAGAGTGCTTGAGATTTTACCGAAATCACTTACTTTTGTGTGGAACCGGGCCTCTACCGGGCCTCCGAGCCAGTCCTGCGCCGATAAGGCCCGGCTTAGATTTTGAAATCGTGGCCCGGGCCCGGCCCTTTGGGCCTTAGGGTAACCCGTCAATTTGGCTAAAAGCAGTAAAGCCATTATGTTAGCTTTAAGACTTAGTCCCTGTGGCACTCGAGCTTAGTCCATCCCAGGGCTGGGCGGTCTCGGGTCTCGGGTCTCGGTCTCGGTCCCTGGCCAAGTCTCGGCCCACTTGAGTTTTTTTCTATTTTCCGGGCTCATCAAGGGCCCGCCCAGAGCAAATTTTGACCTAACATTTTGTTGGTGTCGCCTGCGGCGGGCCCGTTTTCAACTCAGTCTTGAACATATTTAGACCATTTTTGCCCAATATTCGTCTAAAATTTTGTTAATGTGGCCTGCGGCGGGCAGTCTCGGGTGTCTCGGAACTGGATTTTTGTTCAGTTCCGAGACTGAGCCAGGCCGAATATTAAGCGAAAATTTGACAGTCGTAGTGGGAATTTGCTTTGGCGGCGCCTAGCGGCGAGCCAGTTTACCTACCGCAAAGTGACGTCGTTTTGACCAATTTTTGTGACTTTTCAGGCAAACTTTTCGACTTTCTAACATAATTTCCATGTTTTTTGCCACATATTTCTCCATAACTTCATAAAGTAAATTAATAATTAAAGAAGGTAAATAACGTACCTTCTAAGCCAACTAAAACGTCCCACATGTCATACGTTTGAGATTCCCAGCTGTGGACAGATTAAAACCTGATTTTACAGGGGCGGGTCTCGGGTCTCGTTTTAGTCTCGGGTCAGGGGGGTTAGTCTCGGGTCTCGGGTCTCGGTCTCGGCAACAAAGATCACTCTCGGGTCTCGTTCTCGGGTCTCGGAATTTCTAAGTCTCGGGTCTCGGTCTCGGTCTGCGTAAAAAAATTGCCCAGCCCTGGTCCATCCAACAGTAGAGCTTAGTCCATGGAACTCTAGAGCTTAGTCATCTGGTTCTAGAGCTTAATTCCCGTGGTTCTAGGGCCCAGGTCAAGATTTAGGCTTAGGCCGTTGAAATTTGGTTCAGGCTTAGTCTTAGAAACATCACGGACAGAATCCCTGAGGCTTAGGCTTAGGCTTACTGCTTACTGAGTTTTCTGATGAGTTTTCGCCAAACTGGCACTGGCCGAATTGACCCGTAGCCGGCCTCCGGCCCGTTGAGCATGGTTCGTCATTGGTATTTCTTGTCAGTCTTCTGGTGGTGACTCGTAAGTTGACCAGTGAGTTCGCCTAGCCGAGTCTCGTTCACGTACACCCACTACTTCATGTTTTCTTTCGGCTAGCGAACCGTTGTTTGGTGCGCACGCCTCGTAAACAAGTCGTCCTTTGCGCCGCGCACAACAACCACTGTGCAATATGCCTCCATTCCGTTTTCGCGAAATCAAACCGATCGACGCGCAAAGTCGCGAGGAAAACAGTTCAGCGCACACGCAGAGCGAATCACTCACGACGTCGCCTCAGTCGACGTTTGGCCTTCGTGTGCGCCGGGCTCGTAACTTGGCTCCGAGGGAAACTCGCCTTCCTCAGCCTTGGTTTTAGCCGTGAAACGGCCGGTTTTTGGGAGATATTTTCCAAAAAAAGGTTCCTGACGTGCTTGCAAAATTACGAATTTTTGCAAATTTGGCAAATGCAACGAATACAGCGCAAAATAACTTGCAAAAAGTGCGCTGTATTCCCCCTAAAATAATCAGCGGGTTTATTTAATTTTGATGCACAGTGTTCGAAAGCCTTAAAATTTGAATTAACTTTCTAACGGTGTTTCTCCTCCTTATGAATTTCCGAATTTTTTTATGCGAGGGAAACCAAAAAAGCGATCTCTTAAAACCACCGGATACCCTTCAAATTACCTGGAATAGCTCCGGTGTGCAGTATTAAAATATATTATCAAAAATATTTTTATGTCTTATAAAAAATATTTTTAGAACAAAAATTAGCATTATAAAATATTAAAAATTAAAAATCCTAACTAAATAAACACGGAAAAAGTGTCGATTTTAAAAGAAGTGGGCTTCTTCTTCGAGGAGGGCTTATATTAGGGGGAATTCGGTAATTATAGTCCATTATACTGGACAAGCGCATGCTTTTTCCAGTTTTCGGATTATTTTCCCACTGTCAACTCGTTCAACAGTGTGCTTTAGATGCCCAAAATCGTCCTTAAGTACAACGAGCTTCGGGAGCACGGCGAGCCCGTTCGTCTAATGCTTCACTACCTGCAAGTCGCCTTCGACGATCACCCCATAAAGCCGGAGGAAATGGAGGAGTTCCAAGAGCGTAAGTATTCCTTACGGTGGTCATGAGGAAAGTGCCCAGAATGGCGAAACAGGATTTGGCCCCGTGGTAGAACGTTCCTTTTTAGCTGGCAGGTTGCCCAAAATCCAAGTAAAAACCGGAATTTTGAGTTTTTCCAACAGAAATTCGATGCCGAACCAAGGGCGGTACCAGACCGGCCTGGCAGGGGGGGGGCGGATGGTAAGGGGGGACCCTTACCTAACTTTTCGGCGCCGGCCATCGGCCGGCGCCGATGGCCGGAAAAATTGCCTTGGTCCCCCCTTTGGTACTTTTGGACAATGTCAAATTTTGCCCCATAAGTCGGTTTAAACACTGTTTTTGAGTGTTTTACAGCTAAACTAGCCCGCCGCAGGCGACGCCAGAGCGAATTTTTG